>OX439039.1:3223200-3743200 GCA_949317995.1 Acholoe squamosa | reverse complement strand
TCCAAGTGCCTACTCTATATGTACACACCGGGGTTACACACACACTGTGTGATGTGTGCTAGTGTCCTATATTGATGTACACACCAGGTGTGCCAACTCACTATGCTATGTTTGCTAACCTACCCTCCAAACACGACTCGAGATTTAAACGTTCTTATGAACCGGTAGATTCTTATGGGGATCATGTGGCATGACACAATAAGCAGGTCAGGGGAAAGGGACATCCATGTGGGTGTAAATGGATGATCATTTCTGTTTGCCCGCTCACAGTCATGTAGATTTCTTGAGTTATTCCTGGGAATAAACTGATTGGATACTCGGGGTATTCACAAGTCATGACATAAGTTTACATCTCGAGTTATTCCTCCACACTAAACATGTTCTCATGAACCAGTGGGTTCCTGTGGGGATCACAAGTGATGACACAAGTTGACATCTTGAGTTATTCCTCCAAACTAAACATGTTCTCATGAACCAGTGGATTCCTGTGGGGATCACAAGCTATGACACAAGTAGACATCTTGAGTTATTCCTCTACACTAAACATGTTCTCGTGAACCAGTGGATTCCTGTGGGGATCACAAGTCATGACACAAGTTTACATCTCGAGTTATTCCTTCACACTAAACATGTTCTCATGAACCAGTGGATTCCTGTGGGGATCACAAGTCATGACACAAGTTTACATCTCGAGTTATTCCTCCACACTAAACATGTTCTCATGAACCAGTGGATTCCTGTGGGGATCACAGGTCATGACACAATTTGACATCTTGAGTTATTCCTGTGAATTGAATGAGTTAATTCATGTAGCAATCACAAGTCCAGACACAAGTTTAGATCTCAAGTTATTCCATAGAACTTGATATGTTCTCATGAACCAGTACATTCTTGTGTAGATATTTGGGGTTTCTACCATATAAAAACCCACATTCGGTCACTATACCTTTTGATTGACATTATTTCTTCATTTCTTTTCCATTGACATATCAAGCCTGATGGTAATAACATGATTAACACTTGTAATGATGCTTGATATCCTAAGGAATTAATATGTATGCAAAAGATCAAGTTTGTATCTTTAATCATCACTGTGTAGCAATCTTTTTTAGTCTGGGGTATGGTTGGACCCCAGGTACTATCAAACGGTATTTCTGCGACATAGTATGATAAAGGTTAAAGCGGGACAGGAAATGAAGTTACTAGATACTACTAGCTTTTAAGGCGTAATTGGTTCATCTGGAGAATGCCCCAGGACTTCATCCAGAAATAAACGATGAGAAAAGACTAAAAAGAAAATTTTCCAAACATTTGAAATCTGTCAGGCTTAGGATGGGGTTAGGCAGGTTTCTAAGGAAAGCAGGTGACCTTAGATTATAATTTGAACTTTTCTGCGTGGGCCTTGCTGCTGGAAACTGCATATACCTGAATCACTTTGGGAAAAGGAAAAGCATTGTGCTGGTCATTACAAAGTGACAGAAAAGGTCGTTAAAACAGCACATATACTGATGATACACAGCAGTTATTTTGCGTTTTGCGGAATTCACTTTTCCCCTCTATCCCAGTTCAGCTTGTCTTTCTGGTTGGCTCTTTCTCTCTCTCTCTCTCTCTCTCTCTCTCTCTCTCTCTCTCTCTCTCTCTCCCTTTCTCTTCTATAACAGGAAATCATTTTAATCAGTTTAAAATTTAATCCAATCACATCTACTGTCTCTCTATTATTGTTTCTCCTGGTGAAGCCCTGGCAGCATCTGCAGATGGACTCATAAGTGAAATGTTTCCTTTTTCCCCTTTTTCCAATTCAAACTTAATTCTTGGTGATGCTTTTAAGAGGATGCCATTTCATGGCAGTGCTCCATGAATCATATTGCAATCTGTTTCTTATTTACTTTCTTCAAAGTTTTATTTTTAAAGGGATTGATAAAGATGACACTGATTATTTGGGAAGCCAGTAGGGGACCAAGAATTAGTCAGCCTATGAAATCTGAGCAACCCTACACTGAAGCCCTATGGTAACCTGCAATGCATCTTCAACCACTCAATAACAACCTATGGCTATAGCAGTATATTCGGCATTTGCCTCTCATGTTTTGATCCTTATAGTAAGGAACAGGGTAGAATAGTCTGAGGCTGAGGTGTAAAATATTCATAGTAGAATTGAGGTGGATGGTGGCAGAATATGGATGAGGCTAGGTGGTGATTTGAAATCAACAGGGGACTCTGCAGGCACTAAGAGATTAGGTAGAAGTAGGGAGGTAGGGGTCGTAATAGGAAATGCCTTTCTCACAGAATATACAGATCTACTGTGAATTCTACAGCATAAGGAAGACTATGCATTTTCCCAGAATGATGATTGTGTGTGCGTATGTGTAAGGCATCTGGTCTATAAGAGTATGTATTTTATGTCATGACAGATATGATCGTTACAATGGAACAGTACTAGACATATCATATTCAATGGGGGGATGGAATACTATGGGTCCGTATTCAATGGCTGACAATCACATGACCTGCTGCAATGAACACAGCTAAATATAGTTGATTTTTTTCATTTAAAAGCTTTCAAACCTGTGTAGCTATGACATAAATGCAAATGTCAGTTCCTCTGAAATATGTTTGCATCATACTCACCTCTGTGAGGCCTGTCGGCACTCAACTCTGCCTATAGGGTGTCATTGAATACGGACAGCCTCACCTCAGTGATAATGATGCAAAAATATTCATTGACATTTGCTTTATATAAGTCCAAGAAATTTGGCGACATTTGTGTAAATAAATATGACTAATGTGTGTCTATATTAGTATACTCTGGATATTTTATGTGGGTATCTCCCTATAATTGATGTGCATTGTTAGTCCATGGGTAAGGGGCATCTTTTTGGTTGAGGAGTTAGAATAGTAGTTTAAAAGTGAACCTGGTATGGGTTGATGTGCTGCATAGAAATGGGATTTGATAGGAGCTGCAGGAAGGGTCTAGGACTTGATATGACCTTAGCATATGGGCCTAGAACGGCAATACCAGTGGTAAGATGGAAACTGACATTAGAGTCTATAATCATGACAATACTGGAAGAACGTTTATTAATATTATCAAGAAATGCTCATGCGATTCCTACCCGGGGTTATGATCTGTATCAGTGATTTAACAGAATTCAATCAAGCCTTATCCCAGCACTGTGATGGAAAACCGTGTTACCTGCTTTGGAGTCCTACCGGTATATGGCGATTGACGTCAGTGCGTAGCAATATTAGTATGGAATTATGTCGCAGTACAACCATATGCTAAGTAGGTGGCAGCAACATCTGTTGCTTATTATTATTGGTTATTGAACACTAAGGCATAGGTATTAAACACAATAAGGAAAGGTCAGGAACGGACCCTTGGTACTGGGCAGATTGGAATCCTGGTTTGTTGTTTAGAAAGGAAATTGAACACTGGATAGATTAAAGAGACCAGGGATAGAGGAAAAGACAACTGCATACAGGTCTGTTTGGGCAGTTAGACAGAGAGAGTGGCACCTCTCCAACATCAACATTTTTGATATTGTTAGCCTTGATCAGAACACATATATGTGCAGATATCCTGGACAGATCGGCCAACCAAATCTAGATGTTACTTTTTTTCAGAGCAAAGAAGGAAAAAATGCATGTCATTTTTTGGGCAACTTCACACACTCTTGGTGCATTTACAGTTTTGGTGCATTCTCTATGCCAGAGATGCCACTGTCATGATAAACAAGGCGATTGGCATTTGTTTATTTCTATATCAGTGAACAAGTAACCAATGGATAACTCATGATGAGTGTGTGTTAGTGAAGGATAATGACACGAGGCCGTAGGCCAAGTGTCATTATCCTTCACAGCTAAAGCTTTGAATGTGTCTTGCTGTTATGTTTGTGTATAATACACCTCCTCGCCCGGCAGCAGACAGCGACAGCGCACACGGCGAAAAAAGATGTGCCCGGACCGTGTTACTAACTGTTAGACTAGATATACACCTCGTCACCCGGCAGCAGACAGTGACAGCGCACAAGGCGAAAAAAAGATGCACTTAGACCGTGACGCGATCCGCGGACCTCTGACGGCTGAGCGCAAAGCGCTAACCGCTAGACCACTGCGTCTCCTCATTCAGCGGCCGTCTCGGCTTGGATGGATTTGAACGCGTCCTTCGGTTATGTACACACAATCGGTACACACGCCTCGGCGCCCGGCTGGGCCTCCTTTGTTTGGTTTAGTTCTAGCCAACCACGTCTCGTCAGTCCCTGTGGCGCACTGCATAGGGGATTGGATTTGGGATGTGAGACTGCAGGTTCGATCCCTACCCTGGCCTGGGCTATTTCGTGGGTTTTAACATGTAACATATGACATGGAGGGGCATGAGAGGCATGCGGTTATCCATGGATAACTGCACAGCTTAGAAAATTGATGTTAAAGCCTACAGGGTGTGCAATATCGACAGATATGTGGATGGGAATAGACACCAAAAAGCACTGTGTAACCCAGAAATCGTGGTATAATATGTAATAATGTCGCAGCATCACACGGTGCTCACTAGGTGGCAGCAGCGTTGTTATTGCACCCTGAGGCTGAGGTAGGAAGCACAATAAGGAAAGGTCAGGGTTGGATTAGGGGTGGAGGGAAACGTCTGATTGGTTGATCGGAAGAAAAATTGCACACAACCAGTAGGGGGCGACCTAGGGGACAAAGGTAACATTGCCGTTGGGAGACACAGAGTGGATTGGTATTTGGTTGGACATAAACAACTCAAAAAAAAAAAAAAGAATTGATGCATCGCCTTACTTTGGTGGCACAGGAAAGATCAAAAGTGATATGGTAAACCTGATGTGTTTAAAAAAGGCGGAACAGATGCAGTAAGGACTGTTATAAAACAATACGGATCAGAAGGAATTTAAATACCTGTTTTTAATGTTTTACAATACTAGAAAAAGAGATAGATATCTGTCAGACTTGAATCTGAATTTAAAATCCTTCATGAAGTTCTATGGATAGGAGCTGAGCGGGAAGTAGATGGTTGTGACACTAGCAGTACTGATTCCCTCCCCAGGGCCCTGATTTGTATTAGGTCTGGCCACAGAACAGAATCTAATCAAGTCCTGCCCCAGCACAGTGCTGGCAGTCATCTGTTTCATGTATTGGTAATATAAGGCAGTAGAATTCGGTGTGTGATAATATTAGTTAGTAATAACAGCATAGCTCCAAAGGGCACTGACTAATATGCAGCAGCTTCTAGTTTCTCTACCCTAGGGCACAGGCATTGGGTGGAATAAGGGAAAGGGCAAGGTTAGATTAGAGGTAGGGGATGGAGTATGAGTGTGGCTTGGAGCGGAGGTTTAAAGGCTAAAATTGGACGCAATGAAGGGGGTGCAAGGTGAAGTGAGAGACTGCAGATGGCAAAGGTAATGGTAATAACCCTACAGCACGAATGGGCACTGACTAATAAGCAGCAGATGCTGGTTTCTCTGCCCTAGGGCACAGGTATAAAATAAGGAGGAAAAGGGGTAGGGTAGGGTTAGATTAGGGCCTGACATCAGAGTCTGATTGTGACTGGGAGGGGAAAGTTAGGGATTTGATTGGACACAATGAGGGAGGTAATTGTGGACTTGGCAAGTAATGAAGGTGTAGAAGATTTGAACTAGTGTGGAATGAGATTTCGTATATCAAAGGTTGATTAGGTTTAGGTATAGAGCAAGGAAAAGTGTGGTAGGACAAAAGCTGATTGCTCAATTCAAGATACCTTATTCATTCCAATAAGTGCACAGGTGCGAAAAAGTGAATTGTTACAAGCTCAAAACCTAAATACAAAAATTAATTCCAATCCCTAAAGCCAAAAGAATCAGTTGTCTTTGTCCTAAAAATCTTTTTACACTTCTTTTGCATGATTTGATACCAGGGGGTGTCCTTAAGACCCACAGAGAAGGTGGATGTGCTTCTTAGAACAGGTGCGGTTATTAGTACGGATATGAATATGGTACAGAGTTCTGAGATTTGATGTAAACTTTCACAAACGATGATATTCTAACAGTTGTATTGGACTGATATTGACGCTCAACCAAGTGGATAAGATCATCGGATTCAAATGCATCACTTAAGCGAGATGAGGTGAGATAGTGTTTCCATCCTCAAGATATCTTTGTTAGATAAGATCTGGTACATTTATGATGAAATTCAGAAGAGCCTTATTTGTATCATGGGGATTTGTAGCAACAGCAATTTCACATCGACCTGACAAACTTCCACAAAATTAGATTTGAGGAACAATTTCCTCGAGTCAGATTGAAATTCCACCACCCATGGTGGGATCCTTTTAAAACACTGATTGCCTATCAAGTCTACAAAAGCTGTGTAAACAATTGCTTGATGAGGGAATGATTGCTTTCACCAAGCCCCTGATATGGCCATGGGTATTGTTCATCGCTGCATAGTTTTAATATTGATCTGTAGGGTTTGTCTCCATCCCAGGAGGTTATTTGGAATGTACAATACTTCCCACATGGATAACACTGTCATACGAAAACTCACGGGACACAGGCTTTTGCAGGCTTTTGACAAATATCAGAGTTTCTTGATATTTGCAAATCAGATATGATGTTGTACTTGTACCATCGAAGAAAAAATGCTGTATCTGTCCGACAAGTGGATACAAGGCTTAGACCTGCACGGCTGCTGCCTCGCCCTCTACTTCCCATCAAGTGATGGATAGGCTGATAAATGAACTCAATGAGTTGTTCAGCCAATAAACAGGACCTTTTTATGATTGCCCGGGTAAAAACCCAATTAGCACAATCCCGGCATACTGTTTTTATGTAGACATAAGATGCTGAAGGTTGAATGCTAATGGGTGCTAATTTCCAATTACTAATGATATTAAAGTTGGCATGTTCGCTATCACAGTATGAATTTTGGGGTTTCTCTTCAGTCCCCATCTAGACAGCATTCTAAACCTTGTGCTTAAATATCTAATGATTACATGAAATATTTCTGCTCCAAAACAAAGAAAACTATGTCCTGTATTTATTCCTATCTTAGTAAGAAATCAGGTGTGTCTGATTTTCTATAGAGGGAGCCTGTGTAATGCGGATGAATAGCCAGTCCTAATTCTCAACGTGTACTAAACACTACACAAAGCCTGTCAGATTAGCCAACAGGCAGTACTGTGGTGGGCACGAATGTCAAAGACCATCCAGTGAAGTGTATTGTGTTTTGATTAGACACATCATTTTGAGGCAGTTTGGGCAAGCATTGTTTGGAACAATATATGCATAGCAAATCAGATGAGCATTTACAAACTTCTTACACAAATTTCTAAAAAAATTCAAATCTGTTTTTTAGCGGATATGCCAGCTTTAAATGCTGGTGGTGGGCTTCCTGACAGTTGAATAAAGGCATAAGTTGATTTGTCCATGGCTAATGATTCAAGACATCTGTGTTTAATGCCATATGTGAGTGTCTGTCCTTATCCCTTACATCAATGCCTTTATCCTTCGCATCACTTTAACCCTCACATTAGTTTATCCCTCATGTCATCAGCACATTAAGACAACTTGAGGGATAAAGACTCCCACCCCACCCCCTTATCTATAATCATATCACCACTTTCAATATTTAAATTGTCTTAAACATTAAACGTTGTTTGTTGTCTAAAGAACAGAAATGAATGTATAAAAATGATTGATTATTTTCACCTACATCCATGAACGTATATGACTAGAGGCATCAACACAATGTAGGTCTTGTTTGTGTTTGCAGTAGGTGTATCCTGTGAGCTATAACAAGAGACAAATACCAGCCTCAAATTAAGCACAAGGGTTAATAGGGTTTAAAATAAATTGGGCTTCAAACTAACAGCTCTTTTGCATGAGGGCCAGGGGTAACGACCCCCCCAAATATATTGGTATAAGGGGTGATTTTCCACCAGAATATGGTATGTAGCAGAATCGGTATGTTACGGACTTTGTGTTATTACCGATGTATGTTCTACCTTTTATGAGTGTGTGTTAACGCCACTATCAATGGTACTCTGCAAGTATCTTATTTATCAACAGTGTTACATAATAGAACTAATTAGATCTTCTGTTATCCTGTGATATCGTTCTAGGGGTAAGATTCCTTTCTCTCCTTTAATTAGTCCATCTTTATTAGACGTCTTGCCATACAAAGCAGATATAAACATAAATAGGATTTCTCTCTGTTATATATTGAAATCTTTATGTACTTGATAATGCTACATATATTACTATCACTCTACATTGAATATCATTGTACTACGTGTACATGGCTACTACCCGTACACTCACTACTTCCATAGTTACACATACCAATGCTAGGGGTCACCCCAGTTGCTACCTTAGGTACACACTGCGTCCTACCTGTAACCTCAGACCAGCATGAGCCACCTAGTCATTAAAAACTATCACTAAGACACTGTACAATATGCTGGAACTATGATAGGTACACACTGCGTCCTACCTGTAACCTCAGACCAGCATGAGCCACCTAGTCATTAACAACTATCACTAAGACGCTGTACAATATGCTGGAACTATGATAGGTACATGCTGCACCCTACCTGTAACCTCAGACCAGCATGAGCCACCTAGTCATTAAAAACTATCACTAAGACACTGTACAATATGCTGGAACTATGATAGGTACACACTGCGTCCTACCTGTAACCTCAGACCAGCATAGGCCACTAACCTATTCACTACAATTCTAAGACTCTGTACAATATGTTGGAATAAATACCACTGCATTACAAACTGACATAAGGTCTCGTTCTTTTCCTACTGCATACTTGTGACTGAACATAGATCATCAAGATATGACATCTCCAGCCCTTAGACACACAGCATCGCGCCAGACATGACAGGGGTAAGGGGGCGCTGAAATAATTCTAAAACATTAACATCAAACCTTAAATAAACACCCCTGTTACATAAGGGCAGGGGGTAATGACCAAATCTATTAATTATCATCAGGGTGGTTATTTTACCACAGTATGGTTGGAGTGAATGAATAAGATTTCAGCCTCAGAGACAGAGCATAGTACCAGACATGACAGCAGGGAGTCTGGTGGTAGATATAGGTCAGCCCCATTTGGTCTATACACACTAGCTACCTCATCAGTCTCACTCTCTTCACCAGGGATTTATATGTCACATGGGTTATTACCTAAAAACATACCCCATGGGATATAGCATGTGGGATTTCAATCAACAGGATAAGAGGATTTCATGGTTTATTTTTACCCATATTGTTGGCCAAGCAGAAGCAATGGTATCGGCAGGAATGTTCCAGTCGCCCAGCCATCTGACAGTAGCAGCAGCAGCAGCAGCAGTGGGAGACAGTCTGCAAAGCCTTTGCTGGGTGCTGTATTAAACATAACTCTACATCCTAAAGTATCAAAGCTGCAAAATGGAATTCATGCTTTTTACAACACTCTCAGTGTTGTCTATATATAGATATTGTGCTGAGGGGGTGACGATCCATTTTAGCAGTCCGGGAGTGAACCATGGGATGCCTGGTGTGTACAGGGCTGTATTTGACATTGACAACATACTGCGTTCTAACCAATCAGAAGCTACAGAGATAGGCACTGACTTCTCCTGTGCTTCTGTCGGGAACTCGTTCCTCAATGGTTTAAATGTGAGGAGTCTGTCATTTGATGCTGCAGTGGGAAGGACGGTGGTACAGCTTGAATCAGGCACAAGGGCAGAGCAATCTACAGTGATATCAGACATGACATGCACACCTGAATTTACCTGTGGAAAGTATGGTCCAGATTTCAAATTGGTTATGCTGAAAATATGGACAACGGATAGCGGGTTTATAAAACCCTTAGCATCTTGGAATGATATTCTGTACTTTGTGTATACCCCTAACACTGAGGATGTGTACTATCTTGGTTATAGACCTTACCTAGAGTTGCGTAAAGTTAATGATAACTATACATTCCCTGTGATAGACTTCCGCACACCTATAGATATCGACAGCTTTTCTACATTGTTAGCTAACATGAGTAGCAGCGGGAGATGGTTTCAGGCTGGTAGCTCACTCCAAATAATACCAAAAACAGCAAAGGATGGCAATCTTGTATTTGTGACAGTTGTTAAGTCCATTGTATATCCCAGACCGGAAAATACCGATGCCAAGCTTAGTTACTGCTTAGTGGTTTTATATAACAATGCGTCTGAGATCCTGCACATGACAATGGACACAGCTAAGGGCTGGTCTAGTCACTCTATAACCTCAGAGGGAGGGGTGAGTTACAAGGCAGGGATGCTGTGTTGGACGGTGGCAGATGCCATACTGTGTGGAGCATGGCATCCTAGTCATCCATTCAAAGCACCAGTCGGGATAGAAAATCTACTTGTACGATGTGAAGCAGAGAAGGTTTGTAAATGTAAGCTTTATTTTGCATGTTTAATGCTTTAAGATAACTATAGGTCTACCCATTGGCTTATGAGCTGGATTTTAATACATTTAATTGAAGAGAAAATCGGCCTTTGGCTTTCTCTCACTGTCAAGCTCTGGCTTATCTCTAAGGTCAACTTTTATGCAGTGTGTTTTTGTAAGTGAACTGTGCGATATCGCTACCCCCTAAAAGAGTGTATCAGCCCTAAGGAATGTCATAATACATAATTGCAGCTCTTTCACGTTACCTTCTGGTAACTCATGCTGACCGCATTCTCTTTCTCTCCAAGTTGATTCCTGGATAGGCCTGATACAAAATAATGCATTTTTCATGAATTGATATTATTATCATACACTCTCAGAAAAAGGCATACACAACCATCTATTGACTTGTATTTCAGTTACAAAAGGATTTGGACGTCACTATGGTAATGTGACTACAGGCATTGCACTTGTGGAAACCCCAGAGCAAGATGGCCGCCTAGTTTTGTTTTTTGGCTGCTTTGGTACGGTGACTAAGGAGGGTGGTATGGGCCTTGTTGTGACCGATCGCCACATGGTCTTTGTGGACATTGTACAAGTAACATACGACAATAAAACCATCCTGGCTGGAGCCATGTTTGTGACACCCGACGACCTGTGTTCTTTTCCTGATGACACAGATATTATATTTGATATTGTATCAGGTAGTGAACAGATTGCTTTTACATTGAAGGTTATTCTAATATGTCCAATGATGCTAATGCTCCTTATTCAAGGGTTAAGAGTGTGTTGATGACAGAGGTGGTGCTGATGATATCGTTTGCAGAATGTGACTTACCATATTGTCTTGAATAAACACCGCAGGTACAGGGCTATTAAAATGTTAAATGTACTATAATCTAAGTTTTCAATAAGTGCCGGTCTTGAATTAGCACGGGGGTACAGCCTACTTGAAATTTATGAGTGCCCTGGCGCTTATAAAGGCCAATAGGTTATGCTGGAAAGAAATGTCATTATAACCTGAATGAAAATTTCCTTTATCATGGATCATGTCACACAATGTCCATGCATAGTGATGACAAAGGGCAAAAGTATGTACCATCAATGATCCAGAAAGCCTGCTGAGGTGGTTAGGTCATGTACTTTGAATATCTACCTGTGTCTTTTACCTAATCTACTTTCAAATCTTAAATGCACATGAAATACCTTCTGTGTTACAAGCTCCAAGACAGACTTGATCTGTTGGATTGCCCTTTTTCAATACCTTATTGTGAATCCATCTTGTTGTATATATCTTCAATCCATTGGAGTGTTATTCAAGTAGTTTTAGAAGTGAACACCCAGCAAATTGTCGTGACTCCTCGTCAACCTGTGTGAAGTGGCTCACACATGTCGCTAGATGGAACACGACGTCGCTATAGCACAAGATCACCAGGAATAGCAATGGTGGTGATCACATGGCCTCACCTCAGATGGCGAGGATGGTGATCACTCAGACTCACCAGGGATGGCGACGTGGGTGATCACTCACCTCGCTAGACGAAACACGCACCTCGTCATAGCACATGTTCACCAGGGATGGCAAGGATCGTGATCACTCATCCTCACCAGGGATGGCGACATGAGTGATCACTCATCCTCACCAGGGATGGCGACATGAGTGATCACTCACTTCGCTAGATGAGACGCACACCACGTCATAATGCACATTCACCACGGATGGCAAGGATTGTGATCAGTCACCTCGCTGGATAAAACGCGTACCTCGTGATAGCACAGGTTCACCACAGATGGTGAGGATCTTGATCACCCACACTCACCAGGGATGGCGACACGAGTGATCACTCACCTCGCTAGATGAAACGCACACCATGCCATAGAGCATGTTCACCACGGTTGGCGAGGATCGTGATGACTCACACTCACCAGGGATGGCAAGGCGGTTGATCACTCACCTTGTTAGATGAAAAGCTCATGATCATCGACATTGGTAATCATGCAGCCTCACATCTGCCAGATCAAAGTATGTTTTGCCAGAGAAGGTATTGCCATATGTATCTTCCCTCTAACCACAGACAAGGTGTTCAGGTTGATATTTCCCTATGTATTTTTCCTGTAACCAGAGAAAAGGTGTTTATGGATAGTTGCTTTCATTTTAGAGATACCTCTATCTAAATTCAATTGATATTCTCTCTATATAATCTTGTTTGATTCAACTCTGAAGTATTACATGGAAATCAGTGTGAAACAAAGCACATTTGATATGTATGGGACTTATACTTCATGCCCACACTTCCTAGATAGGCTACATGTTGAACAGTGGTGCTGTCTCAACAACTTTGGCAATGGTGGTGATAAGTTGCCACTGTGAGTGAGAGTGAGTGACGGATGATGCAATCCTCAGAGAGCATTGACTTGGAGTGACACAAATTCACGCATTGAGTGAGACAAAGGCTGGCAATGGTGGTGATAAGTTGCCATTCTGAGTGAGAGTGAGTGACAGATGATGCAATCCTTAGAGATCATTGACATGGAGTGACACAAGTTCACGCATTGAGTGAGACCAATGTTGGCAATGGTAGTGATAAGTCGCCATTTTGTGTGAGAGTTGATGCCAGTGGCACGGGAGTGGTACATAATCACACAGTGAGTCAGATCCATGTTGGCGATGCTTGTGATAAGCCGCCATTCTGAGTGAGAGTTGACAGGCAGTAGCACATACTCACGCAGTGAGTTAGATCCATGTTGGCGATGGTGGTGATAAGTCACCATGCTTTGTGAGGGATGACAAGGGGTGGCACATACTCACGCAGTGAGTGAGATCATGTTGGTGACTGTTGTGATAAATTGTCATGCCATGTGAGACTGACACACAGTGGCGAAAGATGACGCAGTGAGTTATCACTCAGAAAGGAGTCACCATTGATGACCAATCATGGCGACAGATAACGACAATTTGCTGGGCATCTTTCCAAACATTTCAAATAATGAACAGCTAATTAAGGAATATCTAGAATGCTTACCTTGTATTGGATTTTCACTCAATTTTATGAGGTAAGAATGTTTACAGTTGCAATCGCTTTAAATTCCATATTTTTGTAAAACTAGCCAATTACAGATGCTGTTGATAGATGATAATATTTTCTAAAGGTTTGTACATTGTAACATCTGCCAGTGATAAATGATGAGACAGATTCATCCTGTGCCAATATTTGATAATACAAGGTATTTTCATATTGAGTAAGCATTAAACTGCTACTAGAGACTAGACTCTGAATGCTTGTATTAGAGAGCGGCTAAAATTAGATTGTGTTATTGCTAATAGACATTGGCCCTTGTCAGGAATTACTGTGAATTTTAACATTCTATAAATGACTTCCCTGTGGATACTTTAGAGAGCAGATACACCTTCGGATTTTGTAGGGCACTTGTAATACTGTGCACATCTACCATTCACATCCCTTTGGGTTGAAAAACAATGTTTATGAGGCAACGGATATATAAATGTTCAACATATTCTAGTGTTATCTTTATTGGTGAAATAAACACGTGTTATAAGAATAGCTTTGATATTTCCTGATATATTCGACATTTTGCTTTGGGAAAAGAAGGGTGTAAATCCCAACCAGGCCTAACCTTTATCATTGCAAGTGCCTAGGGGGTGTCCCTATGTTAATAAGAGCTGTGAGTATGTGCCATCTTTTCAAAACAAGTCATGCTCTGCTTCACCCTTCAACTTGCACTCACCACATCAGTCTGAAAAGTCACCTGCCTTGTTTAAAATAGAGAGAACTGCAACATCAGGTACCTACTCATATCACACACACAATACTATACTATACTCCCGACTAGGTACCTACTTAAAGCACCTTTTTCTAGCACCATATTAGCATGACCACTTGTGAGCAACACAAGTAAAAAGGTATCACTACACGGAATTCTAATTCTGCAGAAGAGGCACCTCTTAGCCAGTACTACCCTTTCCCATAGGAGTAACACCCTCCTGGATGTTTACAATTCTGACCCTCTTCCTTCCCACGCTCTCACTCTCCTCTTGATTGTGAATGATGTTCAATAGAGTCGCTTACCCTGAGGCAGGTATGGCCAAATGGGTGAATGGAAAAAAACGGTTCTTGGGCCAGAAACCCTACACTGTGGCCAGAAACTCTACAATTTTTAAAGCTCAAAGGGTAGGGTAGGTTTTGAGAAGAAAGTCTTCATTTCACTTAAATATAGGGTTTTGAGAAACGAAATGTAGGGTTTCCAAGCGAAACGTAGGGTATTGGGGGAAATGTAGGATATCCTTGCCCAAAACACTACATTGTGGAGGGAATGAAGGGTGTCAATCCAAAATTGTAGGGTGTCAATCTGAAATGTAGGGTTTCACGGTGAAATGTAGCGTTTTGTTAACCAAAATATAGGGTTTTCTGCATTTTTTCCAAATGGCTTGCTATAGGTAGGAGCTAAATGAATCTGTGTATATCAGGATGAGTAATCCAATGGTTTGCTGCTCCATCAGTCTACAAAAATCACATTAACCCATCAAGGATCATTAATGCTTTAGTCGCTAAGACGATCCAACCTACCGATCCTACATCTCAAAACATGTTACTAGAAACACATAATATTCTTTTCAACCGACATCGCCCACTCTCCTATTCATTATAAATGGTACAATAGATGCCCATACCCATGGGAATCATCGAGTTGAGGTTTAGCCCTCTAGGGGCCACTAGAGGTTAATTCAAAACATCCGGGGATCGCAACCTTAGCAGTCTTAGGAATTATTCTACCTTATCCTATTAAGCGATCTTAAGATTAGACTGCGTTCATATTTCCTAGCCAGCACTAAGATCGCATCGATCTTAGCCTCAGCCCTTCTACACTATTCCAAGAAGTACTGACTGGGCACAGGGGTAAGAGTCCCAAAATAAAGGAATAGCTGTGGAGCCACTCTTCTTCACAACAGTGTTTATATCATTGTTCCCCGTCCCCATATGGGCTAACAAAAGAGCACAGGGTGCAGTTGACTCCCTATAGTATTCAAGAGTTGTTCCCATGAATGTATGATTTTTGCTTGCCTATTAGAAGCATTGTGCCCTCCCCAGGACAAAGAGAGAGAAGGGAAGAATTACCTTACAGTGCACTTAGCGCATGAGTAGACCTACACTGCAAAAAAGGTGTGTGTTTATACATACCACACTATCTACATGGTGTGTGATTCCTACACATCTATGAAATTCAAACACTTACAGCTAAACACCATCAGATTCTAAACACTTATCCTGAAAACTACACACCTACTTTTCACACACCTAAACACTTACACACCATAGTGTTTAGGTGTTTGAGTTTAAACACATCCAGTCTCTATGTGTTTAGTCTTAAACATGGATAAACATCAGGTATTTAGCCATCTAATAAGAATCATAAGCAGATAAGATAAGTATAATATGTACGAAATGAGTAAAAGGATAGTATCCTCGTTTTTATAGTTGTGCATCACCCAGTTTCCCGATGACTCAGTAGTTTTTTGTGTTTTTTTCCCTGTTTGTTGTTGTTTTTTTTTTACCTAAGGGGGATGATGCAGGAGAGGAGGGGGTAAAGGGAGGTATGGGTGGCCTACCCCTCCTCCCATGTCCAAGCCTCCAGGGACCACCCCCACCTCCCTACCCACTCTTCCTACCTCTCCTTATGTGTACAAGCCTCCAGGGACCGTCCCGACCTCCCTACCCACTCCTGCTACCTCTTCTCTTGTGTACAAGCCTCCAGGGACTCTCCCTACCTCCCTACCCACTCCTCCTACCTCTTCTCGCGTGTACAAGCCTCCAGGGACCACCCCTACCTCCCTACCCACTCCTCCAACCTTTTCTCACATACATGTACAAGCCTCCAGGGACCACCCCTACCTTACAACCTCCTGCCTCTTTTACACTTTTACTCCTATCTGTATTGTGTCTATCATTTCTATCTTGCAGTTTTACCATGGAAAATGAATATGGTGGTATCCAGCTACAGTAATAAAGATTAAAATAATGAAAAGATGATGAAAAATAAATGATGGAAATAATAAAAATGAAATGATTCAGCCATAGCCCCCCTCCCACCCTGGTGAACAACCCTATGGCCCAAAGTTAGTGCCTCCCTAAGCTAAACACCATGTATCTAAATGCCTCCTGAAGCTAAACACTATGTATCTAAACACCTCCTAAATCTACACACTATGTATCTAAACACCTCCTAAAGCTAAACACTACCAATCTAAACATTTACTCATGCTGCACACATCAAAACTAAACACTTGTTAAATCAAACGCCTGATAGCTAAACATGTTTAAACATTTAGCCAAAAAATGTGTTTAGAAAAGTGGGCCAAGAATGTGTTTAGCTATGTGTTTAGATCCTAAACACTGGTGTTTGGTTGCTAAACACCAAATTAACAGTGTAAGAGCACTCAAGGACACTCAGCAAACGTCCTCCCTCCCCTCTGTATTTGGCCCTTTTTGGCTTCTGGGAGCTACAGCAAAATATTTAAAGCCCCATTCTTCTTTATTCTAATCATATTTGATAGAAAACCTATAGGGGCTTAAAAAAGGGCAAATTTGCGTATGTCGGCCTATCATTTTGAGAGATATAGGCCTTCGAAGGTGAAAATTCACCAAAAAATGCCATTTTTTCACCTTTTCCTCTATGTTCACGGTCATGTATTATATGATGAATCATTTCTAGGACATCCTAATTTATTTTTTCCATAAGGGGTACCTTCTAGCTAATATTTCAATGTCGTTCGGAGTCGATTGATCTCGTAAATTATCCGCGGGAAGGCCTACTATGAAAAATGACAGGTTTTCTAACCACCAGGCGTATAATAAAAGTAGATTAGCTAGCCTGCTAAAATACTACCTTTATTCTTATAAACAGCCACCATGAAAGGGGTCCTTATAGGGGTCTATTGGGCAGAAAAGAAATTGGCACTACCTTGGAACCCAACATCACCACAGCCATCAACGTAATTTTCAATTCCGAGAGTGTGACCAATGCTGAACGGTCATTTTCCTCAATTAATCAAAAAATACTGGTCATTTCTATAATTATTCTACCCAAACTATGTCAAAACATGTATTTTCTCACCATAGAAGTAAAAAATTGAAGAAAGGTTTCACAGGCTGGCCATAAGGGGGGGGGGGTTCTTTGTTTGTTTCAGCATTACATCCAGGTCTCTTTGTAAACAACTCAGAGGAACCCAAGCTGTAAAACCGGAGCCAGTCAAAGCAAATTGTCCTCAACTTTCCATTGGAAATTCACCACAAAGGTAAGGAAATTCGATGAAATTATCATGAAATGTTGTTGTGGAAGTGTGCGGGGATATGTAGATTGCTTTTTGTGTACCGCAATGATGTAATTTGGATGCTAGTGGGTAAAAACGATTGGGGAATGAAGTTTCCAAACCACTATTGCCATTGGCTTGTCCGTGATGAGCGACAAGGCGTGGTCCGGTCCTTCTCCCCGGTAGCTTCAGCGTTGGTCACACTTTGCTCGCAAGGCTAAGAACGGTCGAAATAGGTGGAATTTAGTGGGGTTTTGCTGTAATTCAAGACTATATCTGTAGATTAGGGTCTGTACTACATATTAGAATGGTTTAGCAACCTTTTCCACCATTTTGAGACAACCCCGGGCACCTACAAAGCCAGGGTGGCGAAAATCAGCTGAAAAAAACATGTTCTAAGGCCCAAAACTTGCTTATTTTACAACATTTCATGGTTTTTGCATGTTGAACATCCTGAACAGGCCTCCCCCATTGTTTTATTCTATTTTGCTCATGTTTGAATGGTCAGCTTTCCCTCAGTGCAAACCTATAGGTATTTATCCCGAAAATGAGACCAACGCTGAAGCCGAGTCAAGTTCGACCCCCGGTTCGCCCATACATATACACCGGAGTAAATTCTAGTAATCATTACTTAGATGGGACTAGTATCTAACCTCTTGGCCACATATATTCACTACATGACATTTCCCCTCTTCTTTATGGCACAACGCTGAATCGATAAATTTTGGGCTATAAGGTATGTACGGTACATTTCCACTCCACATATGTCATTCATATTTAGCCATAAGATGGCCCTACGGTTCCCCTAACAAAATTTCTGGTGGTTATATTTTTGGTTTTCACAAGGTGTTTGGTCAGTATTTTTCCGTGTCATGTCTGTATGTGCTCATTTTTTTTCTTATACCTATAGGACATCACTAACATCATATAAATGCCCCATAATGTGTGTTTCCTGCAATTTGTCACTCATTATTTACATTTTCCACTTGTTACCAAAATTCTCCTCAGACATTGTATAATATTATATAGACATCGTCCAACGAGTGAAATGTAATTGTACAGTAGTTACAGTAATAGTTGAAATGCATGTTGAATTGTTGCTTGTTGCCTGTTGAAATGTTGATTACCTTGATGCATTCGATACAATATATACATTCATTATGTATTATCATCAATGTATTTCCTCAATTAACACTCAATTTCAAATGAATTATATATATATATATATATATATATATATATATATATATATATATATAGTATAGAATCTCAATTTCTATCAATTCAGCGTTGGTCACACTTTCGAAAATGTTAGATATTAGTCTAGAACTAATACTAGATCCAATACATTGAATATGAAAAGACATGAATTAATCAGGCTACTTGATATTTTCCATATGCCAAAATGTATTATTGTCAACTCATTACCTTCCAGCCAACACAAACGGACCGGTGACCAGATGACACCCCGGACCGCCCCAGACACAACACCGAACACCCCACCAAACCTGAAGTACACGACGCAAAAAACAACAACACCTAGAACCAACCACCGCAACTACCAGACGCGGGTGTTGGTGGGCCGGGCAGAGGTCGCAGAACAGGAGATGGCTAAACTGCATGCCCAGATCACCAAGGCCACCTGAACCCACGGCGTAGCACGCGAGTCTCAGTGTGTTGCACCGGACGGTGAACTACCCCCGGCTGTAGCGCACAGGGAGGAGCGCGTTCCACCGCATGGGGCAGACATCAACACACCAGCTGAGCCAGCAGTCCACCAGGTTTTGATCCAGAGCATCACCCAGTTGGACAACCATACAAAGATCAGCCTCCTCGAGCAAGCACTGCCACTTCAAGTAAGTAAAGGAAAAGGGTAAGGACTTGGCAGTGATTATGGGGGTTGACAAACGTACAGTTGCCAAAGCCCCTGTGAATAAGCTTCACCAGCACACGGTGAAACATGCTGAAAAGGACAGGCGCGTGGTGGAGTTCTTGTCAGACCCAGAGAACTCCATCATGCTGCCAGGGAAGAAGGACTATAAGACTGTCGATGGTGTTCAACATCAAAAGAGGAATCTGCGGGACTTTGTATATTCCCTGGCAGACAAGTTCCAGGAAGCCAACCCTGACCTGGCCTGTCAACACACAACCTTCTACAGAACCTGTGGTTCATTATCATGGAAGACCAGCCTGCTAACGAATGCCTGTGCGAAAAGAACTTTGTTCTCAGGCTGCGGAATGCTGGCATCAATGACTGCCTGGACGTTCTAGTGACATCTACCACCTTGGAGCAGTTCACACAGAGATTGAACGCCAAGGTGATGAGTGAGAACATCAAGTACACCACATGGATCCATCAGGCTGTCGTATACGGGAACGACAACAAAACAGTAATGAAGCTCCGCCCACACGTTGTTGAGGCAGAGCCTCGTGCTGAGTTCATCAAGACCCTCGCCAATGAATTCACCACCATGGCTGAACATGTGTCCCGTGCCCATAACCAACACCGCGTTGTGCGACACCTCAGGGAGAGTTTGTCTTCAGTGGAGGTTACAATCCAGATGGACTTTGCAGAAAACTGGCTTGTAACATACCCCGATTTGCCACAGAGTGTGTACTACTCCAAGGAGCCAGTGACACTACACCCTGCGGTCATCCACTACAGAGATGAACCCACCGGCACCACCAAACACCACTCTCTGGCGATCTGTACTGATGACAGGAAACATGACATTGGTGCAATCCTGTCCTTTCTGCAAGTCCTGGCAGTGTTCCTCCTTGAAAACCTGCCCGAGGTCAGGATGGTCCACTACGCGTCCGATTCTCCCTCGAGCCAGTACCGGAAAATTTCGGTGTTCTCGTTGCTGGTACGCCACGAGGAGCTACTTGGCGGTCTCAAAGGTACTTGGACTTACTTTGAGGCGGGCCATGGCAAGGGTCCCTGCGACGGCGTTGGCGCTGCTGCTAAGCGTAACGCAGACAACCTAGTTGCCAGGGACCACATAATCAGGAATGCAGCAGAGTTTGTCTACGAGGGAAACCAACTCGACAGCTTCGTCCACTATGTCTGTGTTCCGGTTGTAGACATTGCAGCCGCCCTTCTCACCATGGTCTCAGCAAAAGCAGACAAGGCAGTGAAGGGCACCATGTGTGTGCACGCTGCTGTCCCTGCCGAAGCCGGAAAGTCACTCGCTGTCTGTGACACATCATGCTTTGACAACTGCTGCTGGGACCATGAAACCTGTGAGTCCAAGCGTGGATGTCTGGGATGGGTGACACATCAGCTGAAGTTCATCCACAAGGCCCCTCCCCCACCAGAGCAGACTCATGGCACGCGGCGGAAGAACACCCGACCCATCCGTGCCACCGCTGAGGTGGACGTTGCGGATGCCATCACTCCTCCACCAAAGCAGGGCCTGGTCCAGATGAAACCTCGGCCTGCCAGATCCCCTGCTGCGGTGGACCCTGACTACGATCCGGTCGTGCGCACCACAGCTTGCAAGTGACCCAGGGAGGGCTCAGCAATTGTGGCACGCAAACACACCCTAAGTGACCGGGTGCCTACTGCTGCCACAACCAACAAAGAGAACATCGCCCTGTGTGCCGCACAAAAGCGTGCCACGGAGCGCGTCATCGCCATCCCCACCAAGCAAGTGCGACCAGATCTACCCACCTCACCCCTCCAGATCGAGGACGGACCGCCAATGGACCCTCACGAAAAGATGGTGTATGTACAGGACCAGTACGAGTACGGTGACTACGTCATCGTTGCTGAACTGCACCCAACAGATTTGTAAAAAAGACACATGGTTTTCTGGGAAGGTGAAATATAGGCAAGACGTTGGTTACAAGGTCACCATGATGATGCTTAGTACCAAAAAGAAATACAACGAGGAGGAAATCATTCCTGTCTTCCGTTGGCCCAAAGAAGAACTTGTGATGACACTCGAAGTTTCTGACATCCTGGGCAAGGTGTACCCACCAAGGAGGTATGGCACCACATCCTACACTGCTGGCTACCTCCTGTTGAAACCACTTTGGACCTTGCTGACCGGAAACTCAAGAGGAAACGAGACGACCTGACCTTGTAACTGATTGTCGTGCTTCATATCACCCTTCCATATCAATTGTCTGTGATATCAGTTGCCTATCTCAGAGGGTTGAGACCATGGTGGCTGCAAAATAAACCAGTTACTATAGCCTCAATACATCTGATTTTCCTATCTTATTAACGCTTCAGCGTTGGTCACATTTTTGTGTGGACATAGTAGAACACTTACCATCATCATGTATCTTCCTGTAGGGTGTTAAACTGTTTTTAATGGTATGTAGACCAATCAGGCTAGTTTATTAAGACAATATGAGCTACCTTTGTATACTGTTGTGTCAGGTGTGGCGCGCTTGTAGTAATAAATCTTGGGAAAAATGTCAAAATTAATTTCAAAGTCATGATAGGGACCCTATATGTGCCTGAAATCTGTATAGTTATGCTCTGTTTAATAGAGGAAGAGATTCTGTGCCTTGGAATGTAACAGGGATGTAATCCAATAAGTTATATTGAGTGTATGGTGGAGTAATTAATATATTGTCACCGCTTCAGCGTTGGTCACGTTTTCGGGAATTCTGATGAATTTGAGGAGCTTTAGGTAATATGCTTACCAGCCCAATGAATCATGTTGTATGGAAATGTTTGGCTGGTTCAAAAGGGCAAAATGAATTATGATGGTGTATTTTTATGTAAGCTGTGGCGCGCTCGTAGTTGTAAATCTTGGGAAAAAAATGTCAAAATCAATTTCAAAGTCATGATAGGGACCCTATATGTGCCTGAAATTTGTATATTTATGCTCTGTTTAATAGAGGTAGAGGTTTTGTGCCTTGGAATGTAACAGGGATGTAATCCAATAAGTTATATTGAGTGTATGGTGGAGTAATCAATATGTTGTCACCGCTTCAGATAAGTTGCTTGAGTTACCTATAGATGGCCAAGGGTCTTTTTCCTGTATAATAGACCTTCTTAAGATAAAGTGCTTTTCAAGAGAATATGAGTTTTGATGAATTGAGGGTAAAGTTAAAATTGTGGATCGATTTTCACCAAATTTTACACCTCACGCTATATTACACAAGACCCATAAATCCAAAAGTTTAGATTCCCGGTTTTTGATTTTTGGTCAACTTAAACTACTATATTGTAGTATTATTGAGACAGCATTTTGTGACAATCCAAGCATTACTCAGTGTAGTTTTGATGTTATATCTAAAAACGTGACCAACGCTGAACGATTTTCTAAGGGTTTTACGCCATGGGCTATAAAAACTGAACCCCTGGGAGTTGAATCTTTAAATGAACCTTTCTGATATGCCAAGATATAGGGCTTTCAATAAAATAAAGTGTTATTAAGTAATACTGAGTTTGTAAATCCATCAGTCCTGAGCCAGATATGCATAGAAAGTTGAATCCCCCCATATGTATGCAGCAGGCTATTCACTCTTTCGATCAGGAGTGTTCCCTGTAAGTGCTCTTGTACCCAGGTGAAACCACTATGCAATTCTTTCACTAAGATCCCAGTGGTCTTAGTGCTGGAAAAGGAATAGTGAAGTGATCCCAGGACTTGCTGTTCCTGAGAGGCCTGCAACCACTGCATTAGATAGGGTAGACCAGCCAGGTCTTATGATATGTGCCTACACTAAGATTGCTGGGGTTGCGATCCCAGGATGTTTTGAATTAAGCTCCTGGTGCAGGAGTGTATCATAGTCATTATGATGCACCAATGAAGTGCTGGTGAGGCTCACCAGCACTTCATTGGTGCATCATGCCGACCCTTCTGGGACATATCAGCCCCTGATAGGTTTGGCAACAATGCATCAGCAGCACTTAAACGGTTAAGGTACCCTGCTCCCTATGTTTAAATGTAGGTCAATTGCTCCCATAAACAGTCACAGGACTGATAGTACAAAATTATAGGTATCATAAGATGCGATGACATTCATATACTAAAGCAAGATAAAGAACCACTGGGCCTATGTCACATATCTTATTGTATCAAACCGGTAAAAGCCAGCACTAGACTAGTATATAGTATCCTTTCGGGGAGGGAAGGGGGACACTAACACGTTGATGGTAGGTACTCACTGCGAACCTACAGCCTCCTGTACAGGCCTCTAAAAAACTATATTTTTTCACAATCCCATCTGACCCCCACCACGCATGCAATTTTTCTGAGTCAGCTATAGGAGCCGCTTACTAGTATACAGGGTTACAGTATCGTTGTGCTTAAGTGCCAGGATTTGAATAAACGCCTCTCTGAAATAAACACCTGGGGTAATGGGATGCTGAAATTTAACTTAAAGGAGCTCTGAACCGGCTACGTCCGCCACTGTGTTAACGTCGGCGGCGGTAGGTCCTCGATTCAGAGCGCCTTTAAGCACTAAAATTGTATTCTGAATGAGGGCCTGTCTTGTTTGTGTGCCAGCAAATCACAGGGTCCGAATCAAAGAAATTTTATGTCGCAATTTTTTTAATTTACCCGAATAACCCTTAATTAGCCAATATCTAATTTCACCGCCAATTAGCAGAAACTCATCTGTCATGGCCTTGATATTGATCATATGATTATATCTAATGTCACCTAAGCCCCTTAATCAGACCCAAGGTTATACCTAATGTCACCTAACCCCCTGAATCAGACCCAAGGTTATACCTAATGTCACCTAACCCCCTGAATTAGACCCAAGGTTATATCTAATGTCACCTAACCCCCTGAATTAGACCCAAGGTTATATCTAATGTCACCTAACCCCCTGAATCAGACCCAAGGTTATACCTAATGTCACCTAACCCCCTGAATCAGATCCAAGGTTATACCTAATGTCACCTAACCCCCTGAATCAGACCCAAGGTTATACCTAATGTCACCTAACCCCCTGAATCAGACCCAAGGTTATATCTAATGTCACCTAACCCCCTGAATCAGACCCAAGGTTATACCTAATGTCACCTAACCCCCTGAATCAGACCCAAGGTTATACCTTATGTCACCTAACCCCCTGAATCAGACCCAAGGTTATACCTAATGTCACCTAACCCCCTGAATCAGACCCAAGGTTATACCTAATGTCACCTAACCCCCTGAATCAGATCCAAGGTTATACCTAATGTCACCTAACCCCCTGAATCAGACCCAAGGTTATACCTAATGTCACCTAACCCCCTGAATCAGACCCAAGGTTATACCTAATGTCACCTAACCCCCTGAATCAGACCCAAGGTTATACCTTATGTCACCTAACCCCCTGAATCAGACCCAAGGTTATACCTTATGTCACCTAACCCCCTGAATCAGACCCAAGGTTATACCTAATGTCACCTAACCCCCTGAATTAGACCCAAGGTTATATCTAATGTCACCTAACCCCCTGAATTAGACCCAAGGTTATATCTAATGTCACCTAACCCCCTGAATCAGACCCAAGGTTATACCTAATGTCACCTAACCCCCTGAATCAGACCCAAGGTTATACCTAATGTCACCTAACCCCCTGAATCAGATCCAAGGTTATACCTAATGTCACCTAACCCCCTGAATCAGATCCAAGGTTATACCTAATGTCACCTAACCCCCTGAATCAGACCCAAGGTTATACCTAATGTCACCTAACCCCCTGAATCAGACCCAAGGTTATACCTTATGTCACCTAACCCCCTGAATCAGACCCAAGGTTATACCTAATGTCACCTAACCCCTGAATCAGACCCAAGGTTATATCTAATGTCACCTAACCCCCTGAATCAGACCCAAGGTTCTCACTGATTTTTCTCACTTTAACAATGTAACTTGTTCAAACCCTGGTTGGTGATCAAATGTATACATCAGTAAACCAATACTTTATGGAATTCAGTAATGTTATTAGCTGATTGCTATTGCTGAGTACCCCCCCCCCTCTCTCTCTATACTTCCTCTAAACATACATAGTATTTAGTCATCATAGGGACGCATATAAACATAGAGATATGGGGCCCCAGGCATTCATTAGTTTAACCAACTTACACAACAGGGCCATTTTCTATTTGGAGATCCTAAGCTGCCAGAAAGGGTAGATTAGTCAGAGAAGAGGGCATAGAGAGAGAGAGAGAGAGAGAGAGAGAGAGAGAGAGAGAGCCAGACAGAGAGACAGACAGAGAGACAGAGAGAGAGATAGAGAGACAGAGACAGAGAGATAGAAGGAGAGAGAGAGTGAGAGGCAGAGACAGAGACTGACAAACAGAGAGTCAGAGAGTTAGAGACAGAGACCATATAAAATGTCTGTGAAGGGTCAGTCATTCTGTACAGGAGAGTCTAAAGAGGGGTGTAAAGATGAGGAAGGAGGGCTCACCCAGCACCTAATGGAGGATCATGAGACCAGTCGTTGTAAGTAATAGGCAGCCACTTCCATCATTCTTTTCCGATGATAAAAGTACCTTTATTGTTCATTTCTGACTACAAAAGTGCCTCCATCATTTTATTTCTGAAGATAGAAGTACTTCCATTATTGATTTCTGATGATTAAGTCTAACATTCTCGACTTTTATCATTGAAAATGAATGAGGAATTCTGCCGTTACAAACTATATTGCCCTGTGGAGAAAACACTTAATCAGTTTGGTGATTCTTAAAAACTGACTTTTATTCCTAAAAAATGAATTTTTCTTCATTGCATTTATATGCTTTCCATTGCAAAGTAGCAGATCAGAGAGGATGTGCTTGGAGAATACACTGCTTTTTCCCTACTGGGTTCCGGTCAGAATCTCGACACTTAATGCACCTGCTACCACCGTTGGTAGGTGTTAATATCATAATTCATTAACTGCCATAGAAATTTAAATCAGTTTTGTCCCCTTAGAAAAAAAAGTAGAAATCACTATACTTAGACTGCATCTAAAACTGGAGAAAACTAGATGGATGATCTTGAGGAGTAGCACGTAAGTATGACAGTGTCATATCTTGATGTGCTATAAATGCTGACTAAAAGGCAAGACCTTGTGTCAGTTGATAATGCAGCTGTATTCATTCCAGCGTACTGTACAGTGCTAGTAGTGTATAGGTTAGCGGCCTATGCTGGTCTGAAGGTTACAGGTAGGACGCAGCGTGTAGCTACGGTGGCGACTGGGGCAACCCCTATCAGCGGTATGTGTTACTAAGCGGGGTGGTGTGTGTACAGGGAATGGTCCTGTACACGGTGTACGAGGATATTCAATGTATAACGATAAATATGTGTAGAGTTATCAAAGTGTATAAAGATAAAAGATTTCCATATATAACAATAGTGAGAATAAATACTGGTCAAAATACACCCAATTATCCTTTTTAAAGTGTTGTTCCTTTGAACTTCTCTCATGGTTTGTAAGTGGAAACTCAGTAGAATTTACCCACAATGGCATAACTCACTGTAAGTGTTGTTTACAATGCCAATTTGAATCGATTACATCATCAGTTTTTGACATGACAAGGCAGTGTGATACACACCCCAGGTAACACACACCTCCTGTGGGGTAGGGCATAATGGCCCATCAGGCTCAGCATTTCAACATATTTGCTATGAGATAAAATTATATCATTTGCTCACAATTATGAGGGTTCTGATTGTCATGTAATGCCATGATTTCCCCTCAAGACTACTCCATTTTCACGTGCCTTTATGTCTAATCGTTGACCTTTATCTCAGATAATATCCATGATGTGTCAATGGTATGTCCAGCCGATAGCTGTAATATTTGCGGGGCACCTTGGAAAGATCGAGCTTGATGCAGTCGGGCTAGCATGTTCAGTATGTACATAGCTTATCATGTAAAAAAAAACCTTCTTTTTTTCGTGTAAAAGACATCTGATTATGCCACCAAAAACAGAAGGAAAAAGCCATAATGCATAATTTTGGGGTGGTATCAACTGCTCATAAAAATATAAGTCTTCTTCGTGACTTCTTCATTGCTCAGAGATTAGAAACAATATCGTCTTGGAATGGTCTTATATAGTGATGTTATGATTTTCCTAAAACACCTGTATTTTCATTAAATGTTAGTACATCGAATTTGTTAATACAGTTGATCAATGTGCTTGGATATTCACTGGCATTTGGAATGACCGCTGCCTGTGATGCATCATTTGCACAGGTAAGGCGGATCGGTTCTAGGAGATTTCCCCCTGAAAATTTCCCCTTCCCCCGGAATTTTCCCCCTGGAATTCTCCACCTGGAAATTTCCCACCCTGGAAATTTCCCCCCTGGAAATTTCCCCCCCATCACTTCTATGTAATACAGGTAGAGTCAGAAGTGGCTGAATTTCAATTTAACTGTGGAATAAAGATTCTAACCCTAACCCTATCCCTAACCCTATCCATATCACTAACCCTAGCCCTAACCCTATTCCTAACCCTATCCCTAAACCTAACCCTATCCCTATTCCTATTCCTAACACTATCCCTAACCCTAACCCTATCCCTATTCCTAACCCTATCCCTAACCCTAACCCTAACCCTGAGCGTGCCCTAACCTATAAACCCATCCCCCACCCTTATTAAACCCTATCCCTTCACAAACTGGGGGGGGGGGGGGTTTCCGGGGGGGGGGGGAATTTGCCTAGGTTTTTTTTTATTTTTCCAGGGGGAATTTCCTAGTGGGAGAATTCCGGCAGGGTAATCTACTGGCACCAGTTACTATACCTTGTAACACAACATGACCCAGCAATTATTTTTTTTTCTATTGCCTGACACCAAATAAGACACCATCTAGTTTGTGTTCGGGCCTTCAGAGCTTAAACTTAGCTGCATCCGTGTGTCATTTCATCGCTGGCACCTGAGAGCATTATAATCATATGTGATTTATCCAGCTCCAACGCTGGCACAATAGTTCTTGATGGACCTACCGCCGGATACTTCAGCCCTGGCTCAGTGCTTCATCAACCCCATCTAGGTTGGTGACTGCTCCACGAGGTCAGTCCCGCTTCCAGTGAGGCTTCCTGTTTACTTCTATATGTAAGGTCAGAGGGTGAACCTGCGTTTACTGGTTCCCCCAATTTTCTACCTGTGCATTGGCACCCCAGGTGGACAAAGGAGACTTGGGACAAGAGCTGGTTACTGAGGTACCCCTCTTTGATCCTAGGCCCTTCACGGGTGGTAAAGGAGAGTTGGGACTAGAGCCTTCACTCCCTCTTACTACTACTACTATGCCTAGGATTGCCTCTGCTTGGCGACAGTCTCTCACACTCTTCAATCCTTGGTGAAACCGTGGACTGCTCTGCCCCAAGTGTCTCGGTGTTACAGCCACATACCATAAAAAAAAACTGGCTATAAGTGGATTTTCTATTTTTATTTATTTTTCATATAAGTCGATTTTTTCCCCAAAGAGGGGGGTTGACTTATAGGAGGGGTTTTTATATAATAGATTATAGTGTTAATATTTTTCTAGCATTTTTTCTATAGGTCGATTTTGATTCTCAAAGAGGGGGATATACTTGGCAGGGGTTTACGGTAAGTAATCTAGTATACCATTTTGTATTCATGTTTCAGACATTTGGAGGGAACAACAAAAAGATGATGGGCGTCTATCTACAGAGGTGTAAGCAACAGTTCAGATAGCATTGGTGTTCATTTTTTATGATCAACATAAAACTATATATTTATCTTAACATTTTTACTAAAATGTTTTTAAATGTTTATATTAACATTATTAAAAATGCTTTTCAAACCGACACTCTGATGTTTGCCGTGAGAGTGCCAGGGACAGAATGGATGCCTGTGCCGTGGGCCACCCTTTTATGTAACATAGTCATTAAGATTTACAAGAATGTCTTATTATTATAGGTTTATTCCTCATTGTGCTATCCGCCTTGCCGTGTTACGCCATACACCTGAACATTGAGGGACTGCTGCAGTTGATGGGACAGGATCCTGAAGTGGCACGGTAATGAAAATGTTGTTTCAAATACCCTTTCTTATCATCTTAACATCTACAGGGGTGGATCCACATGGGGTGGTCTAGAGGGGGACAGCCAAGAAAATTTGGTCATGGGGTTTCGGGCCACGTTTCCTATAGTTAAGAGTCGTAGCCTGGCCCAATGTCAGGGGGTCTAGTAGGGCCATGTGCACCGTAGCCCCCCCCCCCCCGGATCCTCCCCTGATATTTATATATGTGACATGCACTGGGAATAGGGACCTTAATGCAGCCTGCACTAAGGGCCCTTTTCGCAGATCCTCTCACATATATCAAACTGTATTAAAATTCTCTTTAGAGCAACAGGCCTAAGTGACCCACGGTATGTTGTTACAAAAGTCTGTTACATGATTCAAATTGTGTAAGTATGACCAAAAGTCAATTTTAGAAAAATGGAGGAGCATTTATCAGAGGTGGAATTCTGCTGCCTATGAAGATCATGGATACCTTGTATTCTAATATTCACGTTCATGAATATGCTATATTACAGGTTGGTAGGAAGGTACCTCCTTGTTTTCACTCCAGGAACTTTTGTAAGTATAGACTTCGTTCTGATATATAAACAAGGTAAAAGGTACCTTCGTGATGGGCCTCTTGAAGTTAGGTTTATTATTATTACAAATGTGAACGCAGTGGGGTCCCTCACTCTAATACGACTTCACTACCTACCCAACAGAGTTGCATGCATGGTAAACTGACGAAACGACCAGTCACTCTGTCTTCCCTCTGTAAAGGACTTTTAATAACTCTTTGACAGTATCCGTCTATTGTTCCAGGCACTGTTTTTATATCAGGTCATACAGAAGTACTTCCAATGTCAGGTCAGTGTCAATGGATATTCTTCTAATTCCATTTGAAAATCAAATTTTATTATTAAAGGAGCACACATTCCTTGCTTATTTTGAAAATGATTTCTTTTGCCTCTCAACACACAGCCTCTCCTTGAAATCCTCACAAATTATCAACAACACTACTTTGATATCCCTTTCCTGGTTTCACACAGAGTATAGTGTACCAAGACATCTGGATGGGAATTTTGTGCCACATTATTCATGCTCTCCTGCAGTATGTGCTGCTTTACCAACTTAACATGGGCATAGAGTGAGTAGAGAACTTACCTTCTCATTGGTCTCATAAGTTACATGCTTCTTTTTTAAATACTACAGATGCACTCGTCTGATAGGTTCAAGGTGGGTATTCTAAGAAGGAGATCTGCCATTGGCCGGGCAATTTTACACTTATCAAGCTGACTTGGAATACACGCTTTAGGAAGTATTTGATATACACCTTCGCTTGATCGGATTTACATAACCTTTCGAATATTTTGTTGTAGTGGATCTGCTATTGCCATGGCGTCCTTCTATGTTGTATCCCTTCTGTTGAGACTCATCTATTTCTTCTACTCTGATAAGATAAAGATCACATGGGGAGGTGAGTAAATGGAATATAGGCTGCCTTTTCATTTGGCTAAATTTTTTCATCTTAAAATACATGAGTTTTCTTTAAAGACTAAGTGCAGCATATTCACAAAGGAACACTATATGTAAGATTTTACAAAATAATGTGTAATACTTTTCTGATTTCTAGGTTGGACCTGGCAATGTTTTACTGGGTGGGGCCCGCTAGGTAAACTGGCGATATACGGAGCTATCCTGATGTGTGCTGAGTGGTGGGCATACGAGGCCAGCTCTATTTTAGCAGGTTAGTAGTTGTTTCTACAGGCTAATGTTTAAATTTTCAGTATTCTGTGAAGCGTAATGCACAAAGTATTGATCAGGCACTAGTTTAGGGAGTGGTCATTATTTATCAACAGGGGTAGAGAAATTTTTACACCCTCCCTCGAGGGCAGTCAAAATCGTTTGCACTCCCCTTGCCGCAAGCATGGAGAATTTGCACAGCCCTCTTTGATCTATAATAGCATGCAGGCTTTTTTGCTACAAAGAATTTTTTATCCCCCCTTTCAAGAGGAGTCAAAATTTCTTTTAGGCCCCCCTCGGGAGGGGTCTGATTTTTTTTATGTCCCCCTTAAACCCACCTACCCCTCCCCCTGTTGATAAATAATAACCACTCTCTTACCCTACTGAAATAGAGAGATCAGTGGCAGTCTTGCAACACAGCGAGGTTGGGTTAAACCATTTACTTTGTATTAAATACAAATTTTGTACTATTTAGCAAAGGTAAAATACTTTGAAAGAAAAACTAACATGTCCTTTTGTTCAAGTAATTTTAGGGTGCTTACTATAATAATTATTGGATACAATGAATCCTCTATTCACAGGTTTACTGGGAACAGCAGAACTTGGTGCACAAACTATTATCTTTAATATGAACCTGTTCGTTAACTCGGTAAGAAAACAAGTTTTGCTTTTGGTATATGTAATGAACCAGTTTCAATTTTGTAATGGGCTGGTTACACTGCATCAGCCAACTCCATTTTCTGCTTATCCAACAATTTTTTTCCATACATGTACATTGCTATATAATAATCGGTCGGACTCGCAAAAAATGGCCCCAACTGATGCAGTGGAGCCAGCCTTTAACAAATCATTGAAGGAGGATGAAGATATCTTAAGCGCTGGTTCCACAGACCTAAATCGGTCAGATTAGCACTAATCCGACCAATTTTTTTCTATACTTTTGATATATTATAAATCGTCGGATTAGGGCTATTCTGACCGATTGTATGGCTGTGGAACCAACGCTTTAAGTCAATGATCTTTTCAAGAGAGTTAAATGGTAACAGCATGAACCCCCTAGCTAAAGATGCTACCTTCTTGCCCCATCATTCTTCAAATGTGTGGAAAATCAGTCTTACCTGTCCAGATCCCCACTGGTGTTGCCATGGCAACCCTTGTACAGATGGGACAGTACCTTGGTGCAGGGAAGCCTCAACATGCAATGACAACATCCCGGATCGGCACTGTATTTCAGAGTGAGTATCCCTCAGTTTTCTTTGTGACCTTGAGTCATAGGGTGACTATAACATCAACTTCAGCAAAGCCGAGAAGGAGGTCAAATTTGGTTGGTTTCTGTGCTGTTTAGGGCAACTGAAATACCTGTGCCCATTAGATCGACCGTCAGGGGCTGGTTACCTGGTAAGGGAGCATTTATTTTTTTATGGCTGGGGGATGGTATTTTCGTTTGGCGAATATCTGAAAATGAAGGGCCCCCCTACACAAATGACTAAAAATTAAATGACCCCCAGCATGAAAATCCTTAAATGAAATGCCCCCTATGTAAATACCCCAAAATGAAGTGCCTCCCCCTCGGGAATAGTCCAAAATAAAGCACCCCCCCCCCCCTTGAGAATACCTTTATAGGGAATGTCCCTTTCAATAATTCTAGGGAATGTCCCTTTCAATAATTCATGCTGATAGTATATAGAAAAGACATTTTCTTGACTATATTGTACACTAAAGTGTACTGCCATCCCCACCTGCCATAAATAATAAACGCTCCCTAATCACTGCTCCCCTAGTGTGTATCATACCAATCCAGAAGAATCGTCCGGAGCATACTTGATACTGTCTCTTATTTAAAGCCCAGTTGCTTAAATGAGACAATGTGATACCTTTATTGTTTCAGTTGTATTTGGAATTATTTTCCTCATCATCATGTTGTCCTTACCTCATCAGCTAGCCAGCATCTTTACAACTGAACAGTGAGTGTGCTTTAGTTTTCCTTGAAAAGATCAAGTTCACAATGAAAAGGATAACTGTTGAATCTACCAGGGATCCTTGAACAGTGAACCACTGTTATTGTATTGCAGTGAATTGTGTAGTTGTCAGTTGAAGCCCCAGGTGGCAGTACTGTGGTACACAAATGTACAAGGAATCTTGGTGAAAATAACAACTGATCTCTGGCAATGTTGGGATGAGGATTCCTTTGTTATTTCGGCGTAATTCTTTTCTTACAGTGCACTACATGAATGATTGCACTTGAATGTAATCATTTTACTTAAATTCAATCTTAAGTTAAATGCATTCCATTTTAAAGATGTAATTACTTGCATACTGGCACACACTACACTGTAAAAAACATGTTGTCAAAGTAACAAAGGATTCCTTGTCCCAAAGATCTGTAATTATTTTCATGGAGATTCCTTGTACCACCGCACTGGCACCCTGCTTTATATTTAAAGGTGGTTCAGTGTTCATGATCAGTTTTACAAGGATCCCTGGTAGATTCAACACTTATCTTTCACAGTGTAGTTTGTGCTTCTGTGTATATTCCTTATTGCCATGTGGCCTTTGTTACTGTACAATTGACTGGGTGTTAATAATTACAAGACATCACTACGGCCTCGTTGGGAATGCCCCGACATCTGCAAGTGGAGAAATACCCTGAAAATTAATGACAAATCATTGTTGAACTATGTGTTTATTTCATGGTTTTACACTGTAAATTAGACAAAAACTCACATTTATTTAGCTCCTTGCTCGACCGGCGATGTTAATGTCGCCATCTTGGATTTTGTAAGGTAGCGAGCCGCGCATGAGTGAAGGCCTGAGCAGGTGGAAAAGATAGAGTGTGGAGAATGACGAGATATTTCCTCCATGCTCGCCTTGGGAATGGGATTCCCATACATTTCTATAGTAGTCTACATTCCTACCATGAAATAAAATCACATATTACAGGGATGTGTTGAATATCCTGATGCCCATCATGCCCCTATTGGCCATCTATGTCTTCCTGGATGGCATGACTGTAAGTACTACAAACACTACTATGAAGAATAACACTACAGTACTTAATGTGTTTGGGTTTATAATGCACTTATAAGACATAGATACATTAGTGTGATGTCCCTGTTAATGAAGCATACAAATTGATGATGTGCCAATAATTGCTGGTGAGCGCACTCTGCTGAGCCCAATCATATATTGATGCATCATGAAAAACTATTTAAATCTATCCCTGTCAATGAAGTATACAGAAAAAAATATGATGACATATATATATATATATATATATATATATATATATATATATATATATATATATATGAATTGCTGGTGAGCAGTATCTTTACTGAGCCATCACTTCATTGACACATCATGACAACCTATTAACATGATGCACGCCTGCATAAACAAGCTTAAAAGCCTAATAAGCTCTACATCTGATTCTGAGTTGATAAATTTTACAATGGATATGCCAGATTTCTAAGACCAGTGGCATAACTTAACCAGCGTTCAGTATGATATGATAATATGTTTTAGATTTTGGGGCGTAACATGTTCCGTGTGGTGGCTAAACAGAAGGAGGCGGCCATTGTTGTGTTTGTGTCATATTACCTGCTGTCTATGCCACTCGGCTACAGCCTCATGTTCCTCACTCCTCTCCGAATGTTTGGTACGTCATAAGTAAAGTACTCTAATACCTGGAACTTGAATTTGAATTTGCCTTCATTGCAGAAAGTGAACAGAGTGCAGAATAATATATTATCAGATCTATGTAAATGTATAACAATAAAGACAGGTCACCGCTTAGTCTAGACTTGGTTCTTACATATAAGGACCAAGTGATCTATTATCAGGTGGGGGGGGGCTTATTAGATAAAGAGGTTGGGGGGGGGGGTATTTTGAAAAAGAGCTTCTTGGTGGGGGGACAGCAAAACCCAATAAACCTTTACACTGGTGGAGGAATGTGTCACAAAATCTGGGCAATTCTCAGTGATTCGAGAACACCTATCAATAATGACATTATGTCATATATATATATATATATATATATATATATATATATATATATATATAATATATATAATATGTGTGTGTATATATATATATATATATATATATACATATATATATACATATATATATACATATATATATATGTATATATATATATATATATATATATATATATATATCATACATGGCATGGGATATTGGCTTAAGCTCTTATTTTCCTTATCTAGGAATGTGGCTTGGCTTTGTGGTCGTCAACATTCTGATGGTGTGCATTCTGACAGTGAGGTATTTGTGGTTCTTCGACTGGAAGAAAATTTCTGAGGAGGTATGTTTAAATTTAAAACTTATTTTTCGTAACACATATTAATTAGTAGAACAGTACCTTTATTTAAAAGAAAGTAGAAGAATCATAATCCATGACAGTCTGAAACAACATTACGTTCTGTTTACTCAAGTAACCTCTATGTCATATCTATAATGTCAGGCCCAGATACGGGCATGCGCAAAGGACCAAAGTCTACCGGAGGAGCTGGCTGTCAATCAATGTAAGCTTTATAGAGTGTTATCCCTTAGAACCTATGAACAAAAAGCATGTTTAGGTCAAGCAATAATCAATCTTTTCATCTTTTCATTTGGCATGTACTTAAAATTCTCTTTCAATACTCCAATCCATATGGCTGAAAGATAAAAATCCTAGCATGTTGTTGTGAGGCCAATTTGCATTGTAAAATGCAAATTGGCCTCAGAACCACACAGTAAATACCACACAGTCAATCTCTCGTATAATACGTATGCAAATTCAGTAACAACTTGACGCATAATGTTCCCTGAAATAGTCACAGTCGCTATCATATCTTCCAGCCTTAGTTAGAGACAGTGTGAAGTTCGGGTTTTACGGTACCCTGGAGAAGCCGACAGTGGAGAACAGTTTCTGTACAACTACAGAGTCACTACATGTGTCACATCACACATCTATAGACACATCCCACCACATGTCCTTAGACGTATCGAACAGGAGGCTGCCAATAGATGGGGAGGATGAGAAGGTGACTTGGAGAGTTGTTCTCACCAAAGTCCTCATTATCCTCCTGTTTGTTTTCATCCTGCTAGTTGGAGTCATAGTGAGATTGGGTACAGCTGATATTGTCACACACAACAGGGTAACTGATAGTGTAACAACAGAACCTGGACACCTGACTAATGCACCTAATACACAGACAGACAGCATGCCATTCTAGTGTTGAGAAGGGTTATTTGAATGGATTGGGAATTATGTGCTTTAAATACTTAGCAAACAGTTGAGAGAGTTGAAAGGTTGAAAGCTTTTGGAATTTTGCCATATCTCATTATAAGAGATTAAGATTTTTTTTAAATGTTTTTAGCATGGAATTTTAAATTCGATGTCAATGGCTGAAAACCTTTAGAATAAACTGTATTACTTTTTGGTTAAGTCCATTTGTTGAAACAATAATAAAGAATATAACACTTTGTGTCTTGAAGTAAATGTCCTTATAGAGTCTCCCGAGCCTTTCATATCTTAACGAAAGTACACACATTTCTTTCATGTTGATATGCCCAAGATACTGAAATCCCATAGGTCTAACACTGCAGCTCCGTATCTCACACTCCCGTGAGATAACCCACCCCCGTATCTCACGGCCACTAAGACCACCAAAAAGGATCATAAAACATGTAAATATTAATCTTTTTATGCAATTTTAAAAACGTTTTGAACATTTCTGAGTCCGATAACATGACATAAATACAAAGGTTCACTTGTACTGGGTCTGACTGAATGTTATCTCACGAGGCGAAGCCACTACTCATGAACCTTTGTATATAAAAGCAACCTCTATGAACAGCAGTCACATGCTTGCAAAACCTACCCAGCAAATTGTCGTCATCTGTCCCCATGATTGGTCATCAATGGTGACTCCTTTTTGAGTGATAACTCATTCCGTCATCTTTTGCCAGTATGTGTTAGACTCACTTAGCATAGCAATTGCTATTCCTGGTGATCTTGTGCTATAACGACGTCGTGTTCCATCTAGCGACATGTGTGAGCCACTTCACACAGGTTGACGAGGACTCACGACAATTTGCTGGGTATGAACAGACGAGGCAGAATGCATGGTCAAGTTTAAGAGGTCATGACGTCACCTGCAGCAATGGCAGCCGCTGGTGTACTGTGATAATAGAATTTAAAAGATTTGGAATGAATTAAGAACCAAGATAACAAACTACAATCTCTGATAGAATTAGAAGGCTGGGGATAGAACTAGAAACCTACACTGTCTATCAGTAACTGATGGTCGTCAGTTTATTTCGTTTTGTATACAAAGTTTACAATCACCTGATCACACAGACTCTTGTACGAAGCTACCAACTTATTGAAAATCCCATAGCATTAACCAAGGAAGTTTGTCAGTTTTGCAAGCGTTAAGTTGCAAAGTGTTTGAGTGGGCTAGGAAGCCCATTCAGACTAAGTAGATTGTAATATGGATTTTATTTTGATATTCCTTTCTACCATTTGGTCTGAAATACGTTTTTGGGTCTGGTAATTCTCAACTATTACACTGAAAACCCTCCAGATCTTTAAACTCGTCAGATTGAGGACCTATAGTCATCAGAAGAGGTACAGACAGAGGGCAGCACCTTACAGGGAGTGAAATCCCTCAGTATACGTCTCCCCAGTATGAGTCTATGGCATTATGTTGACAATATGTAACAAACTCACAAGGTGGCAGGTATGTGCCACTCATGTTTGATAATCAGGCCTTCAGTTATCAACGGAAGGTCTTCACTGCTGAGGACTTTAGGTGCTCAAGTTGACGATACCCAAATCTACAGCTTTGGGTAGTCAGATTGAGGACCCAAGGTAGTCAGCACCAAGGTTGTCACTCCAACAACATTATGTAATCGGTTTGACTACCATGGGTGAGAGTGTTGACCTAAACCCATCTGGTTGACTACCCTGGGTGTTCACTCTGATGACTCAAGGTTGTAGATTTGGGTATCGTCAGTCTGACGACTTTGGGGCTTTCAGTGTAATGAATGTAAATGACGGAGTGAATCTATATTTTGATACCACATAATTCAATCAGCAGGAGTATTATTGATGTTATAATTGTCACTTTGTTATCATTATAACTGTATATACCGGGAGTTTTGTCTATAACCCCATCTTGATTGGTGGTATTACCACAGTTTGAGGTAATGAGGTATTTATTTCAGATCAATAAACTATACTTGTATCTGTTTGTTTTTTTCCAAGAGAAAAATGTATGTCTCCCATGGCTACTCTTTACTTAAACATATTTATCTTGAAAGCCTTATTTGCATTGTTCAGATCCCTGTATTGCCATGGCAACCATTGTGCGGATAAGGCAGTACCCTAGGTCTGGTCAGTGGGTATCTGTGGCTTCTTTATAGACCGTAAATTTGAGCTTCAGACATGAAGAATATAGCGTACTTCATGTATTAGCATGAGGTACCATATGTATACATAATTATATTTAAGCATTTGACACATAAGTTCAGAAAATTGCTTCCTGATTGTCATGTTGGTAAACCAATTTATTCTGTTGATTTTATTCGATATAAACTATATGTTTTTGAATGCAGGTGACAAATCAGCAGACACAAGAGTTGGTTTTCATAGGTAGCTACAATCATTCACTTACAAATGGTTGGCGAAACAGGCTTATATTCGGTGGCTAACTTCTGCGGGTATTTCACTGCTTCGATCAAATGTAGTATAATAGACAGACAACACACTTTTACTTTGAAAATATTTACATCTGAATCGTATCTGACATTCAATCATAATAAAGCCCACTAAGATAGTTTACAGAGAGAGAGAAAAATAGCACTTAAAAAAAAGGCACTTTTCTATCATCTAAATACAGTGTCATAATACTGAAGTTTTACCATTCATATGCCAGTAGTTTAACAACATTTAGGTTTAGGATAAAGGACAGATTGCTTGACAGTCTCCTGCAAGCACAGAAAAAAATAACTCTTTTCAAGCACCATCAAAATTCAACTTATTTTGCAAGATATCCGCTTCAATGAGTAAGTACAACTGTAATTTATGCACTTTGTCCTGTATCCATTCACTAGAATATGATAACAAACACCATTGAGATGAGACCCGATAGTAAGACCTTCACTTCAATATTCAGGCATTGCGCACCAGCAACTGTTGGGTCAACCTCATCTTGCACCTCATTGTCACTGTGACCACACAGTTCATCATCAGTAACAAACATAGCTCCAGCCAGCAGTGTTTTATTGTCGTATCTCACAGGCATGATGTCTGCCTCTGGCTTTGAGGGTTCCTTTACCAGTAGTCCCAGTCCTCCTTTAGACATAATGGTGCTGAAGCATCCAAAGAACAGAGAAAGTCGTCCATTCTCTTTTGGTGTCTCCAGCAATGCAACGCCTGTAGTCACATTGTCATAGCCACTTCCAAGTCCTGTAGAAACTGTTCAAAATCAAGACAACATTTCTTTTTTTATTCGTCATGAGAAGTGTATGTATACTCTAATCGTTTATTGATTAGTGCCTAATGTAGAGAATTTAACTTTTTATTTGGAGGAATTTGATAAAACCGATATCATCTAATCACTGAATAATCAAATTTAGGAATCTAGTTATGTAATATACAGTTTTGTAATATAAATCTAAACCCTTAAATTTGGGAGGAGCTGTAAGGGTCAGCAGTGCTCATCTTATGACCTGCAGTAGGCCTTTGGGAAATATTTATGAGTTGTGGCTTAGGCCAAATAAAAAAAGAGTTGATTTTCCGGTAACATGCTCAAAAATGTTGAGATCGATAGGTCAGATTTATTTTTATTTTTAGTACCTGGGGGCTATCTAAGACATCATAGTCACATTTTGCTAGTTTTTCACAAGATATCATAGTAGAGCATTATTTCGTGGTTGAGATATATGAAAATGACGGGGAAATATGTGTGTATATTCCGAAAAGAATTTTGAAGTTAAAAAAAAAATTGAAAAAGAAGTCTTCTAAAAAACTCGAGGTTGGCCCCTTTGAGCTGAGGGGTGACCGGAACCTTTTTTTTTTTTCCCTTACGCACAGTGTTTTGCAGTATCTATGTTTGAATTGAAATACAATTCCTAAGGCAGCACGATGTACCACAGTATAGTGTAGACATAATAGTTTTAAACTGTGTTAGTGCTATATATGCTGAAATATTCAGAACCTTTGGCAATTAGATTTTGATTTAAAAGTCAACACCATGCTAGATGTAATGAAATTTTTTTTAAACTTACATTTGCACACCTTTGCTGCCTGTCCACGCTCTAGTGCAACCTCCACATCTGCTGGTGGAGTGAAGGGTTGATCAGGCCTCCAAGTCCCACACATTATTTTATCTGCGACTGTCCAACACAGCACCCCATCCTTGTAACTCACACCTCCCTCTGAACCTATAGAATGGCTATACCAACCCTTAGTGGTACCAACAGTCTCATGTAACACCTCAGCTTTTACCTCATCAGCTGCCACCAAGATGTAACTGAACTGTGGTCCCGCATCCTCAACTACCGGATAGACCTCAGACCTAGCAACAGTCAGGAATACAACCTTCCCAGTTTCTCTTGGTATCGGGAGCAAAGAACTCCCAGCCTGCAGCCATTTACCCTTCATGGTGATATATGAGAGCACTGTGGAGAACATATCCACTTCAACCGCATCAGGATAGTTGTCTGTCGGGAAGCTGTACTCACTGTTAATTTCACGAAGCTGGAGATGGGGTCGGTAACCAAAATAATGAGCATCTTCACCATCAGGAGTGTACACGAAGTAGAGAGTGTCATTCCAGGAGGCTATCGGCTTAATAAACCCTCTATGCTTGGTCCATAGATTCTGCATAACCACACTGAAGTCTGGGTTATTCTTTCTGCATGATATGTCAGGGGTGCATATCTTATCAGAGATCACTGATGAGATCCCATCTCTTGTGTTTGATGCTAGTTGTACAAGAGTCCTTCCAGCTGCTGCATCATAGGACAAACTCCTAACAGAGAGGCCATAGTGGGACGTCGGACCAAGTGAGGCACAGCTGAATTCAGTGCCAAGCTTGGTGGCTTCAGCCTCGGGAGATTCTATGAGAGCGCTTATATTTACCACAGCCTTGTATACACCGGCCACACCATGTTTACCTCCTGGGCTGCTGAAGTATACCGTCAGCCCCTCCACTCTATGGCTGTATACTAGGCACACACACAGGGTAGTAAACATGGTTGATATCATGATGCTGTTATTATGTAATAGTAGTGTCTGAACAGAGTTTGGTGAAACAAGCACTGACAAAGTGTCCTTATAACAGTAGATTTACAGAGAGGTGAGTGGCATTTATACAACACTGGTTCTATAGTATGCCCACACACAGCACAGTGTAGGCTGGGATGCTATAATTACCAGACGACTGCTGTCTTTGTTGCTGCAGCTGCTGCATTGAATGGGTGTATTATGGGTGTGGACCACTAAATTTGACATGGTGACATGGCAATTTCTTAAAATCGACATGTGACATGAGAGGTTCTTAGAGGTGACATGGGACATGGGGATTTAAGTGACATGTGACATAACCATTTCTTAAAATCGACATGTGACATGAGAGATTCTTAGAGGTGACATGGGACATGAGGATTTAAGTGACATGTGACATAACCATTTCTTAAAATTGACATGTGACATGGGGGACCCCCCATCCACACCTCCTGTATTGTTATAGAATATTCACCAGATCTAGGTTTGGTTCCTAGTTGACTGTCTCTTTGCAGCAGGTAGACTAATTCCATGAGCCCGATTAGTGGGCCCCATATAAAACAGTGTAAGGTGGGATGCAATTATGAGACCCTAGAGTTGTACCAGACAGCTGCTATCCTGGGTGATGCAGATGGTGGGTTGGTGTCCACTACTGGTATAAAATAGGCACCAGGGCTGCTGTCCTAGTTAAGTGAGTAACTGTAGTAGGCAGACCGATGGTACTAATATACCTATGTGATGAGTCCTGTATATACCTAACAGCCCACAGGAGTAGGTACATAGATCCTGCACATGTATCTGTGTGGTGTTTGGAACTGTCTGTCTGTGCCAATGGTATAAACTATGTACCAGAACCAGGGTTGCAGCACTACTTTCAGAGAGGAATAGATAAAAATATAGATCTTGATAAATCCTGTATATCAGCTTGCAGGTGTAGGTTTAATCAATCCTGTGCATGTGTGTGGTGTAGCCAGTTGTCTGGCTCCGTTTACAAGTGTCTGGGTTTGTGCAGGACATGGCTGGCAGATGGGGAGGCAGGGAAGTCATGACCTACATTCCCGACCCCACCCCACTATAGGCCATCCCTGAGTGTGTGGGCTAGCTCGATGCAGCAAGTTGGGAACCTAAAACTTAGTTTTTCCTGAATTTTCGCTAAGATATGCTGTAGTTTAGCCAAAAATTATCCGATTTACACAATATTTGCAGCAAATGAAAGATGAAACTCATTGCTTTCAGGCCAAGGTAGATAGTATAACAATAATATAGTGCACAGTTTACCACTGAAGTACAAATTATAAATTTAAAAATCATTAGTTTAAAAAAATTGCTGTTTTTCAAAGTTTGGCCCTATATATTTTGTGAAAAAATATTCTAACCATCAGTTTTTGATAGATAGTGCATAAAACTGACCCATCAAGTTTATAAATGAGTATGCCTTTTTTCCCTACCTCTATGGTGGCTTATTACACTATGGGAAACATGTGATTTTTGTTAGTTTGCAAAAACTGTGATTTTCAGCAAAATTTCTGCTTGGTTTTTGATGTGGGACCACTTAGATCACCATATATGGATGCGTGATCACCCACTGATACCAGAATTATCCATTTTTATGGTCTACTTGATCATCTTTAAAGGCATGTGAAATATCTAAGTGATACAATAAGTGTGAGAAGAATTAGCCACATCTTATGATTCTAGTCTTTGGTGCCGACAACGCTTTTGTTGCTATTTACAGCTAAATAGCTCAATAGTGCATTATGATAGGCCTCACATGCCTAATATGGGGTTCTAATAGCATTTCAATATGGGTTTCAATGGGTCATCAGGTCAAAACAACAATTGATGATGGAATTTAATAGAAACAAAAGAGTTTTGCACCATGGACCTGTTCACATTGTTCAGGTCTTCAGATATTCTTATCTTGAAAATGATGAAGGCATTTATGAGCATGGTGCTTTTCCAGCCCATATGGGACCTACAGAGGGCATTTTGTCTAGTCTGACATGTATTATGAGGGAATACTGCATAGCAAATGATTCTATTTTCATATTTTGTTATGATTTTTGAGATAGAATCATACACAAGACTTGTCTTCTGCAGCATATACAAAAATGTCCCTTGAATGAAGGCATTTTACATGCACAGCTGCCTCCAAAACTGAAAAACACTCAGGTTCCCAACTTGCTGCATCGAGCTATAGGATACTGCAGAGAGGGAGTGCTGCTGAAGAAGGCAGTCACGGACAGTAAGTGAGATGACCTATATTCCACAACCCACTATACTTCATCCCTCACTATGTGGCCGACAAAGGGCCTGACCAATGTCTTCTGAATGGGAGTGTTGTAGGTGTGGTCAGTGGTTACACCAAGGTATAAGAATACACCAGACATTTCCCCCATGACTCCAGTGTCCGCGGTTGTTAATTGGAGAGTGAATTGAATCTGTCCCCATGGTTGTATTGTCTATAATGATACTTTCAAAGAGATCCTCCTGCATCCTCCAGTAAGTGTTAAATCTAAGCTAATAAATGTGCTAATCAGTCTAGTCAACCTCACAATGAGGGGGCCGGCCAGGTCCTCCCGGATAACCTTTGTGCTGTATGTCTGGGATACTGGAGGTAGGGGGAGGGTTGCTGAGGGAGGCAGTCTTGGTCTGAAAAAAAAACACGTTTTTATTACATTAACAAAATTACAACCTAATCAAAACGTTTGCTTTTCAACCTAATGAAAACGCTTTTCATTAACATTTCTTTTACGTTAAGAAACCTTTTTCTAACCTGAAATAAAAAACGTTTTTATAAAAAAAGATAATTAAAAAAACACGCTTTATCCTTTGACATTATGTTTACGTTGACAAAAGAAATTGGCAAAATTAGGAACAAAATTAAAAACTTTTTTTTTTTTAAATGTCAAAAAATGTTTTTCTGTCAAGTGGGTAATGGCCCCTTTAATTTGTTGTGTGCATGCTGCAGGCAGAAAGGGCGAGAGAGACGTACAGTCCCAGACAGTGGACGGGCTGACCTAGATTCACCACCCATGTATACTCCATACTATGGCAAGCCTAATGTGTAAACCTTTCTTATACCAGGTGTCAGTCTGATATACCAGGATTAACTGTTGTGAATCCTTGTATAAGGGAGTTGAACCAGGATTAACTCCTTTATCCTGGCTTAACTTACATGTGCAGAATTGCCATGCCTGGCCGGGTCCAAGAACAGCCTCTACATCTGCTGGTGGACTGAGGGGTTGCTCAGGACTCCAGCTACCACACACAATGCTGTCTACCATTGTCCAACACAGTGTATGTGTCTTTGTAACTAATCCCTCCTGATACGTTTTCTTGATACTGCAGTGTATAGGTGTGTAAGACTTCAGCCTCCCCATCATGGATAGCCACTAAGCAGTAGCTGTATTCCATATCCCCATTTCCCACCTTAGGATACACAAATGCCCTAACAATTGTGAGAAAAGTTAGATCACCATTGTTTTCTCCTGGCACTATGGGCAACCTATCCCCAATGTGTAGCCATTTGCCCCTTACACTAATATTAGCGATAAGGGTGGAAAAGTTGTCCACTTCTACAGTATCAGAAACTTCAGCATTTGAGAAGTTGTAACCAAGGTTGACCTTGCTTATAGGACCTGTGTAGATCACTGGCAGCATGCTTATTTAAAGGGATGTAAAAAAATAGAGCATGTCATTCCATGAAGACATGAATCCAATTTTCCCTGAATGTGTTATTGTCTGATTCCACATGATCCATTTGAACTCTGGACCATACTCTCCACAGGTTTTCTCAATGCCACAAGTATGATCAAAAAACACTGTTTCACCTCCAAAGGGTATTCTGATTGATACCACCGTCTTGTTTACTGCAGCAGCATACATACTTCTTCTTGTATTCAGATAACCATTCTTACTTGGTGTACAGGTAAAGTGGCAAACCACTTCACTTACTTCATATGCGGGTGATTCCAGGAGGGCGTCTATATCTACCACTGCTCTGTGTACACCTGCCTTATCATAGCCAACTCCATAGCTGCTGAAATGTAGATTAATCCCATCTGCTGACTGTCTATATGATAGGACGATGCACAGGGTTATGGTCAGGGTGGACACTCACTCTTTTCTGAAACAGGTGTTTTGACCAAAAATAACCGTTTTTAAAAAAAATGTCCAATAAATATTGCTCTTGACAATTCAACATAAATTAGATTCAAGATGTATTCTGAAAATTCGGGAAATTGTGTCTAGAATATAGACATACTCACAAGGACTCTGGCATTTTTTTAAAAAATGGACCCTTGTTAGGGGGAATTCGGTCAAAGTTGACCCTTTTTAGGGCGATTTTGGGCTAAAGATAGGACCCTATGTAGGGGGATTTTTTTTTTTACAAAAGTGGCATTGCAGGCCGCACACATGAATCAGCAAAATATGTGAAGTGTCCCCCCAGTGTGTAACTTGTGAGTGTGGGTTGCAGTCTGGATGCTGAAATAATAATATAAATAATGTCAAAAAATATACACAAAAAAAAAACTATTTTTTTTTAAATTTACAAACGTTTTATTTGGTTGAAAATTGGTTGAGAAAAACGTTGAAATCGTCTTTTTTACGTAATAAAAAACATTTTTCCCAAACCTACAAAAAAATAGTCTCCAAACGTTGAACCAAAAGGGTGGGCTGACCTCTATTCCTTACCCCCACTTAACTCCATCTCTATGCATGGACTCAGCCTTACTGGACCATGTGATGTGGTGTGTGTAGGGCGAGGAGGATGTTGCCCCTATAGTAAAAGGAAGAGCTGGCTAAAATGCCCTCATTTCCAGTCCTTTCTTTTCATGTAGCTTTAACTTGTCCCTTTTGTTGCTCACAAGAGGTCATTCAAGTACGGTGCTAAAAAAGGGGGATACGAGTATAGTTACCTAGTTGGAAGAAGTCAGTCAGTATAATAAACTATAGAGCGTGTGTCATGAGTAGGTAACTGGTAGTGCAGCTCTCTCTATTTTCAACAAGGCAGGTGACTTTTCAGTCTAATGTGGTGAGTGCAAGTTGAATGGTGAAGCAGTGCACGACTTGTTTATGTAAGGAGAACGCACGGCGCCAACTGCTCCCATACATTGCCGGGCTGCCCCAGCCCTCCCACGCGGATCTGCCACTCTTCACGGGAGCCCTGTCCGCAATTACCCCTATTTTCGCCCTTCTTTCCCACATCAATCTCACAAATCTACACTAAGACAACTTTTATATCATAGTCAGGGAGGTGGACTGGAAGTTTAGGCACCCCTACCAACCTTTGTTTAGTCAGTATTCTTTAGTTTAGGGGTATATTTTGATGAAACAGTGACAGCAAACCAGCTTACTTCTTCACCCTGTCACTTGTGGACAGGGACTGAAGTAACCGGTCCCGCATGCAGGGCCCTGTTTCTACCCAAGCTTTATAAAATATGCCTTATCTGCACAAAGTCACACAATTTAAAGTAGCACTATGGTTAGATATGACTTTAATTAAAGTAGCCTCATTAGTTTTATTGACAAAATATTAGTGCAAACCACTGTATTTTTCAGCCAACTGACGGCCTGATCTGGACTGGGAAAATAGAGGCAGTGGCCATTTTGGCCCTAAGCCAGTCCCCAAAATTGCCCCCCCCCCAGTATGGCCAATTCTGGACATATTTACATAATTCAAGTAGTGACTCCCACTAACTCGGGGTCATAGACCAATGTGGCATTGTTGTATTTTTAAGAAATTGTCTCATTATTCCATAAATTCAGGCTGAAATTCCAGCCAATCAGGGCAGCCCTGTCAGGGCCCTGTTGGGCCCTATGGGGTCCTATTAGGCCCTCCCCCATTGGCTGGGGCTGGTCAGGTGGTCAGGCCCAGCCAAGCTCTATTTAAGCAGTCCAGCCTGCTCAGTCTGGCAGAACCAAACTGGCTTTCACCACACACACTGCCAACTAGGAGCAACTCACCACCAGCTCACTACCCCACTTCTAACAAGGAGCAGTGTCCATCACCTCACTGCCAACCGGGAGCAGTCTTCGCACCTTCCTGGGTCCACCCCACTGGAACTGAACAACTTTAACATGAGTCCGAGTCACTCAACCGAACACTGTGTTGCACCTTCCCGGGTCCACCCCACTGGAACTGAACAACTTTAACATGAGTCGGAGTCACTCAACCGAACACTGTGTCGCAACTTGCAGGTCCGCCCCACTCGAACCGAACAACTTTAACATAAGTCCGGGCCACTCAACCGAACACCGTTTCGCACCTTCCTGGGTCCACACCCTGGAACCGAACAACTTTAACATGAGTCCGATTCACTCAACCGAGCACCGTGTCGCACCTTGCGGGTCCACCCCACTGGAACCGAACACCTTTAACACTCAACCTAACACTGTCACACCTTGGCCGGAGTCGTTCAACTGCTATGGACCATCCTTAACACGGCTGCAGGAGTCATCTAACTTTATCTACGTTTGGGCTAAGCTGAGACCTGGCCTGTATCTGTAGTTTATCATGTATGTGTGGGCTTAGAGATGTCCTGGCCCCCTCGTCTTTAACTTTATCTATGTTTGGGCTTAGCGGAGACCTGGCCACTATCTATAGTTTATCACATACGTGTGGGCTTAGCGATGTCCTGGCCCCCCCTCACCTTTAACTTCTTTTATTAATAAAATGTATTGAACTGTATTCCCCTTGTCGTCATCTGTCCTTGACCTAGTGTTAATGCCATCCTAGTGGTCCGAACTTGGATCCCATTATAAGTTTCCCCATTCTACTTAAGAACACAATGAGAAGTACTAGACCCCGCACCACCATTTGCGGGGAATTCTGCTTCATTTAGAAAACAGGGCACATACTCTCAGCTCTTTTTACAATAGGAGCAACACCCTCTTGGCGTACAACCACTACCTGTGAAAGAAGCCACTACGATTAGTAAGATAGACATTGACCATAAGACCCTTTACAATATCTTCGTAAAGATGACACTGTATCAAATTTGGTGTATAAAAAGCTTGGATCTTCTACAAATTCACAATACTCCTTCTCCTTTCTCCTAAATTTATCAATATAGTACATGTGCATGTAGGATATCAATGAGGCGGTTTCTACCAATAGCTTCAATCTATACACAGATAGTGGTTCAATGGTATATCTCTATGTAGTACTTCAGAGCAGATACCATAAATCCTCGCATATAAAACGCAACTTATACACCTAAATTATACTCTCTGCATCCTTAGGGAGTGGTCATTATTTATCAACAGGGGGGGGAGGGTGGGTTTGAGGGGGGGCGTAAAATTTTCAGACCCCTCCCGAGGGGGGGGCTAAAAAAATTTTGAGCCCTCTTGAGCGGGGGGCTAAAAAAATTCACCCTCTTTTTGGCAAAAAAGCCCGCGCGCTACTATAGATAAAAGAGGGGCGCGAAAACTCTCTGCGCCTCTGGCGCGGAGGGGCCGCTAAAAATTTTGACTGCCCCCGAGGGGGGCGTAAAAAATTTCCGCGCATCCGCGCGAAAACCCACCACCCCCCCCCTGTTGATAAATAATGACCACTCCCTTAGGGTCCGTCTTATATGTGAGGATTCTACACCATAGAACAATCCAAAATTGACCAGAATGTTACCTTAATTCAGGGTGCATCCTATACGCTACGAGGATTTACGGTAGTTGCCATTTGCACAGATAGTGGTTGTGAACTAGGTGCAGTTTGCAGTGAGACAGGGAATGAGGACTTGGCCCTAGGGGGCACTGCTAGACAGCGAATGGCTGTTAAGGCAAAATTATATGGTTCTCACTACGATTTAAAGGACATCAGTCGTAGTGTGTTAAGAAATGGCCTCCAGACCCCATGGTAAGTACAAGTGCAGTGATAGACAGTGATATCATATATATGTGCAGGGATGGTTACTACTGTACTGCATTGGCTTATTTATTGCTGGTGTCTTAGATGAATAAATGCTTTTTTAAGTGCAGAGGGGGATTCAAATTCATCTTATAAATAGGGACTGTAAACAATATTTAAATAAGTGTCAGTTTCAAAAGAAGGGCCAGATATGCATTTGGTCCCCTAGGGACACTTCAAGTACGCCAGCACTGACGAAATTTAGACCTTAAAGCTATCAGAAATTTCACCACAGGCAGCAGATCGAATCTTTGTATACAGAAAATGGCCGATTGACAGCTGACTGACTACTCTGTCGGTCACTGACAGACGGAGTAAGCACAGTATCCTTAGCCCTCCCCGGTAGACAGCCACCATCGCTGTGTGTGACGTCACAAGCTTATGACCTAATTGGACCTGGAAACCAGGCCTGCTGTAGTCAGCTGCCTGTAGCTGTGCCCTGATTGCCATCAGCTGAATGTGGCCCAAACAGTGAGGAAGTTTCTTTTAAAGTTAAGGTCCAAATGTCATAAGTGCTGCAGGCTTAAGGCATCCCAGCGAATTGTCGTCATCTGTCGCCAAGATTGGTCATCAATGGTGACTCCTTTTTTAGTGATAACTCATTCCGTCATCTTTCGCCACTATGTGTTAGACTCACGTGCCATAGCAATTGCTATTCCTGGTGATCTTGTGCTATAGCGACGTCGTGTTCCATCTAGCGACATGTGTGAGCCACTTCACACAGGTTGACGAGGACTCACAACAATTTGCTGGGATGTGTCTGTCCATAGAGCTGGTGTTTGATTAAAGGGAGATGTATATTAAATGTTGAAAATTGCCGTTTGCTGAAAATTGCTTAAGGCATCTTTGGTATGAAATCTCACTTTTGACAAAGCTTTCATTAATAATAACCATAATATGATGAACAACCATAGAACAACTTTCATGTTTTGGCTTCTTTTATTGGAGCATTAAGCAGAAGTCTGTCATAGAACTAAGAACACCTCAAGGGTGTGTTTTACTCACTTCAGATAGAGCTTTCAACATGGACAGCTATATTTTGAATATGAGTGGGCTCAGACAGGTTGTGTTGAAAGTATGGGTTACTTACCTACATCGGTTAAAGACATTGGCTATGTGGTCAGCTACATAGAGACTCGGGGAAAAGCTGTCTCTAAGGTAAATATCAGAAAACACAAGAGTAGTATTTAGGAGTTCATCATGACCGGGGGATATGACAAGAATATGGGTCAGGTCGCCAGAAAGCAGTAGATTTTGTGTTTTGGGGTCATTTTGGACTTTTATGGCTCTGGAGAAATAAGTTGTGAACCAATGTTGTCTTACATAGACTCATTTGATAAAGGGCACTTAGGGGTATCAGAAAGATGTAAATTTGTGGTCAATTATCAAAAACTCTAAGACTTATAGCCAGCTGAAATGAAAAAAAAAAAAAAATTCCTTCTTTTTATATTTTTTTTGTATTTTTTACAAGTGTCCTGTATTGAATAAATAACATCTGGAGTATCCCAAAGTTATTTTTTGTATTGTATATGATCATAGGTATCATTTCCAGGAGGTTTGGACATGTTATTGAGTGAGCATTTTTCATGATGTGTCTTTCAAAGTGGAAATCTGTAATTTGTAATGTCTGGTACCTAAATCTAAATCAGTTATAAAACATGGAAAAAATGAAGCTTCAAAATTTTTGTTCTTACCCATATGGAGGGCCCTATTGCGCCCTTCTTTGGTTAAATGTGTGTCTGTCAGCATTTGTCTCCATGTGAGAGCACCCAGCAAATTGTCGTGAGTCCTCGTCAACCTGTGTGAAGTGGCTCACACATGTCGCTAGATGGAACACGACGTCGTTATAGCACAAGATCACCAGGAATAGCAATTGCTATGCCACGTGAGTCTAACACACAGTGGCGAAAGATGACGGAATGAGTTATCACTCAAAAAGGAGTCACCATTGATGACCAACCATGGCGACAGATGACGACAATTTGCTGGGCAGCTTATGTGAAATACTTCTGATAAAAGTACCGGACGTTACGTAACATCCGGTACTTTTATCATCATGTAGGAGGCATTCTACTGTGTATGCATAACTCAAATGTTGTCCCATTTTGAAATTGAAGTCAATAATAGATATATTGGTCTTGTTATTTCATGTGTTTGTTATGCATAATGGGACATTCTTATATTACTGAGAGCAACTTCAATTACATCCATATTTCATCATTTTGGTACCGGACGTTACATGACACAAAACATGCAATAAGAATGGAACCGGATGTCCTAGAGCGGTATTTTTTGTTTTTCTGGGCTGTGGAGATATACCTTGACAAATTTGTTAAGGTTACATAAAGTAATTAGAAAATAAAATTTTCAGGGCCTTCAAGGGCAAAATCTTACACTTTCTGTTACCTGACCCATATATATATGGGTAGGTTCAGGCCAATAAATGTACAAATACATAAGACTGATATATTTGGATATATGTGAAGTTGAAATCTATCTGGCATTGGAATGCATATTCTGAAGCCGATGTATCTATTTCCATCAGTCTTAATGAAGTATTTGAATTTAGGTACAGGCAGCTTATACATAACAAAACGAAGAAAGTAATGAATTTGCTATGGGATTTCTTTTTTAAAGAAAACATTACGAACTTGGTTACCATAAGTGAAAAATGTAGCCTACCATCGTATTGCCACCAGGAGCTTGCACATATCATTATGATACATCAATGCCATGTTGGTGAGAGAGCCAGCAACATTGCATTTGTACCTCGTGTATTGGGACACCGCCAATCACTGTCAATTAGGAGCGTGTTGCTCCTATGGTAAAACAAGCTGTCAGTAGGTACCCTCTTTTCCAAAGAAGTCAGGCTCTGATTCACCATTCAACTTGCACTCACCACATTAGTCTGAAACATCACCTGCCTTGTTTAAAACAGAGAGAGCTGCACTATCAGGTACCTACTCATGTCACACACTATTATACTGACTGACTTCTTTCAATTAGGTACCTTCTCAAATCCCCCTTTTTTAGCACCATACTTGAATGTCCACTTGTGAGCAACAAAAGGGACAGGTTATAGCTACAAGAAAAGAGAGGACTGGAAACATTTTTGGCTAGCTCTTCCTTTTACTATAGGAGCAACACCCTCCAGTATTCCAGAGTTTGTCAGAGTCACTCTGCATGGAAACTCCTTTACTGCATTCAGGCATGTATGTAGGCATGCATTATTACCATGTTTGTGATCATCATCATGACAGGAGAAGGCACATAATGCAAATCACCTTATCAAGGTTTGAAACATCAGGTAAAACAGTAGGACACAAACTGTGTAATTTATTTGTTTAGCCCCAGAGATGATATTATTTGTTTCCACTATGCTGCACTGTTTATCCGGAGTTACAAACATCTGAGCAGCCTGTAGCTGTTTGTCCATATACCTAAGTGATCTAATGACTATTTCTGAACTAGTCAAGTTCTTGGCCAGAAGTCCTATACCTCCTTTCATTGGAGGACTGATTGAGCATCCAAAGAACAAAACGAGACGTCCGTCCATCTGGGGTGTCTGAATTAGTGCTACACCTGTAGTTATATCTCTAAGAGGGTTATCCTCTGGTCCATACGTCACTGAAATGAAATCTATTTATACAGGAATGAGTTCTACATAATAAAACCACCCTTGAAAGCCAAATAAGAATTAAGGACCTTTAATATAGGCTTATAGAATAGTTAATTGATTACCAGTGCTTTTGATTTAAAGCTCTTTGAATTTGAATGAAAGTTTTATTGTAAAGATTTTGTTAGGAGGCTGACTCATATTACTACCTGTAGATAACATGTTTAAGTCAAATAGTTATTCCTTCATGCAATTTTTGAAATAGGGATAATAAAGCAGGAGCATAAAATACATAAACAAATCGTTAAAATACTAAAGGGTGAAGAAGCACACAAAATCAGACACAGTCATATACATTTCAATTGGCAGTTTTTATTTTTTATTAGCCTCAGGCTATTTGCATCATGCTGACCCTACATGGGACCGATAGACTCCCAGACAGGTAGTATGATGCTCCAATGAAGCACTGGTAAGGAGACTTACTATACGTCATGTCAGATCTGCTGGCGTGCCTCCTGACTGTGAAGGTGTAATCTCTCAATTTTATTGCTATCAATTGAACAAAATCAGCCCCTCACCTAAGCACCATTAATCTAATTCAAGAGTGTATGACACCCCAGTCTTCAAGTCTATTGCGGTTATTTTATGGACCTGGATAGCCTATGGTATTATTTGACTGCATTCCTCCAGTAAGTCTACTGTCTTCACAAACCAACCACACAGCTTCTGAGTAGCTTCCCCTGGTGAGAACTCATTACCCTAAGCCTTTGTCGGCTCCACCAGGAGATGGGACACAAGGTATAACACTTCATTGATGCCTTATGATAACAATGCCAATGCAGTAGTGTGCATTAAAGGGCTGAATGCCTTCCCATAAGAACAGCATTATGTGGTAGAACTGCTACCTGCAGTTTTACATTAGGTCACACTGGTAACAAAGGAAATGTGACCATGGAGGCTTTTGACCTGTTAAGGGCCACAGGGGTGCATTGTGCCAATCTTTCAGGAGTGCATCAACCTTAAGGATTGCTATAACACATTGTTGTTATAAAAAATACATTATCATATTACAGGAATTTCATTCACAGCTACAGTTAGTTAATGTTAGTTAACGATTTTTGGTGCACAAACTCGATAGTCTGAGTGCCTTTATCACAGGAGAGAGGCACTAAGTTGACACTTGATTATTGACAGTGTTATTTTTCTATACTATTCTTTTATGTGACAGCAGTTTAGATTTAGCTTTGACAATGGTTAATACAGGGAAAGCTCAGGATGGGTTGGACTAGAACCAGCGACCTTCTGATCCAAAGTGCTTCATGCTATCCATCAGGCAACGGGGCTGGACAACAGTGTTGGGTTAAATGAGCCTTACATCTGGGACCCTATGGATACCATTATATATTTGTATTTCAGTGAATGCAGACTGCATTCTGATGCATTCTCAAGATGCAGGCCATGGTATAAATACAATGTGTGATGATTATGGATGCATTCGTTGACTTTAGGGCCAACTTGTGCATCGATAATCATCATACAATACATTAATCACATGTTTGTGATATTTCCCATTCTGATGAGGAGAGACAAATAAGCCCCTTGTGAACAGAGAGCACAGAACAGAAGGGTGATGGGGGTGTTCTGTTATAAATGTACTGTAATGTCCTTTTTTAATACTTGGCAGATGATAAGTGTTGGATTCCATTATGTCCACCCATTCCAATGTATCCACAAGAGCCTAATTTCATTTCGTCCACCATCTTTTGTTTTGAAATGTCCGCTAAAATGTACTTATTCAATTGTGCCCACCAGCTCTTGTTCAAAAATATCCACAAAAATGTCAAAATCCCATTGTGTCCACCAGGTTTTCTTCGGAAACATCCACAAAAAGTACATAATTTCATTTTGTCCACCAGTTTCTGTTCCAATATGTCCACCAAAAGTGTCCAGATTCCATTCTATCCAACAGCGTTTGTTCCAAAATGTCCGCAAACAGTTCCAAAGTCCATTAAGTCCACAGGGTTTAGTTTCGAAATTATCCACAAAAATGCCCAGATTCCATTGTGTCCACCAGGTTTTGTTCCGAAAAGTCTGTAAAAAGTTCCAAATTCCACCTTGTCCGCAAGCATTTGTTCCAAAATGTCCGCAAAATAGTCCACATTCCATTGTGACCAAAATATCCAGTAACAGTAGTTAATTCCGTTTTGTTCACAAGGTTTGTTCCCAAATGTCCGCCAATTCAATTTTGTCCACCATGTTTTGTTCCGAAACGTCCGCTAATTCCATTTTGTCTGCAAAAGTTTTATGTTAAGATGCCATTCTGTCCACCAAAATTTGCTTCATTCACATTGTGATAACAAAGGTGGGAAATGTATGAATCTAAGATGCTTACAACCAACATCCATCATTTGACAGCCATAGAGTATGTACTTAGGGGGGAGGGGGTCTCCTGAATCTGTATAATGTAAAATTGGGGACCAATGTTATTGACAAAGCTACATACATTCTTTTTGGAGGGCCCCTTTCTATGACGTCTAAACAAGGCTTACTTGATATACAGTTTTGTTGGGGTTTTTTTCTTCTCAAAAGAAAGTGTGTTTGTCAATTGATATAATGTCATTTCTTTTAGGTTATAGATTATGTGTGTCAAATGTGGCACACCAACGTTTATGGGAACATGTGGGTCTGTGAGTACACCATGGTAAGTACCTGCAGTCTGCAGCTGGTATCGTGCTGATTGCCAATTTACCAGGGTTATCATGACAATGTTCACAAGACACTGTTTGGTCATTGTGGCCATTATGGATATGAGGGCAGGAGAGCAGAAATGAGTGTTTTAACATGAGATGGCCAAAATAGTCTTCAACATGGGCTGGGGGAGGGGGAAAAGGCATAATTAAAATTGATTACGCATTCAAGACTAGGGTGTTAAAACAGTGTTTCCTAATTGTATGTTTATCCCTTCAAAGGTCCCCAAAACAGTAGTGCATCATGTCTATTGGTTTTCGTAATGCAGGAATGCAGGAATGCAGCCCTGGTGAGAAACTCCCTCTGATTAAATTCAAGCACCACCCCAATCCTATGGGGTTTATGTACTCCTGAAGCGTCGGTATAACGCACCAATATGCATGACGCACTCCTGTATTAGTGCTCCTTAAAGCATCAAAATGCAATATTGATTGACATGTGACTGCAGGATATTAACATTCTACTGATTATAACATACAAAAATAACCAAACCTATTCATATTTTGAGAACGAGGGTTGAAGATGTAGATTTCACCCTTACATGATTCAAATATGTGCTAATTCTCTTAGATGAATTCCTTGGTTGACTATTCTCAAATGCACTATTTTGCATTGGGCCTATGGGAAGACATTAGTAGGTCAGCTAGCTTGAGTAATCATTGCTTGTGATAAACGAGCATGGAAATAAAGGGATAATAGGACCATCATGCAAACCAGACAATAGGTCAACAAATAAGGCTGCCATTATGACTGGGCTAGGTTGTAACACCCACTTTTCCCAGACATAATTTCAGTGTGCAGACTGTCACCATACTGTCAATGTGAGGGTAACTCTTACTCACAGTGCATAATCTGTAGAAGAGAAGGTAAGAGCAGAGAAAATGTCATTCCACCTACTAGCAGGTTTCTGCCTTTTTCTGCTTAGTCAGCAGTTTCCGGTTGAAGGAGTGACAGTTCACTTTGGTGCACCAGTACTACAAGACGGGGTCTGGAGGACAACGGTCGACATAGACAGACTTCTACGATTACGTAAAGCAAATGTTAGAAATGTGGCGGCCGACCTTACATGTGCTACATTGGGGCGCAGGACAAAGCACAATGGATTCAGAGTGCGTAGTCTGTCTTATGATGAGTCAGCCCAGCGGACTCTGATTCAAATTGATGTACAAAACAAAATTGAGTCCACTGCTGTGTCTATCGGTACCTGCTCTCCCCAGACTAGCGGGTCCTGCAAGGAACAAAGCCCAGGATATCGACAGGTCATGAATGAAATGTGGACCAAGGACTATGGCTTCATCCAGCCACTGGCCTCAGCTAATGACAGACTGCATTTTGTGTACACTCCTAACACACGCCGTGTAAGATACTTTGGTTACCAAGACCACCTGCAGTTACGTAAGGTTAATGATGATGCTGAGCTCCCTACAAATGAGTACTCATCATCTTTGAAAATAGACAATGTGTCTACCATCCTCGCTAACATCAGTGTTGAAGGCAGATGGCTGCAGGCTGGATATTCACTTATAGCTGTGCCCACTGAAGGTGATGACCTAGTCTTCCTAACAGTGATCAGATCTATGGTGTCTCCAAGACCTAAAGATGCGGACCCTCAGTTCCGGTACATCCTGGTGGCTTTTTACAGTAATGAGGCAAAGGTGCTGCATATGACTGAAGATGTTGCATATAAGTGGTACGGGAATGTTATCGTGTCAGAGGGAGGAGTCAGTTATAAAGATGGGATGCTGTGTTGGACAATCGCAGATAGAATAATGTGCGGTAGCTGGAGCCCAGACCAACCCTTCACTCCACCAGCAGATGTAGAGGCTGTGTTAGTCCCCGGACAGGCCAGTCAAGTCTGTAAATGTAAGTTGTCTCTGTCTTTTTTTTTGACATTAACAAAGACCACTGCCAGAGCTTAAGTATTTTGGTCGATATAGTAGCCATAGAAACAGCATATGTACTGATACAGTGATATAGTCCTTGAGCCAGACCCTGATAAAATGGACCTGAGTGCCGATCTCAGTGAATAATTCCACCCATAATTTTTTGATAGCTGACATACTGGGGCATCTGAAAATATAAGGTGGACTTGCAGATCTGGTAGCTTAAGCCTAGAACTAGTTTCCATGGCAACCGCCAAAATGCTCATATACTTGGAAAATCACCTAATTGGAGACATGTTGCACTTTAATCATTCTAGTTAACACACCTAGGCATCTATGTCTATGTGGGCACATTTTTCTTTCTGTACTTTCAAAAGTTATATATCTGGGTTTAGGGATTTGAACTACTATACTTGGACAGTATGTAGAATTCAGGCTGAAATGGAATGTTTCCATGGCAACAAGAAAAACATAGGAAAAATGGAGAAAAGAGAATATCTTGTTTAACCCAAGACTTAAACCCAGGACTTAACGTAAAGTGAGGGTACTCCCCACTTCCAAATGTTTATTAATAAATGGGTGTTTGCCAATCTGAAAATATATGCAGGATGATCTTGCTCAAGGTCAAGGTCATATCACTGAAGGTCAAATTATGCAAAATTACCACAAAAATCAGCATATATTGGTTTCTATTCTTCTAGAATATGCTATAAAATGTCACTTCAAAGTTTTTATGTACACAAAATGAAATCTGGCACAAACATTTTGTAATGGCTACCTCAAAGGGACATGTAATTTATGGTGTCCTAGATTTGAATGACTTTGACTTTGGTCATGACCTTGGTCAAATTTCAAGGCAGATAGGCTCAATCTATAGCTCGTTGGAGCAAGTTGGGATCCTGAAACTTTTTCCTAAATCTTTTTCAAGAATTGCTGTAGTTTAGCCAATAATGACCTAATTTACACAATATTTCCAGCAAATGAAAGGTGAAACTCAAGGCTTTCAGGCCAGGATAGATGTTTATACATTTATGTAGTGCAGTTTACCACTGAAGTACATAGTATGAATTTGAAAATCATTAGTTTGCTATTTTTCAAAGTTTGGCCCTATGTATTGTGACATAGACCAAGAGGGCGGTTGTGGAAACGAAGACATCATGGCATGGAGTTGGGAAGCCACCATCCTTGGACTCATGTCAGGGTCTGGTACACTGCTATTCAGTGACTGGCCAGATGGGGAGATGGCACCTTGCCAAGTGGTGCCAGCATCAGAGGAACAGCAAGCTTATATATAGCAGCTATGATTTTGTCCGATCAGTTCAGGTTCAGTGCTGGTCGAGCTGGGCTTGCCTCCAGAATAGTTCCAGTTCTGACCTTAATTTAAAGGCCGGACGGATGCCTATCGCTGCCGACCCACCGGTCGCTTGTTCAGGCGCTGCCCCTCCCCTTGTGCCATATATGGGGAACCTAACCTCCTGTGGTGATAGAGGCCACCTGTTGTGGAGGGTGACTGAGCAGATACTGTATGTATCAGACTTGCTCAGGCCCTGTATCTACAGAACTCTAACATATATTACATTCAGTATATATGTGGGTGTGCATGTATATACTTGCAAGTATTTCTAAATGTAGGTAGGGTTAGAGCAAGTCTTTCAAATGACAGCAGATGTTCTTTTTTTCTTTTTGGGGGCACTATCAGAATCTAGGTCTAACTTAGAAGGGGTCCTTGATGCATTTCCCCGCATGGAGCTGTGGGTAATATACATGCACATATAGGCAGAGTGGGCATGAGTCCTCCTGTAGATTATTCACCATACATATCCCCCTTGGCATTTAGTAAAGATGTATACTATCCCACATACATGTATTTGGTAGGAACTAAGGGGGTATCAGTGAGTCAGTGTTAGAGGAGTGGGACATATCTGGAAACATGGATCATTCCATTCAAACATGGATCTATGTTTTTCATATAGGATAGGACTATAACAGCTTTTCCCTTAAGAAATCGTATTAATTTAAAATTTCATTAACATACATATGTGTAGATTGACACTAAAAATCAAGTAGGATGCATGCAGGAAGGAAGTAGGCCAACTGGCCACCCCCACCCCTGACTAGGTGCAAGTCAAGTCAAGATGGCTGCACCTCATGGTCTATGTTTACAGCAGACAGCATCATTGGTTGCCATGGTGCCCTGTCTGTCAATCAAAGTGGCCTAACTGTCAAGGAGATTTGAATATAGTGATAGAAATAGGAGAAAATATCATAATTGAGGTAAAATAATTTGACTTTGGTTGTGTATGTCTATAGAGGGTACATTCATGGACTCACCCTACCAAATTCAGGACAAGTTTTGCATTCTGTCTTCCTACATTTCAAATTTTGTGCAGAGGGCCATCACAGCTACAGAGGGGTTTGAAAGCTTGAGGGCACTGACTGAGGCCCGCCATGGGCCCCCTTTATATTTTTCTGACGGCCTTTAAGCTACCAGTTATGCAAGTCCACCTCACATTTTCAGAACCTCCATTAGTTTAGCTACAAGAAAATCATGAATGGAATTATTCACCCAGATTGGCAGTCAAAAGTCATTTGGCTTACGGACTAATACCTTGATACCTTGTCGCGTCAAAATCCTTTGAAATATTGGTTGTATTTAAGACTTAGTGAAAGAAAAGTTGGTTATTTAGAATTGGTTCCCTATGTAGACTTAGCGGGTATGGGTGGTTGCGCATTTGGTGGTCAGACCAATGAGATCTCAACGTAACTATTGAGGACTTTCTTGATGATTTATAATTTTCCAGGATTATTGATTTCATTTCAGTTAAGGGTGGTTATGAAACATATGGGAATCTCACTACCGGTGTGGCCATTGCGGAGACGCCGCAGAAGGATGGAAGACTGGCCCTGTTCTTTGGCTGTTTCTGTACCATCTTTGGACAAGGTGGCCTGGGCCTGCTTGTGAAGGATAATACAGAAGCAAACATACGGGGACTCCTGTTTAATGGCAGACCAATGCCGGCCGGTGCTTTGTTTGTCACACCAGATAACATGTGTGAGGCTGACAATGAAGTAAAGCGACTACTGAAGAGTCTCGAGCCATGGCACTAGCGTAAACTTACCAGTCTTCAACTGTCGCATGGAGCATTTGTCATTGCCTATTTGTTATTATAATGTATACATACGAATCTTAGAATGACACTTGCTGGAGTTGCATTCATGGTTATTCATGGTTATCAACCCTGTGGGGTTGATGCAGTCCAGGGGATATGCATGATGTTCCAATAAAGTGCCGGCAAACAGCACTTCATTGGTGCATCTTGTCAACTGATGGCCATGATGCACTTCTGCATCAGCGTCTCTTAATGAGTTAACACACAGGTCTACCTTATACTAAACTCCTTTCACATTTTCAATCTCCCTTCATCCCTCACCTGCCCCCTCCCCCTCCCCAAGGCCACTGAGCGGTTTCACCAACACTATAATGTGAGTGCCTGGAGTCTTGAACTTCTCTGTTTTTTTTTATTTATCATGTGTGAACATGATTGTTAGCACTGAAACTATTTTCTCTGCTTTATGGTCCACTGAAGATAATATCATTACTCGCCGCCATACCAATTGTCAACATAGGAGCCTGAAATGTGGGCACAGATGGCAGAACGGCCAGACCGAATTCTGGTATTTAGACCCAATAAAACCTTTTAAAAAAAAGCATTTGCTATGCTGGGACAAGGCTGGCAAGGTAACAGAGCAATCATACACATATGTCGATCGTTTTCTGAATGGACATATTCATATAAAATTATGGCCTACCTTTATAAAAGACTTACTCGAAATAAACGCTTTTAAAGCTGTTGCAAGCTTTTATCTATGATATTGTTTTGTCTCTTTTCCCTTTCTTTTTTAGAAGTTCAACTCTGATGCTACTGAATACCTTCTCAAAGGATTGCATGGTATGGGAGTCAGATACCGGGTACTGAGGTTTTACAGCCATAACATTTTAAGCCCCTTTCGACGCACAAAAGTGCTGGTTCCACAAACGTAAAGCACTCATCGAAAAGATTTTTTTCTATACTTTTGATATGATAAACTGTTGAATTGGATCTATTTTGAACGATTGTATGCCTGTCAAACAAGCACTTATTGCCCATACACAATAGAAACAACTTCTTACTAGGTTATGCATAGTTTATTCAGCAGCTGGTAAATTGTTGATATCCTAATACTGAAACAGCAGAAGGGGTTGCGCATAGAAAGTGTAGTACAAAATCCCCTCAGTAACATCACTAAAAAATTATTGTACTTCAACAATTCATGTGCTTCAAGTTAATATTTAGTACAATGTAAACAAATCATTTAAATATATGCTTCAAACCTGATAGAAGGCCAAACACCAAACCAATAGATTCAATAAATCACAACCGGTACACAGTAAAGGCCATATATTTGGAAATAGTTATTAAGTTACCTCTATTATCAGTTTTCTCATGATGGTATAGCAGAAACTTGGACACACACAATATCTAATCATTTTCTACACATTTAAGCAGAATGTGATTAGTCAGGAAATGGATACTTTACATTGTGGACAAAAGAACTGTTTTAATAAAAAGAGTCAAAAAACAAAAACGATTAAGCTTATCACATCGACTGATTAAGCTTGTCACATCGACCGATGCATTAATATTCCCAGGGCTGTAATATATTAGCATGATTCTGACTGGCAGACACTGATACGGAATTTTAGTATCGTAAATTGTGTGAATGCTGTCGGTTGAACTAAAAATGAAAAAAAACACACTATACTTGCACTATTGAACATCAAGTCTACACCATTTCGATATCCTATGAAGTGTCTCTACCTCTGTTGACTCATTGCTGTTTGACCTCCTATTGAAAAATCACATTCAGTAAATATTGCAATTCTGAAGTAATGCAGGGATGTGAAATTGGTTTTGGTTAGATACAACTACAAGTACATAAGAGAAGAAGAAAACTGTACAGTAGAAGCTTCTCCTATAACCTCAACTCATGCTGGAGGCCATTTCTTAACAAATTACGACTGCTGTCCTTCAAATAGTAGTGACTGGCCTTAAAATAAGGCCATTATCATGCATTAGTGGGTATGAAGGCCTGCACCAGTATGACTGCTCTACCAAGCCTTATGTAATTACTGCAAAGGTGCTAATCGTACAGAGCAGTTGTAGGGCAGTACCTATGACCACTTGGCTTATTCCTGGGGGTCTGAAATTGTACCCACTGGGCACATCAATGTTGATTCAGCGTTGAAACAACGTTTGCAATGTTTGCATATCAACATTGATTTAGGGTTGAAATAGAGTTGAAATTGAAAGTTGAAACAACATACTCAATATCAACTGTGATTCAACATCTAACCATCAGCGCTGATTCAATGTTTGTGTTTCTATGTTGACTCAACATTGTTTCAACAATGTTGAAACAACGCTGACAGTTGTTTTGTTGACATATCAATGTTGAATCAACATTGTATCAACATTGAAATCAATATTGTTGATTCAACATTGACAAATCAATGTTGAATCAACGCTGAGTTTGACAACAATATTTCAACATTGATATGTCAACTGTTGACTGGATGTTGAAATGGTGACGGTTGACAACGTTGAAATACAAATATTGAAAAAGTGTTGAAAACAGGTTGATCAACACCATCAACATAACATCAACTGGTTGTCAATGTTGATGCAACATTGTGTGCCCACTGGGTAGTGGTGGTATGTAGTCGTAGTACCTTAAGAAATGGCCTCCAGACACCCTAGCTTTCTAACACTGACCCAATGTGAAGGTAGGTGCTACCGGGTATACATGATCAAATTGTAAAACCAACACTTCTAATGTTTGCTGAATATAAAAGGTTATGAAAATTTCATATTTAATATTTAATATCAAAATATGTGCATGCGCTAAATGGGTTGATCACAAAACACAAACTAAATGTAACTGTAGTTTATAAGTGATGTAAAATATATATAAGCACTTACCACAACCTATCTCCTAATAGGCTACTGGCTGAAGAGTACAGGAGGCCACATCTTAAGATACTACGACTACCTACCACCACTACAATCTGAGACCCCCAGGAATAAGGCAGGTGATCGTAGGTACTGCCCTATGACTGCTCTGAATGATTAGCACCTATGCAGTAATTACATAAGGCTTGATAGAGTAGTCGTACTGGTGCAGACATTAGTACCCACTAATGCATGATACTGTTATGGCCTTATTCTAAGGCCAGTCTTTAGAATTTGTAGTACAGCAGTCGTAGGGTGTTAAGAAATGGCCTCCTGTGCGCTCTATTTGGGATGTTTGCACATAAGGACCTAGTCTAGCCCGCTAGCACTATCCCATCATAGAAGGTACTCTAAAATGTGGATTATTAGCACCTAACAACAGCTTTACCTATCAACACCAGCTAGGCCTATAAGTCGGTAACACAGCTATAGAGAGGTTAAGATTCAGGAACGTCTACTGGTACGGGTACGGTCAGGGCTAGAAGTACAGGTTCCAGTACAGGTATGAGGCTATCAAGCCTTGAAGTATATGGTTCCAGCTGAGTGGAGCAAAGGTTATAAACAATGGGTAATTACTTAGGCAAATAATTAACCCATCTGTATCATACTGTTACAATAGGTAAACATAAACCTAAATACCAATTGTGCATATTAATCATGGTTCTTCAACCGATTATTTCAATGATATATCTATTCCCCCTGGATGTACGTGTAGAACACCCTCTACATGTCCAAAACGTCTAGTCTTCAAGTTATATACTGCTAGGTTGCGATTCCCCCCACGTGACCTATGACGTTACTGTACACGTTGTCGTAGGCGTTAATATCTTAACCTCTCTAATAGCTTGAGGAGTGAACACAAGTAGGTCTAAGCAGCAGTTGAGATATTGTCCTGAAAGTGTTATTCATCTGTAATTCTTTTGCACAAAGGCCTCTAGATAAACTACAAATTTTGGGCGATCAAAGCTAGATCATTATTCGGTATACTGTGCTTGTTAATTTCAAAAGCACTGTGCCCCAACCCCTTACCTTAGACTTGCACCTATTTGAATACTATTTTAGTGCCTAGGATTGGATTCAATATCCCTGTGCACACAACACTCATTGGAGACCAGCACTTACTTGAAACCTAAGTGCTTGAATACTGTGACGGCTAGACACATATCTCTACTAACAGAGCCCGTCACCTTTTTAAAAGTATTGAATATGGGCTATTACTGTGAACTGCCCCACCTATGGGGGTCAAGGGTGAACGTGACAAACTCAGCATAATAGTTACAAATATGTCAGCTGATCAATCATCATCAAGATGTTTTGCAATATATGCATTGATTTTTTTTTGTGAAGAGATGCCACAACAATAATAATTTCTTTATCCGGTATTGATTTTGACTTCAAGATATCAAGTGAATCATTGAAAGGTAAATGATCCATCTTTCTAATGATTAGTAGTCCTTAAAGGTAAGTGCGAAAACTTGAGTATTTCTTTAATGAGTTTTGCATTCATCTACTAGCTACTTAACTCAGTTGAATGCTCTGAGCCGAAAACAGTAGGTTATAGCAGGCTCATCAGAACTATAGTCAAAGTGATTTGTTCTTACAACTTCAGTTATTCAATGGTTCAAGCAAACAGAATTGCTAATCCCAGAGACACTAGGAAAACCAATTTTTTACAAACTTGTCCTGAATCAGTTCCTGAGTCGAGGTCGAGTCTCCCTGTGTTATACTTTACAGAACATAGGTCGTCAGGTGTCACAAACATTGCTCCGGCCAGGATGGTTTTATTGTCATAAGTGACTTGTACAATGTCCACAAGGGCCATGTCTGGATCTGTCACCACAAGCCCCATACCACCTTTCCTACCGACCGTGCTGAAGCAGCCAAAGAACAGCACTAGGCGGCCATCTTGTTCTGGTGTTTCCACGAGCGCAATGCCTGTTGTTACATTGCCATAGGCACTCCCAACTCCTTTAGAGACTGAAATACCAATAAAGAATTAATGATTGTTGGTAATATTCATGTAAACATTATTTAATTTTATACCAACATTACTGACAGCTGTGCATGTGTTGTCTATAAATCTGTGTCCCTGAAGAAATTCACTTCTTAGATTGAAGAAGGATTTTAAATTGACTTATGCCTAAAAGATACATGATAATTTCATTCATGCATCATACAATCATGAGATACAAACTGTAAGGATAGGCAATCTAATGTAATGCATTCCTGATGAGGGATTTAGATAATCTTATCAATAAGCAAAAGAGAGCCCCATAGCCACTGTATCATTGCTTGAAACCTTTAACTCTGGACACGTAGCAGTAAGTGAACTACTCACATTTACAAACCTTTCCTGCATCTCCACGTACCAGTAAATTCTCAATTCGTACTGGGGGTGTAAAGGGTTGATTAGGATGCCAAGCGCCACACAATATGGCATCTGCCACCGTCCAACACAGCATTCCTGCCTTGTAACTCACCCCTCCCTCTGAGGTTATAGAGTGACTATACCAACCCTTAGCAGTATCTACAGTTTTGTGTAACACTTGAGCATCATCGCCATTTACAGCCACCAAGCTGTAACTGAGCTTAGCATCATCTCCTTCAGGTTTGGGGTGGATGATGGATCTAACCACTGTCAGGAATACAAGGTCATCATCATCATTTGTTGTTTTTGCTACAACTTCAAGAGAACCCCCAGCCTGGAACCATCTCCCGTTGCCACTTATGTTAGCTATTAGGATGGAAAAGCTATCTATGTCTATAGGGGCAGGGTAGCCTGTTGTGGAGAAGGTGTAGTTATCATTAACTTTACGTATCTGAAGGTAGGGTCTGTAACCAAAGTAATACACATCCTCAGTATCTGGGGTAAACACAAAGTACAAGCTGTCATTCCAGGAAGCCAAGGGTTTGATAAACCCACTATCCTTAGTCATCAGGTTTCTCATTACAAGCTTGTAATCTGGACCATACTTTCCACAGGATATCTCAGGTGTGCATGTTCTGTCTGAGATCACTGTGGATTGCTCAGCCCTGGTGCTTGATTCAAGCTGTACCACTGTCCTCCCTGCTACAGCATCAAATGACAGACTCCTTACTGTCAGACCACTAAGGAATGTGTTACCCACAGAAGCACAGGAGAAGTCAGTGTCCATCTCTGTAGCTTCTGAATCGTAAGTCTCCAGGACACTGTCAATGTCAAAGACAGCCCTGTATACACCAGCCAGCCCATGGTTCCCCCCAGGACTGCTGAAATGGACTGTGACTCCTAGCACAGGGTGTCTAGTACAAAGGCAGATGAAGAAAGAGGTAAAAAGAGGGAATTCCATTGTGAAATGTTGATATCTATAGCTATTTAGAAGGTATGGGTTGTATTGAATAGGGCATACAGCAAAGGCCCTACAGTGAAGCCCCTGCTGGTATCCCTAGTGCTGCTGCTGCTGCAGGGGTTCTATTGATGTGAGGGACTGGGATGTCCCAAACGATACCACTCCTTTTGCCACCCTACCAAGAGGGCACTGTGGTACAACCAAAATTAACCGTGAAATCCTGCAGTTTAGTACATGTGAATGACCTATCCAGTTCCTTTGGTGCCAGGCCTTGTGGTATGTACCTTGGTTTAGTCAAGTAGATGCCTAAAGCCCTCAGGGTCTTGGTAAGACCTGGAGTAGATCCTTCTGTAGACCTGCTAGTGTCGACCCATCTGTACCACCCACAAACACCCTGCAGTGGTTGGAAACCCCTCTATGTTCTATCTCTGCTCAGATTGGCAACACTCCTGTTTATGTCCCAGTATGAACACTATGTAACAGCCTTGAAGCCTGCAGTACTGACAAAGTTCTTACCTATGCTATGGGCCTGAAGCCTCATAACTAACAAAAACTCCCATAGCATCTACGAGCATTCCTGGAATCAATGGAAAGAGGCTGTTTGTCACTCTCTCGTGATGTCCCTAAAATCGGGAAAATAATCTCTTATGACTAAAGAAAAAGGGAGCATTTTTAGGGGGAAAATCTTTTGGCCTATAGATTTGGCTAACCTGAGTATCAGTGCTTTGTGAAATTGCAGAGCTCATAATCGAAGCCCCCTCCTACACCAACAGCCAAATCCAGGGGTCTGCTGCCCTGGGTGTAACCCCACCTCCCATATGCCTTTAACCATTTAAAGGGCGGCTAGCATGAAAAATATCATTATTGGTTAATTCATGATTCCGCGGGACCCAGCGAAAATTTTCTGGTTGGTCATTTGGGTGGTCATGTGACCTTTTAATATGGGCGCGCATAAAGGCCACTGATGCAGGAGTGTATCATGTCCATTAGTCATCATGATGCACCAATGAAGTGTTTGCGAGACTGCTCACCAGGACTTCATTGGAGCATCATGCCGACCCTACAGGATGTATAGACAAAGGTGCACGAGAATTGGTCAGCACTGAGGCGAAGCCGAATGTGATAACCGTCAGTGTTGACCAATTCTCGTGCTTGAGTCTTGAGTCATCCACGTACCCTGAGTCGGCCACTTTGCATGTATTTAGTGCCAAATTGAAAGCCTAAGACGTTTTTAAACTATTTTCCTTATTAAAAGGAGGGGAGATGCAGAACCTCCTATCTTATAATCAAATTTGGCAATTTGGGTCTATCGCCTACAGGCTGTCAATGGCAGCATGTTTAGGAGGATTTCCATGGAAATAGAGATGGGTTTCTCATGGTTCACATGCCACTTATATTGAGGTTCAAGTAGTAAGTGAGGGCAAACTTGCAGTTATGTCCTAGTAGTCAAGGAATAGGGTTAACCTTATATAAAAGTTGTATATGCATTACATTCATACCCTATCAATTACCAGTAAACTGAAAATCTGCCCTTTCCTAGCATCAAGTACACAATATACACACTCCTACCCAGTATTTGATTCTTGATATGATGTGGCCAACTCAAGGTAGCTGACTCACGGTACTGGTGTTGTTAAGTAGACATCATATAGATAAGGAAGGCTTATAGGGCCTGGTGGACATGAATGTAAGAGCTCTAACTTTATTTGTTGGAAAGACAAACACTTCAGGATAATTTTCATAACCATTTTCCGATACTCCCTCCAAGTTAGCCTCCTATAGCACAGATCCTATAAAAGGTCAGAGGTTGCACAGAGGTCCAGGTGGACGACTCATGGTCACTTTCATGTTACAGTGAACACAGATTATCATGTCTATGAATCTCATTTTGAAAGTTTTGCTATTCCATATTTATCACACAGTGTGCACATGATATCGTTGTGCATGATTATGCAATAACGACATTTGATAAGAGAGTAACCATAATGTTGTATTTCTCATTTTATTCCAATACTAATATAGTTAACAGGTGCCTCATGATTAGAGCGTATCTGTTATGCATTGAATTACACAAAGTTTGATTAATGATTTAACAGAGGGGGTTTTCATGGTCTGTAGGTCTGTCCTCTACTTGAGTACATAGAGGAGGAGATTCACAGCTAGAGTTTGACCAACCCAAACCCTTGTACGATCAGTTCAGCTCAAAGACAGAACATGGATGGAGACAAAGAGGACACCCGGCAACTTGTGGTTGATGAGGACCATGGTGAAGATAAAGAAGCCTAGTGGTGAGTGTTGGATGATGAAAGAAACCTTATTATTTTATACTGTTTAACCATTGGTCTGGTACAAAACAATCAAACCATCTAAGGCGCACTTATGCATCGTGCCCATTGGCTGTTATGAAAAATGAATGTAGCCCGGGCGGGTAACGCCCCGAGGCTACATTCATGCATAACCAGAGCCATTTAGATTGGGTCGGTATGATGCCCCAATGAAGTACTGGCAAGCAGACTCAGCAGCGCTTCATTGATTCATCATGCTGACTAATGGGCATGGTGCACTCCTGCATTAGAACACATTGAAGGGCCAGGGCCTCTAGAAGCATACCTACATTAGTTGGTATTGCCTCCTTATGTGTTTACTCATCCTGACTGTGTTCATGGAGCATGCATAAAAGCCTGTAATGTCAGCTTGATGCATTAATATATCCCTAGCAAAGTTGTACCTCCTCAAGGCTGTATTTATGCATCATACTACTCAAGCATTAGGCATGATGCATTGCTACACAATTGGCATTTAAAGGATGAATGTTATGAATCTGTTTTATAGATGGTACAAACAGATACAATTCTGCTTCGTGTACAACCAGTGCCTTCCCAACTGGATTCCATTCAGAGTCCATCAAGTTAATTCGCCTCCTGCCAGCAATTGTAAGCATTGACTGAAATATATGTATTAAGTGCAAAACACAATGAGGGGGCATACAGGGGCAATGTTAAAAAACAGTTAAAGGTATCCAGATCCAGGTGTTTGACGTATGATAAGTCACCACTGTACAGGGGGTGTGTCCTTTGAGACGAATTCATGAACAAAATCTGAATGTATTTGGTGTATAACCGTCACTTGATAGACTACGCAATTATTTTTGAAAGATGTAATATACATGCTGCCTGCGGATAATCGACTTGTGCAAATCATGGTGATACATACAGCCCCTAAGAGGCTTTAGTTATATCTTTAGTAATATCGTAATGATCTACACCCAAAATGATGCCTGCCTGATGTAACTTTGTACAACCTGATTGAGCGCTACACTATTTCTTTCCTGTTGCCATGTTTTGGCCGATCTGAAAAACGTACATGTATGATTTCTGCCAATAAACTTGTTAAAACTCAACTCAACTCTATGCCCACAAGTTCTATGACCACAGTACATGTGGGGGTTGGCCCAGACATCAATAGACAGATATCAGATAACAGTACATTTGTCTGGACCCTTGTTGGGGCACCTTACAGATAGCATTACGCCCTGTAAGGAAAGGGTCCTTGCCAGGCCTTTTATGTTTATGTTTATTTAGTTAGTTTTCAAAATCCTCTGCTCCCTTCCACATCCCCTACAGACAATGGGAAAAGGGAGGTACACTATACAGTTGTATAAACTTTCAAATCAAACCATATTTCCACCTTGCGTTAGCAGTTGATACGCAAATGTCATATAAACATTGTATCAGCAACACATGTGTGGTCACTGGGAAATAAATGACCTTACCTTCTAAATAATTCATCCCCATAGGGTTGATATACAAACGGCAATATCAACCAATTAAGGTAGGCTGAAACCATGATGGACAGCCTCTCATTTCCCGTCCAGAGATACTTTAAATCATAGAGAAATGGATTTCTTAAAGAAAAATGGGGGGCCCACACCATCTTTTTTAAATAGTGAAAATATTGAAAAACAGAAATTGTCTATCTTTGGGATTTTATCTTGACACAACTATCAATTGCAGGAACATGAAATGTCAAACTACAGATACTCATGTAGTCCTTTTTTTACTGAACATACTTTCATTGTTCTACTGTGCTACTTCATTTTGGGAATTGTGTCAACACCTTGGCTAGAAAGAAAAATCATTTTCATAATTTCAGAGTAAAATGGACCAAGTCCAAAAGTAAAGGTCTCATAATGTTTTCCTAAACTTAACTATGAAATTGTCATGACCATTTGCTTATTTGAAAAACGTTTTGTTGTAGCTGATTTTTACCTACTTTTTAGCGCAGCAAATTATGCAATACACATGCCTCTCGCTACAAAATCATACTGTTGGGCCATTGTTGTATTGCATTGGGCCTGCATCGTTGTGTAAGTGTGCAGATATTAATGTAGGTCTTTCACATTTTGTATTGTAGTGGATCTGCCATCGCCCAGTCGTCGTACTACATCCTCGCACTCCTGTTCAGAATTATTTATTTCTGCTACTGTAAACAGATGAAGGTCACTTGGGAAGGTGAGTCAACTTACTGCTCACTAGGTTTGTGACGTCATTTGTGGATGGCCCTAATCGCCCAATAGAAGAGATATTCCTCTATGCAGTGTAAGAGCTACAAAGGTATATCCAAGCACTATGACAGCTCTGATTTTGATGAATAAAATATGTGTATTATGTCCTATTAACAGGGTTTACATGGCAGTGTTTCACAGGATGGGGTCCACTGGCTAAACTAACGGTGTACGGAGCTGTGCTGATGTGTGTCGAACGGTGGGCTATGGAAGTGTCATACTAGTAATTGTGCATGATCAAGTTGTCATATGAGAAATATCATATGACTAGTGATATATAGAGAGTAAGAATATCAAGCTCTTATTAGTGTTATTCCAGTTATCACTGGTTTATTCAGCTTAGGCAGAACATGTTATGTAACAGTAATACAATGTTAATAAACAGGTAATTTCCACACACAGTAATTATACAGTTGGTTAAAAAGTATAAAGTTATGTTCCACTCCACCTGTGTAATAATAATAATAATAATGTCTGGCATAGTCTAACCCAGCATAGTGCAGAGCTATAGCAGGTAGAGGAGAGCTGGACTGGAGATATTACTGCAATGGTGGTTCTGGTGATTCTGATTTCTAGAGGTGCCCACCAGGGGTATAAGTACCCCCTCCTGGCTTGGCCACTCAGACAGTAGCATCAGCCCCAGTCTCTGGTTGTTAGTGGGGAGTTATTCAGGTCTTAGTGGGCGCACAAAGGACCCCAATAGACGCCACCGCGTCCCCCATTGTCTCAGCCGGTTTGGCGTGTTCAGACCCTCATAACTCAGTTGTTTCTGCATCTGCAACCCCCATATTGCACATGCGCAGAGTTGAATATGTCAGGTTTACACTCCTTGCTTTCCAGGCGCATAACCAGATAACTTGTGCCATTTTGTCTGTGGCGCACTCGAAGGTCAAAACAGTCCCGGTTACATAACTTCCTTAATATTGGGAGTTGGACCTTGATCCTGGACTCATTTTGACCATTTTATTATGGCGGTTACATAACTGCTTTCATATTTGACCTGGGTTACTCTGGAGTGGCGCTAGAGTGACCGGAAGTCTATGTTGTTGTTACTTATGTAACCAATTGTTCAGTCTTTGGTGCTCAGACACCCGTGACGGTGTCAGCGGTGCTCAGCCACCCATGACAATGTTTTTGTTTTTTTTCAATTGGGTTTTATTGATATTATTTTTTATAAATGTTAACTAAAGATTAATTTCTTACACCTTAAAGGTTCATGTATTCTAAATACTCGATCGCCCACACTAAACTGACGTAGCTTCAGGTTAGTGTAATACCCAATTTTCTGCCAATTTGCGTTCTTTAATAGCTCATTCTGAACTATTTCATAGGCTCTCTTAAATCGATCTCGTAGAGATTCTACAAACATCACCGTTCATGGGGCTTCAGGGCTTACTCCTATGACACCATATACGAGGTCCGCAGGCATTATAATATCTTCCCCAAAGACTAGTAAGTTGGGGGAGCAGTTCATTGCGGAGTGTACAGTGCTATTATAAGCGTGTACTACAAAATCACATTGCTCCTCCCAGTCGTCTTGGCAAGAATTTACCAAGGGTTTTAGGACCTGTATCAATGTTCGATTGAATCTCTCTACTTGACCATCAGACTGGGGTCTGTATAGATTAGTTCGAGTTTTGCAGATGGCCAAATAGTGGCACATTTCCTGCCATAGGTTGGACTCGAATTCTCGTCCTTGATCACTGTGCATCTTTAATGGTGCACCTAAATGTAGGACCAATCACCTCATGAAGGCACTAGCGCAGGTGGCTGCCTTGTGATCAGGTAGAGGGTATACTCGAGTGTTCTTAGTGTAGTAGTCGGTAACTACCATCATACAGGTATTTCCCCGTGGTGTAGGTTCGATTCCGCTGATAATGTTGAATGCCACTCGAGCAAATTGAACGCCAAACAGCTCTTGCATCAGAGGCATCTTCCCTATTCCAGGACCAGGCTCATTCTTACCGCATTCGGGGCAAGTCATTACCCATCTCATGATATCGTTGTGCATCCCTGGCCAGTAATACCTCTGGGCTAGGCGTTCTAAAGTTCTCTTCTTTCCAAAGTGTCCACTAGTCTTATTCAGGAAAGAAATCACTCTCTTGATAGCGGGATTGGCTTGTTGGAAATGTTGGATAGTCTCTGCTGGCCATTCTACAACATTCTCCATGCTGGCACGAGATAGCGGTTTGAACTGTCTGGTTCGAACCATTGCCACTACCGCGTTATGGGCCCCACAATCATCACAATCGGTTTTCTGGCACTTTCTAAAGGGCCTCCGGGATAGGGCATCCGCATTAATGTGCTTCGAACCCGGTTGGTGTTGGATCTGGCTATGCTCCAACCAAAATTCTGACAGGTGTGCCAGCCAATGGCCAATCATTCCTTCAGCGTCCTTGAAATTAAGGAGCCACCTCAGGGACGAGTGGTCAGTTCGAAGTGTGAAATCGGTACCCCATAGGAAGTGTTGAAACTTTTTGGTATACACCACCACAGCCAGCAACTCACGTTTAGTGGTGCAATAGTTTTGTTGTGCCCTGTTCAAAGTGTTACTAGCACAGGCGATAGGTACTTCGACTCCATCCTGGACCTGCGACAGGGCTGCACCAATGCTATCATTGTTAGCATCAGTGTCCAGTATGAAATGGTCATCCGCGGTTGGATATTTTAATACTGGCGTGTTAGCAAACAAGTGTTTTATTTGCTCGAAGGCTGCATCTTGTTCATCTCCCCAGGGAAAACATTCCTTTGCTCGGCCTGGGGTCAAATGTGCTAATTTTTGCAAGGGATAGCTCACTTTAGAATAGTTCGGGAGGAAATCTCGGTAGTATGAACAGAACCCTAGGAAGGATCTTACTTCCTTCGCATTTATGGGTTTCTGCCATTCGGACACTGTCCGAAGTTTTTCAGGGTCGGCTTTTACGCCGTCGGGAGATATTATACAACCAAGATAAGTAATGGAGGATTTAAATAAATTACATTCAACTTCTGGTAATCTATGCAAAATTGAATAGATCCATCCTTCTTCGTGGTCATACACACGAGTAGTATATATATAGGTCTTCTTTGGATATTTCTAAAAAAATATCCAAAGAAGACCTATATTTTTTGAATATCCAGAAAATACCTATTATTTTGGATATTAGCATTATTTTTGGAAATAGTAATCATATCATAAATTTTAAATACAAAAGAGAGGTCAAGTGGTTCTCATGTCACACGGTTCTTAGCTGAGCTTTCGGTACAGAGGAATGAACTAAGTGCACCAAGGATTGAAGGAGGATTGAAGGATTGAAGGAGGATTGAAGGATTGAAGGAGGATTGAAGGAGGATTGAAGGAGGATTGAAGGATTGAAGGAGGATTGTGGAACACGTTCAATTCCAGATCAGTGCTCTAAGGAACGGTGAGCGTTACTGAAACAGGAGGACCATTATGTATGGTTGCTTCTACCAACTGATGGGAGCAGACACGCTTCAACCAACAGTGGGAGCATCACCCGTTCATGCTTCAACCAACAATGGGAGCATCACCCGTTCATGCTTCAACCAACAATGGGAGCATCACCCGTTCTTAGTCGACAAGGTCGGAAGAACAGTCGAGATATTTTACGCACTGAAGCTAGCACCTGGAGCTACAGACAAGGAGGTTCGTGACATGAGGGCCGGACCTCTCCAATTAACCCCAGACATTGCGTTCCTTATATACTCCACCTCAGCAGTGAAATCATAAATGTGGTGTTACACCTTTAAGTCTATGAACAAATAGACATTCAGTTTAAGAGGATATAGATTTTTTTCATCAGTTTGAGTGATTTAGGGACAGAGTTTTTTCTCCTCTATTTTTTGATATGTTTCATTGATATCAGCAAAGAACATTTGCTGAGTTATTAGAGGAATTTACAGCGGTAGTTTAAATTGAAACGATAGATTTTTATTCAAAACGCGGATTTTTTGTCCCCCTCTACCGAGAATAATATGAACTATTTCTAGCATGATGTAGGTTATGTGGAACTAAATTATTACATGTATAATGCTCTTTTCTTTATAATTTCTTGATCAGTTTGAATGAATTATGTATAGAGCTCTTTCTTTTCATTGTTTGATATATTTTATTGATATCAATAAAGAATATTTGCTCATAGTTTACAACTGAGACGTTAGATTTCATCGTATTTAGAACGCAGAACGCATTCTCGGGTTTCCCTCTACCGAGAATAATATGAACTATCTTTGTCCTGTTCTAGGTTATGTGGAACTAAATAATTTATGTACATAGCTTTTCCCATCTTTTTGACACTAATCTGCGTGTCACATGACAAATTTAGGATAAGATCATGTCTCATGTCATTTTTCTCCATGTCCTTGACACTAGGTTCCATGTCACATGTTGTTAAATTACTATTATCCCATGTCTTTGACACTGATCTGCGTGTCACACGGCGAATTTAGGATATGATCATGTCTCTATGTCCTTTTTCTCCATGTCCTTGACACTAGGTTCCATGTCACATGTCAAATTACTATTATCCCATGTCTTTGTCACTGATCTGAGTGTCACATGGCGAATTTAGGATATGATCATGTCTCATGTCATTTTTCTCCATGTCCTTGACACTAGGTTCCATGTCACATGTCAAATTACTATTATCCCATGTCTTTGTCACTGATCTGAGTGTCACATGGCGAATTTAGGATATGATCATGTCTCATGTTATTTTTCTCCATGTCCTTGACACTAGGTTCCATGTCACATGTTAAATTACTATTATCCCATGTCTTTGTCACTGATCTGAGTGTCACATGGCGAATTTAGGATATGATCATGTCTCATGTCATTTTTCCATGTCCTTGTCATCAGGTTGTATGTTGTTAAATTACTGTAGTAAATTTTGTTATAACAAAGTGTGTAATTTTAGTTATAAAAGAATTTCGTTTTAACCAAATTATACAATATGAGAGCATTAGGGATCAATTACACACACCCCCCACCTTCCTTACCCTGAGTTTCGTTATGCTGTAAACTCTCAAATAGTATATAGTCCTGCCACCTGTTGATATAGTAGAGTATTATATACGGCGCTGATGAATATCATTTTATTGATAAATCGAGACTGTTTGATGACGTTTAATGAAGTATTATGTAGACCTCTCAGGATTTTTTGGGATTATACCAGTAAGTTGGATTGAAGAAGTATAATGCAGATCTCAGGAGAATGTTTTTGGATTAAATATTGGTCTGGAGAGACCAGACCTTCAAAAATTCCAAATAGAAGATCTACGAACTCTTAAGCTAATGTTAGCCTAGACTTGAGTTATATTAGTATGATACATGCATGAATTTATTTCTATATGTTCATGTACGAGTGTTATGATTATGGGTGTGCTACATTGATAAATGTTTTGAGAGATGACGTGTTATAAATAAATATTACCTAATGTTTTATTGGTATAGGCTATAGTTTATTGTATAAAAGATTTATATTGTATCGATATATTTCTTTATATAACATCATATTTTTATAGGACAGTGGTGTTCTAATACGTAGCTTTATGTAAAAAGAGAATAGTGCTGCCACCTGTTGATTTAGTATCGTATTACGTGGTTATTAACTCTTAATGAAGTAAAATGTTGACCTCATAGGATTTTTTTTGATCATATTATAACATCTCACGTATAGTTGAGTTTTGAGATGCGTCTTATACGTAAGGTATTATGGTAGACTAGCTGAGCTGGTGTTTATTCTCTGTTATAGGAAAAATCTTTTCTTAGGACAAAGCAATATATTTTTCTTCACCCTTTAAATACTGTAAATGGATTATTGTATTTCTTGCTGTAGATTATGATATTACATTGATAAAGTCTTATTTATTTTTTATTTCACTTTTTTATTTATTTTTTAAGAGAGAATATTATCATAGTATTTTTTTATGTACTGCGTATCATAATTGAAAATAAAACATTTCGTATGAATATTGAGTATGATGCACTCTTATGTTGGTTACAGACGTGTTTGTCTCCTATGTGGTAGGAAATCCTTTAAGGTTCGCTTATGTTTTGTACTTGTTGAATGTTACGATACTATCATAATTAATAAAGTGCTAGAGAGAAATTTTAATGAAATTTTATCGAAGTTTTTAATTAAACATTTTATGACAGATGGTATGTCAGCTTTTTATTTCTATTTTTGCTATTTATTTTTATTTTCCACTGTTTTCTTATGAATTGCGCATTAAACACAGTTTTATATTGCTAGTCTTAAAGGGTGAAGACTGGAAGCTTTCCCACCCTTAACCACTTTAGGTCTTATCCTATATATATTAAGATAAATGTTATTATTGTAATCATTATCTCAAGATAATTTTCTTAATTCATATATTTTTTATAAGTTTTTTAAAGTTGACGATGCTTGAAGTTAAAAAAAGTAATTTTTGAACAGAAAAAAAAATTATGAGTCTTGTATTTAGAAGATTAAAGATGGATTTTTCACTATATTACTTCTTATAGAGCTAAAGACCCAGGGTCAAAATGTCACAACTTTCCCAGAGAATACTGCGTTCAGATAATGTCTTGAGCAAAACAAGGATATTAATCATGTCTTCCAGATAACGTTCTGAACAAAACAAGGACATAAATTATGCATCAGTACATACGTAATTAGTTCTTTAGTTTGATTATTCCAATAATTAAAAGATTTTCAATAATAGAGTAATTGTTTATTGTTTTCTCATACAGATTTCAATAGAATAGCGTATTGCATAATGAATAGTGTTCTTTTAAAAGCCACACGGAAGGCTAGTATATACCTTATAGCCAAGATACATATGTCAGGTTATATAACCGTACATGATGAAATATATGAATTTTGGTTAAGTGATTCATAATTATTAACAAGCGTAGCTATAAAATATGAATGTTTTCTTGGATAAACAGAATTACTACCTTAATCTCCAGTGTATAAAAGTCAGCGCGTATATAAGAAGCATTTATAATTTTAATGCTGTTTTTTCAGTAAATATACCCTTCAACTTGAGGAAATATTATAAGACGCAGTGGTCTTTAACATTTATCTGAGTGTCATATGACGAACTTAGGATTAGGGATGTAAGTCAGGCATGGGCAAAAATCAGGAAGCCATACATTTACTTGATATAAAAGCCATCTATTTTTCCAAAAGTCTCTCTTTACCACTTGTATAAGGAAAGTAGATGGCATTCAAAATTTTCAGAAATCAGGAAATCCTGATAAATCCTGAAGACTTACATCCCTGTAGGATAAGATCATGTCTCATGTTATTTTTCCATGTTATATGTCGTTAAATTACTATTATTTCATGTCTTTGACACTAATCTAAGTGTCATATGACGAATTTAGGATATTATCATGTCTCATGTCATTTTTCCATCTCACATACAGATCTCAGGAGAATGTTTTTGGATTAAAGTGAGTATATAAGAAGCACCTATAATCTTTATGCTGTTTTTTCAGTAAATATACCCTTCAACTTGAGGAAACATAAGACGCAGTAGGGAATGTCTTTAATATGCAAGACATTATGGTATGTTTGAACGTAGAGGTATTAACTCAAAAATTTCTCTGCTTGTGCTAGCTTGGCCTGAAGTTGGTCTATATATAGGAGATCTGTTTCTTTTTTTTCGAGCCTTTAATATTATGACAATGCTTGTTATCATAAGTAAAGGAATGATTACACCAAATGATACAGACACAATAAAAGATGAAGATGCCGTTGAAGAGTTAACAGAATCGTTTGGAAGAGACTCTCTTGTGCTATTCATCAAGGAGGGGCTTGAAGTTGACATTTTCTGATCTGTTACTGTATGTGAGAGGGAAGAGCTGCTCCTTAAGGCGTGGCTTAAAGTCGTCAGTTTGTGCTCTCTTGGTACAGCTGAAAGGGGAGAGCTGCTCTTCAAGGCGGGGCTTAAGGTTGACAGCTCCTCATGGTTTGGTATATAAGAAGCAGGAGTGTTGGGCTGATCTTCCAGATGAAATCCTTCTCCAGACAGTGAAGACGTTGTCATAGTATCCTCATATTGATAGTCTCTTTCTTGAGGAGCAGTTGTGGTTTGCTGTTCAGACGTCTTAATCAAGGTAAGTTTTTCTCTGAAAAGAAAGGTTATATTATATTAATGTATGTTAGGTAATTTTTGTTAAGATATTTCTGAAAATATAAGGTTATTATGTCTTTTCAAAAACTAGAACAGAGTTAAAGAAAATATAACAACGTTTATATGGTTTTGGATTCAGGATTTCTTAAGACATTTTTAAGGTTATAAAGTCTCTTCAGTGACTTAAAAAGATATATAGAAAATATTTTGACGTCGTTGGCATTTTCGTACAAGTCGTAGTTTATATAAAACAAATTAAAGTGTTATAATAATTAGTAAAAATATAGAAATACCTTGAAGTAGCCTCTTTTTCAATGACAGTAGATGTATAGGCAGCAGGAGTGGAAGCAGGGATATAGATGGTGCGTCTATACATGATCGAAGTAGGGATATAGGTACTAGGCTTGAAGGTGGAAGTAGGCTTGTAGACAGTAGGTTTGTAGGTGGTAGTAGACTTATAGATTATAGTAGACAGAGTAGAAGTTTTTGTTGTGGTTGATTTTGCTTTCATCAGATGATATTCTGTGAGACGGATATATTTTCCTTCTGTTGGAAGGTAGACATGAGTTTTCCTGTTAAAATAGGACGTTAACTTTATCAGTGTTATAACAGAATTATTTTTGAAACATTTGACAGTATAGACAATGTGTTATAACAGATTTGAACTACGATCTCTTTTATTGTATCAGATTTGGCACGGTGCCAGGACACTGCAGGGCTTTTGACAGGATTTTTTGCAATGCGCCAATTGCACACTTTTTAGCAAATACAATGCGCCATTCTGTAAATGAATGGCCATTCTAGCCATTTAAATGCGACATTTAGGCATTAAATGCGTGTATTGCGCACTGCGCAGCCCTGTCAAAAGCCCTGGGACAGCGTCGAATTAAAGATTCTAGTCTATGATCTCATATTTTCAATAGCACTACTTTTAGCATGGTCTAAAGCTGAATACATATTTATTTTTTTAGCTAGCAGAGAAAAAAATTAGGAATTTACATGTGAGCACTAATAAGGCCATAGGAACTCAGGTTACAGTTTACTGTCCGAGCCGTTTTGAAAATTGATGAGGCATTTTTTCATTATTCATTATATAGGTAGCACTGCCTTGAAATCTTCAGGTTGTATATGCCACCATGTTATTGACATTCCTGGCATTGTAAGCTTTAATTTGATACCAAATATGCCCTCCTTTGCTCATTCCTACCATGTCTAAATACATTTTTGAAAAATTCTACAATATTTTTTTAGATAATGAATAATGAAATTTTCTCATCCGGCCCTTTAAATGTATGCGGGCGGTGGACGGTAAACTATAATATGAGTTCTATTGGCCTAACAGAAAATTGCTCTGAGATTAGTATTTTTGGTTAAGAAATTTTATTTTAGAGTGTAAGAGTAAAAATTTCGACGAATTACTATTCAGTAAAATAGGATAATAAATCCTTTTAAATTACCTGCATGTCCCTGCTTCACAAGAATAGAGAGCAACTTTCGAGGAAACTTGCTCTAAGAAAGGGAATCGGTTTCTTCCATACTGTATTTCCTGCGTTTGGTCGTTACTTTGTGTCCTGATTTCTGAAGTGATTAAAGTTTTGTGTGTCAGTTCCATTTGAATCCAACATGTTAGATTAGGACTCTGGCAGGAAATAATGCTATCCTCTAAGAAAGAGCATGAACAATTTTCTTTTGTTCCCACTCCTAGACAAGCAGGGACAAGAACGAATATTAGGAAATAAGTCCACATCTTCACTGTGAGCTAGATGACGAAGAACTAGAGAATAACCTAGATCTTTCTTTAACCTAACTAGTTTAGCTGTAGAAAAAGGTATTAATACGAGTGAATGAGAAAAGACTGACAATGAGCCTTTAACTAAAAGTAGGGTGAGTCATAGTCTTCTTAGATAAAATAGATAAGTACCCGTTTCGAGTTTCCATGACTAGATAACAGCGAAGTAGTTCAGCTTGTCGATGGTATGAGAGGATTTCGCTGAAACTTAGGCATCTTTTAGGTCCTAAAAGAAAATAATCCTTGCTTCTTGACATGATTTTCCGCTTTTGAAGCTGTAAATCCTACGTTAGGTCTTAGAATATTATATTTTGCAGAAGAAGCTTCTGGCGAAATTAACCCGGAAGTTCAAGTTAATCATTTTGGTTCCTGTATGATCTAGTAGTTTTCAAATTTTTTACCTAGCCGTAAAGTCTCGGACCACCAAAATATTTCTCACTATAATTTATTGTAGCTTAACCACCTTAAAAACCAGCATATAATCATTCTAATCGTGCATTATAATTATAAATTTTTATTTTCATCTTTTATGTATGAAATATAGGTTTGACCAATTCAGTTTTTTTCTCTTGGTTTGCGTGTGTATCTACCTATATTTCGGTCTGAACTGTGCCTAATGATTCAATAGTGCTCACAAGTTTTTTAATGTTGCCTATCAGCACTTAACCAAAGGGCTTGTGTGTCATATTTATATTCTATGGATAATTATATGGTGGTCCGAGATCAGGAGGGGGACGGACGTTATACCACCTTATAAATATTTCATTTCCCTGAGATTCTCTTCTCGGCTTTCACTAGCTTATCAGCGCTTAACCAAAGGGTCTGTGTGTCACATTTATATTCTATGATTGTTTTTTACTGCGGATCACTATATGGTGGTCCGAGATCAGGAGGGGGACGGACGTTATACCACCTTATAAATATTTCATTTTCCTGAGATTCTCTTCTCGGCTTTCACTAGAGTTTTCATTTGAAATAAATTTTCCTTAAATTCAGATGATTTCTTTTAAATGTCTTTCAAATTTATGTGCAATTTAACCCTCATCCTTGATAAAGCGGTACTGCCCTTGAACCCTCATCGGGTAGAAAGAAACACATAGCGGAACCATAAACATTTGATGAGACACGACAGGAGTAGAGGAACCAAAAGTATTTCATTAGACACGGTAGAAACAGAAAGAGACATCTAACGGATTAACTAAGAAACATAAGGCTAGGTAAATTTTTGTAAGAAGTATTTTGTTTTCGATTGCGGAATATGCGTTCGGAAAATACATTTTTCTCTAGAACTATGGCATATTTTTGATATACAAAAGTATGGTATTCTTTATGTTTTTCATAGAATAAGACAATAAATCAGAAAGGTCTAGATAGGGCTTAAAAGTATGATTTCTCGGAGAAAACACTGCTGCTAAAGATGGTTTTACCTAAAGCGGAAGGTATAGTCAGCCATTTTGTTATAACAGAGTGACGCATGCGTAATGACTTATTGTGTTCGAGGAAAAAACTAACATACTAAGTAATTTTATGTTTCGCGTTCAAGTGAAAAATAAGGTTATGAGCTGGAAGGTTGTTGCGTTCGAATAGAGATTGAAATAATATCTTATTGCTTTTGTTGAAGGTGTGTTAGATCATTTAAGTAAAAGCATTCGAGTGGAAATTGCCTGATGCGTTCGAGTGGAAATTGTCTGATGCGTTCGAGTGAAAACTGTAGTAATAAACTGAACTGATGCGTTCGAGTGAAAACTGTAGTAATAAACTGAACTGATGCGTTCAAGTGAAAACTGTAGCAATAAACTGAATATTGAAATTAGTTGTGTTCGAGTGGATATTTAATAATGAATTAAATTTTTCTTTTCAGATAAAAGCAGAACAGGAGAGGAGCATGTAAAACGCTACAGCTTATAACGAACCTAGGAAAAGGAAAACTGTAAGGTAGGTGATTTATATAGTTAGACCTTTTTTAACTTAACGCTTTCGAGTAAAAACTAAAATGTCAAACTTCAAATTTTATGCGTTGAAGAAGAAAGTATAGTTTCAAGTTTTTTTATGCGTTAGAGTAAAAATAAATTATTTTATAGTGTTCGAGTAAAAACTACAGTCACAAACTAAATATAGTTATTTGGTGTGTTTGTGCGAAAACTGTAGTGAAAAACTGGATGTTTTTACTTACTGCTTTTAAAAAAATAGACCCTGTTCAATTAATGATGTTGATGTTTGAAACGTCAATAAATATCACATCACAATGGCGCTCTTCCTATAAATCAGCCATAGTAAATATACTTAGTAAATGAACTTTAATGAGCTTAGTTTACTTTAAAGAATTCCTATTTTTTTTTTGTTTTAGTGTATCATGAGTGGAGGAAACTCTGTGTCTAACTACGAGGAACATAGAGGAGGACAACTAGCAAGGCAAAATATACAGGCGTGTCAGAGATTATTGACCCGTACGAGATTGATAATTAATTATCTGTTCCGTGATATTTTCTACGTACACAGAGGTAAATTTATTAACCTATTCTTTGTTACTAAATAAAAAAGAAAAATACTTTTTTATTTGAATATAAAACCAAGTTCTAATAATAATGTTTTAAGTTTAAGAAGATTTAGTTTTAATCTTCTCAATAAAAATTTATTTTTTCAGGTTAATACTTTACTCAATAATTTAAGAATGACCTTGCTGAACTCGAGTTATATATTAAAGATTTTATGAAATGTTATTTTTCAGATCAATACTTAATCCAAACTCAATCCGAGAGTGATCTTACTGAACTTGAGTCAGAAAGTTTTACTGTAAAAAGCAAAGGTAAATTTCTTTTGTTTTGGATTTTAGTCATAGATAAGACGAATTGTTATTTATATTTTACATTAAAATTTAATCTAAATGAGTTTATAATGTAAAATTTAATCTAAATGAGATTATTATTTAAAGATTATATTGAAAAAACATTATAATTACTATTTATAATGTTTTATAATAACAAGATGAAGATATGAAACTGATTAAAATAATAACAAGATGAAGATATGAAACTGATTAATTTATATATATCATATTGAAAAAATAACGATAATTAGATGATGACATGAAACTGATTATATATGAAATGATAAAATGCTGATAATTTAAAGAAATTAAGTGTCTTTTTTCTTTTCAGATAGACGTCTTGTGCTGTCTTCTTATTTTTGATTAAGGACTCAGCAGCATCAAGGTCGTTTAGTCTGTGTAACATCAAGGTCGTCTGCAGTTTGCTCTAACATCGAGGTCGTTTACAGTTTACTGTATCAACAAGGTTATTCACAGTTCATTTAGGACGAGGATCTGCTAGCAACATCAAGATTGCTGATTAAATTTGGATAAGGTTATTATTTTATTTTATTTATTTGCTTACTTGCTTTTATTTAGTTAGCTTGTATCAGTCATTCAGTTAACGTGCTTCAGTTGTCTTGTTTATTTAGTTATTCAATAAATTATATAGCTGGCTTGCTTCTATTATGGTATAATATATCATTCTTTCGGTGTTATCTAATTGGTTTGCATATTTTTTGGTTTTAATTCTTATGTCAATTCAGTATTACACTAATAATATTGTTTTAATAGCTAGAACGTACCCTTGTGCTAAGTTAGACATAGAGAATTTATATCAGCTGCAGGGGAAAATTTCTAAATATAGAGGTTCTATTGTTATTTTAAAAAAAGATTTTTCTTTAAAATTTACCAAAAATGGGTGTTGTTCTATATTTTTAAGAAATGATTTTAACTTTATTGTAAGCAACATTAAAAAGTTTATTTCCTTTTTTTGTTCAAACTTTTGGAATCATTTTTCTTTAATAAATTACAATAAAATTAAAGTATCATTATTAAATATCCAAATAAGTGTAGAAATTGACATAAAAAATAACAATATTAAAGTCATAGAATTTCTTTTAAAAATACGATTTCATTTTAAAGACAAATATTCATATAAATTAAAGGAGTCTAACACATATGAATCTGTTTGGGTAAATTATGAAGGATTAAAAGATTATAATGTGAACAATGTTTCTGTCATAAGAATTTCAAATAAAGATATTACTTTTACTTTAGGTTATAATTTCAAAGGGAATTGTATAACTAAAGATTGTAATATTTTTTTATTTTTATGTTCTGAGATAAAACTTGTGTTAGACGAAATAATAAAGGAAAAGTCAGATAATAAAAATGAAAGAAATTAAATTGATTTCAGAAATTCTTTTAACAATATTTTTTATTTTAAGTCAAAATAATGAATTTAACAGAGTTTACTGGAATGAAATTAAGCTTAAAGAGAAACATTGTTTGTATTACATTTTAAAATATATTAAAAGGAAGAAGCAAGAGTCTTTTATATCAAAAGAGAAAATATTTGATCTAATGAAAGATGAGACTTGGTTTTTTCTTTTGTCTCTGTTAAAAAAAGAAGAAGCCTACAAAAAAGAGTATGAATTTTGTATAAATCAAGGGAAAGAAAAAATTCTTTTAGACCTTATTTCTTCTCATAGTGTATTGTTAGAATGTATTTCAGAAGTTTTGAATCTTAATATAACTTTTCACACAAAAAATCAAAGTGTAGATTTTTTTCCTTCTGAAAATATGAGAAGCAAACCTGTTTCTATTTTTTTTTGATTCTGAGAACGAGGAAGTGAAAGAATATGTAGAGACTAAGAAAAGAAAAAAGAATAAAAAAATATTACCAGCTTCTGATAATGTTTTCAGTGAAGAGAATTTGTCAGATTCTAGTGAAAATGAGGATAATGATTCGAAATCTTTAGACATAGAAAGAAAAAAGAGAAAATCTAAATCTGTTAAACCTAAACGAAGCGTTTCTCAAGATACTTCTTCTGATCCTGAATTTAATTTTTTAAAAGAAGAATTAGAATTGTCTGAGAGCGATTCAGATAGTGAAGAGCAGGGTTTAACGAATAAAAAATTTAAAAAAAATGAAGAAATGAAGCATGAGAAAAAAATAGATATAGATGTAGATGATAAAGTAAATTCGTTACGAGAGTTTTCACCTTTTGCTAACTTATTTAAAGAACAGCTAGAACAGTGTAGGGCTAACTTAGAATCTTCTATTAAAGTATGTGATAGAATATATAAGCATTTAATTGTCTTACAAACTAATATGTTACCTGAAAATATAGAGAAATGTGCCAAATGTCCGCAACATTGTTCTGCAGCTATTCTCAGGTGTACTAAAGACAGAAGAGGTCCTAAAAATTGTAAACCAAAAAAATTAAAAATAATGAAATAAATATTATATAAAAGTTGCTTAGCATAATGTTTGAGTGACATTTTATTTTTTTATACTTAACTTTTTGACTTAAAATTTTAGTTATGAATTTTATTTTATTTATTACCTACAGATGGAACGTGAAAACCAAGAGCCAGAACCTATTTTGTCCAAGTTAAACAACCAATTTTTTCAAGGAACAAAATTTGCTAAAAATGTTCATGATGTACAAGAAACATCTTCTCTTCAGAAGCCTGAAGAGGAAATGCCTCTTCTTGTAAGACCGAGTCGAGCTTATCCTACTAAAAGAATGATATCAAAAGAAGAAGATCTGGAGGTTATGCCTCCATTAGTAAAGAAAAAAAAACTTTCTGAGCTTTGCAAAAGCGACTATGGTCCAGCTTCTTCAGATTTACTAGACGAAGCTATTCAGATTTCTGGACTTGAGTTGTCAAAAGATGACTATCAAGTTGTGAATGAAGTTGTCTCCTTAGAAGATAACAATGAACTTCACGTTGACTATGAGGAAATTGGTGGTATTGAAGACAACAATGACCACTACAGTCATCGTGAAGTTGAAGTTATTCTCGAAGGGGACAAGGACGAAATCATTGACAGTAACGAAGTTAATGTTGCTGGTGAAGAAGTAGCTGTTCTCCAAGACAGTGACTTAGTTCCTAGTGAAGTTGTCGTGAAAGACGACAACAACATCACTCTTCCTGATAAAAGTTCAGCCAAAGTTGTCAATGTCACTGAGCCTTTTTCTGATTCTATACAACAGGCTAATACGAGAGACTACCTTCAACGTTTAATTCTGTCTCGCTTGCCTGTTTCTGTCGTCTTCCCTCAAAAGAAAGACACAGAGACAGGATCTCTTTTCTTGAAGCTGATGACGAAAGTTCCTACAAAAACAAGAACAAAAATATGTAAAAAAATCACTTGTGAAACATGCACTGACGAGCTGTTCTTTGGAGGGGGAGTATATTTCACTGCACAGAAAAAGAGCATGATGTCATGCCGTTATTGCTTGAAACTTTTTGGCTCCCCTCTCCTTTTGATTCAGCATATTTCGTCAACACATTTGGATTAAAAAATTCACAAGAAATAAAACATAAGCTTCAAGAAAAGTTACTTTAATGTTTATATGATGTTATATTTGAACATGTGTGCAGCCTATATCATAAATATGTAGTATGAAAATGTCATACAAGAATCTCAATGTTTGTTTTATATCTTAAAATAATCCGTCTTGTTTTTATAGGTTCAAGATGGAAAAGCAACTCTACTTGAACTTTTTTTTACTTTCATTAAGAAGTTTATACTTTAAAAACTATTTCAATTTTTATCGTGAACCTTTGATGGAAAAATTAAACATTGAAATACCTGCACATTCATTATTATCTGTATCGAAATGTTTTTTATACATTTCCTTCTTAAATATTTCATCAAAAAAAGCTTGTTATGAACGTTTTAATGAAATCAAAAACATAGAGTCCTTAGCATTTTTTGCTTCTTTTTTTCAGTCAGATTTTTTGTTTAATTATATATATCAAAGGACTACGAAAAAAATCAAAGAAATAGGGAAAGCATTGAAAGTTTATGTTTATTGCGGAACTATGTTTCATGTAAGCAGTAGAAAATTATTTTGGTTTGCTTCAGATCTTCTAAAAGTTAATCGTTCTGACATATTAGACGATTTGCTTTGTACAAAACACAGCATATTTGCTTATTGTGATTATCTTTGTTACTCGGATAATGAACTACAAAATAAAATAACTGATATGTTACAAGATTTAGACCTTAATGCAGAAATTGTTAAGTTTCGCTGCGGAGGGTGTGGGAAATACCATACTTTTGATAAAAATAAAAAAATTAGAACATTAAAAGTAACATATATGCTGTGTTGTGCTTGTCCAGTTAATTATAAATGTTACAGTAGTTTTAAGTTTGCTTCATACAGTACTCATTATCGGAAAGGTATAGCATGTTATGATTGTGGCATGAAATGGAAAAAAGCAAAGCCAATATGTAGTCCTGAATTTTGTTCATGGCTAAGAAAAAAATTCAGAAGCTTAAGAAAAAAAACTATAAAAAATGCATTACATTATTATTAAAGTTTAAGAAATATAAGGATGTAAAAAAACTACTATGTGATAACTTCTAACAGGTATCCTTTATCACATAAGAGTATATAACCTGTAAGTTCGGTGTTTAGTTAGGCACTGTGACATTTCAGGTTAAGAACCTTAAAACAGAACATTCTGTACCATATTTATCAAACAAGTTTTGATATATAAAGTCTATTGAAGATAATATGCCTTTACCATATTTGTTGTTGGATTGAAATAAAGAGGATTTATTGTAAGTTATTGAGTAGATATAATAAAGTGTCAAGTTTTGAGAAGAGATTTCACAGTAAGTTATATCAGAAAAAAAATTGCTGATATAAAGATGATAATGAAAGTTAATGTTGGTTTGCTTTTAAGTCGTGTTTATTACTTAGAAGCTATGTTGACTTTCACTGGTGGTAAAATAGATGATTTAATAGATGTCAGTTTCCCTGTTCAGAATTATATGAGTGTAAGAGAAGCTAAACATATATTTACAGCGCTTTCTTTGATTCAGCCATTTTCATCTTTAAAAGAAATAAGAGTAGAAGCTTTATGCTTTTTCTCTGATTTCTTTCAGTCTTCATATCTTTTAGAAGAAATAATGAAGATTGTTTTATCTGATGTCATGTTATTGCCTAGAATTATTAAAATGTGCTGTATTTTTTTAAAATATACAGATTTTTATTATAGAATAAAGGATTTTTCATGTTTTATTTTAGAAATTTCATATTTTGAAGATGTAATAGAATTGATGAAACCTGCTCACAAAAAACATTACTTGAATGTTAATCCTAATGATTATGTTTTAAGTCCTTTAAAGAAAAAAATAAGAGATCAAATAAGAAAAAAAGAACATAAAATGTCTATTCTTTATATGTTTTGTAAACTTTGTTCTTCAGAGCTGATAATTTCTTCTAACAGCACAAATGTTACTTACATTCATTGTTGTATGCAACCTGTTCATATAAAATGTTTAGAATTTTTCTTTATGAAAACGAATCATAAAATAAAAAAGTGTAAATATTGTGATGTTAAATGGTTTGAAAAGAAGCCAATATATAGGTATGAAAAAGATATATTATTATGGTTATCAAAAAAATCAGAATCATGCTCTTCTTTGAAGAAAGACAAGTTACCTAAAATGGCTTTACTTGAAAATAAAAATGTTGAAAAATATAACAGTGTTATGTTATGATGTTATATAATGTTTTCAATTATGAAATTAATAAATATTTTTCAAGTTTAATTTCTTTGAGATAATCAAAAAAGTATATATCATATAAGTAAAAAAAGAAATGTCAATTTCCTCTCCTTTTTACGTGAATTTACCTTCTAATACTATTCACCCTTCTAGGGAAAACAAAACAAGTTCTTATTATGTTAATTTACCTTCAACTATTACATTGAAAGGGGAATGGGAGGTTGGAGTGGTGGAAGTTAATATACCTATTTCTTGGTATAATTTTCCTGAAAGACCAGAACGAAATAGAACTATAATAGTGGAAAGAAATTTTTTTAAATTTAAAAAAAATGTGTTCATAGCAAATTCTGCAAGTGATGTTACCTTGGAGAAAAGGTTTATAGTAGAAAGAATTCCTTATGGAAATTATAATTCTATTAATAACCTTATTGGAACTATAAATTCTGTTTTAGAAAAAATTGATATTTATCCTGATGATGTTTTCTTTAAAAAAGAGCGAAAACCTTTTATGAAAATAGAACCACAAAATTTAAAACCTATTCTTAAAGTAGGAAAAGGAGACGTAGTAACTTTTTCTTCTGATTTGTCTTCTTTGTTAAGATTAGATTTACATGAAAAAGCTGAGAAAAAAGAAGGAAATACTGTGTCTTTCATGGGACCTCCTTTAGAAAATTTTGAAGAATATAAAAAAATAGCATCAAATTTAGGACCAAATGAATATGAAAATTTCATAGCGGGTGGGGTTCCTAATTTGCATTACATAGCATCTAATATTTATATTTATAGCAACATAGTTTGTAATGAAGTAGTAGGAAACAAACAAGTTCCACTTTTAAGAACAATAAGATGCACAGGAAGCTTTGGTGATGACATAACAGAAGTTTTTGTTACTCCATATTACAAAAAACTTAAAAGAAATGAAATACAAGAAATTCAAATAACTGTCTGTGATGACTTAGGAGATCTTGTTAAATTTGAATACGGAACAGTGTTTTTGGTTTTACATTTCAGACCGATAGTCTAATGATTTATCGTCGTAGAGCATTAAAAAATCTTATCACAGAATATGATATCATTCCTAATTCTTTAAAATATGATCCTGATTTATTTTTGTTCAAAAATTTAAAAAAAGTGAAGAAAAAAATATTAAAAGTAAAGAAAGAAGAAGGTGGAGTTAAATTTCAGATAGGACTTTGCGTTATTTTAGGAAAATATAACTTAGAAACTAATGAATATTTTCAAATAGAACCATGGTTTTTAAGTCCAGTTCAATTTGGGTTTGATTCTTTGAATTTAGAAGAAACAATTAGGTCTAGTTTTTCTATTATATTAGGATTTTTTGATTCTTTCCTTCACATGGGATCAGGATGGTTTCTTAAAAAAATCAAAGTTCTTAGAATTTCAATTTTTAAATATAACCCTTTAGGAGGAAAAGAAAGACAAAAGACTAAAGACTTAATAGACAAAAAAAAATCAATTTTAAATATAAAAGGAACTGGTAATAAATGCTTTCTTTATTCTGTTTTAGCTGGTCTACATAAAGTAACAAATAATTCAAATTTAGCAAAATCTTATGATATTTTTTTAAATGAATTGAATCTTTCTTTTATTACTTTTCCTGTGAAATTAAATGAAATATCACAATTTGAAAAAAAGAACAATCTAACAATAAATGTATTTGGTATGTTAGAAACAGAGCAAAAGATTATTCAACCTTTCCCTATGTATATTTCTACTAATTCGACTACTGTTTCTGAAGGAAGACATGTTGATTTATTATTATATGATGATCACTACTATTTGATTAGGAATTTACATAAGTTTATAAGACCTTTTTTCTGGAAAAAAACTAGATATTTTTGTTACAAATGCTTGATATCTTTTTGCTCAGAAAAAAAATATAAGTCCCACATAACTCAGAATTGCAATAAAAATCCTTACGTAGGACAAGGATACTATATGCCACCTATAGGTTCACATCTTAATTTTTCAGATTTCAAAAATAAAGTAAAAAGTCCTTTTATCATTTATGCAGATTTTGAATGTTATAATTATAAAATGAAAGAACCAATTTATAAAGGTAAATCTTTATGTGAACGCGAACATAAATTAAATGCTTTCGGTGCTATAATGGTGTCAAAATATAAAGAATACAATCAAGATCCATTCATATATGTAGGAAAAAATGTCATATCAAATTTTGTCTCTTATTTATATCAAAAAAGAGCTGAAATATCTTATATTTTACACCATAAAAGAGAACCTATGAAATTAACTCCTCAGGATATTTCTCATATAGCTAAGCAGAGAAAATGTTACGTTTGTGGGGTTTCATTGACTCGTAAAGGTATACGTAAAGTTTTAGATCATTCTCATATAGGGCGAGAAGGTAAAGGGAGAGACATAAATTATGCTTGTAACAGATGTAATCTTACTTATACGTCTTTAAGGATGGATAAATTAAAAATACCTATTGTTATTCATAATAGCATGAACTATGACACTCATTTTCTTATTCAAAAATTATATAAATATGTGGACGAGAAAAATATATCTGTTATAGCAAAATCGTCAGAAAAATTTTTGACTTTAAGTTTTGAAAATTTTCGTTTCATAGATTCTTTTCAATTTCTTCCTACTTCTTTAGCTAAATTAGCAAATCTTATGAATGAAAAAGGAACTGATGACTTCTATGAAACAAAGAAGAATTTAAAAGATAAAAAATTATTACCTTATGTTATCCGTAAAGGAGTTATGTGTTATGATTATATAAATTCATGGAGTGTTTTGAAAGAAAAAAAATTGCCTGCAAGAAAATATTTTTATTCTTCTTTAACAAAAGAAAACATTTCTGACGAAGATTACCAGCATGCTCTTTTTATGTTCAAAGCTTTCAAATGCAAGAACCTAAAAGATTATTTGAAAGAATATTTAAAAATAGACGTTTTGCTTTTATGTGACGTTTTCGAATCTTTTAGAGAAAAGGCTTTAGATTATTATGGATTAGATCCATCACATTTTCTTACTTCACCAAGCTTAAGTTATCAAGCCATGTTGAAATATACTGGGGTTAAATTAGATTTATTTTCGGACATAGAAATGTACAATTTCATAGAAACAGGTGTAAGAGGAGGGATAACTAATGTTTCGCACAGGTATGCCATAGCAGAAGAGCCTGATGAACATATTTTTTATATTGATTGCAAAAATTTATATGGAAAATGTTTAGCAGATTTTTTACCTATTTCTGATTTCAAATGGTTAGAAAAAAAAGAAATAAATAAATTAGAAATATGTAACATTCCAGACGATAATGAAACAGGCTATATTATGGAAGTAACTCTATCTTATCCTGCAAACCTTCATGATAGACATAATTCTTTTCCTTTAGCACCAGAAAAATTAGAAATAAAAAAGGAAGATTTATCCACTTATGCTGAACAAGTACTCAAAGACATAGGAATTTCATATAAAAAAGGAGGAAAAAAATTAATATGTAATTTAAATCAAAAGGAAAATTATGTTATACATTACCGTAACTTAAAGCTATATCTAAACCTAGGAATGAAAATTAAAAAAATACATAGAGTTCTTTCATTTAAACAAAAAGATTGGATGAAACCATACATCGATTTTAATACAACAAAAAGAACCTTAGCTACTTCTTCTTTTGACAAAGAATTTTTTAAACTTTTAATTAACAGCACTTTTGGGAAAACGTTAGAAAATGTTAAGAAAAGATCAACTATGAAATTAACTTCTAATCCTTTAGTAAGTGAAAAACTTATAAGAAAACCAAATTTTAAATCACTACATATCTTTCAAAAAGACTTCGTAGGTATTCAATATAACAAAGAACGAATTCTTTTAAATAAACCTATATACATAGGATTTACAGTATTAGAACTATCAAAATTATGGATGTTTAATTTTCATTATAATATCATGTTACCTGCTTTTTCAGAAAGCATTATTCAATTGTTATACACGGATACAGACTCATTCATTTATTATATTAAAGATGAACATTTCTTAAAAAAGATAAAAAATAATGAAAATTATTTTGATTTTTCTAATCTTAAAGAAAGTCATCCTTTATTTTCCTCTAAAAATATGAAAGTTTTAGGAAAATTCAAAGATGAAACAGGAGGGAAAAAAATAAAAGAATTTATAGCATTAAGACCTAAAATGTATTCTATTCTTTATGAAACTGGAGAAGAAGAGAAAAAAGTGAAAGGCATAAAAAAAAGTTGTATACAAGAAATAAAACATAGTAACTTTAAAAAAGTCTTATTTAAAAATAAAATAAGAGAAGATCAATTCTGTAATATAGTAAGTCTTAAACATAAAGTGTATACCATTTCCCTACATAAGATTTCTCTTTCTCCTTTTGAAGATAAAAGATATTCATGTGATAGTGGGATAAAATCTCTTGCTTATGGACACTATAGTATACCTAAAAGAAAGAAAAAAAGAAAAAAAAACGAAATACCTTTTCCAGAAATAAAAAAGAAAAAAAGATCATGAGATAGCTTGAAAAAACTTTAACCTTATTAACATTAGAAAGAAAGCCTAAGGCATAATAAAAGAAAAAATGAACAAATCAGGAAAATACCCTACTTTGGCTTTTGGTCGGAGGAAAAGAATAGATATAAATAAATTTAAAGGAAATATATATTTACATTTTCATGACTTGACTAAAGATAAAAGTATATCTCTTCAAAAAGAAGAGTTTGACCTTCTTCTTCGAATGAAAAATAAAATATATAAAAAAATTGAAAAAGTTAAGAAATTGAAGAAAGAAAACAAGCAAGAAAAAATAAAAAAAAAGAAAGAAAAAGAACAAAATTTAAGTAGTGATAGCAACAGTGAAAGTGAAATGGAATTAAGTGAAAATGATAGCAGTGAATAATATTATGAAAATATTAATGAGATAAATGAATGACTTACCTTATTACCTTTAAAATAATATTATAAAAGTATTATTGAGATAAATGAATAACTTAGCTAATTAGCTTTATATATTTTCGTTTTCAATTTTTTATGATAAAAAATGGTTTCTAAATGTGAATTTTGTGGTAAAAATGCTGATTTAGTAAAAAATAAAAAATATTGTTTAAAATGTGCAGAGTCAATGGTACAAGAATGTATAAGGTGTCATAGACCTTTTCAATCTTATCATTTTTTTACGTCTGATGAAAATCACCTGAGATGTAATGCTTGTTACAATAAATACATGAAAGAAAAGCTAAGAAGCAAAGCTAAATCCGCACAAAATTTCAGTATAAAAGTCATGGAAGATATGAGCGAAAATGAAGACTCGAACAGCATATCTTCAGAAGAAGAAAAAAATGACTCCACCAAAAATATTGAATCAAACATTGTTCGTCCTATCAAGAAAGAAGAAAACTTGAAAAGAAGAAAAGAAGAGAGTGATGATAATGTAAGTCATAACGAAAATGAATATGAAGAAAAAAAAGTAAAAATACAAGTCAAGAAAAAGAAAAAGATGAATAAGACTTCTAGCAGGGTGGAAAATAATACAAGTGATGATGACTTAAGTCAAGATGAAAATGAAAAAGCAGGAAGAAAGGAAAAGGTGCAGGTTAAAAGAAAGAGAAATGTGAACAAGCAGCAATCTAATACCTCACGAAATAAAACTAAAATTAATTCTAGTTCAAGGAAAACAAAAACAGGAAACAAAAGTCTGATATTTAACGTAGATGGAAACATGAAACCGAGTGGCTTCATCCCAATTTACATGCCTGTTAATCAGTAAACATTTTTTTATTGGATGAATAAAATTAAAAAAATTTCATGGATAACCGTGAAATCTGACAGTATAATATATCGACACACTTTCTATTACATTGAGATGGTTTAAAATCACGTGATTATATGTATCGTTCTATTCATGTATAAAAATTATTTGATATATTAGAACGAAACCATGCATATCGGATTTCCGTCTCTGTAATGTAATACAGGAAATATGTGTCAAAAAATATGAACCAACAAACTAAAAACAAAGAAAATATTTTAAAAGAAATATTTTTCAATCCGTCTGATCCTGCCTCTTTCAGTTCTGCAAATAAATTATATAAAAGTGCAAAGAAAAAAAATAAAAATATAACTCATACGGATGTATCAGCTTTTCTTCATAACACTAGAACCTATACTTCTCACAAAAAAATAAAACATAGGTTTTTACGAAGAAAAACTATAGTGAAAGGTATAAATGATCAATGGCAAATAGATTTAATTAGTATATTTAATTTAAAAAATGAAAATGATGATATCAAATATTTACTTGCTTGTATAGATTGTTTTTCTCGTTATGCTTATATTTTTCCATTAAGAAACAAAACAGCTTCCGTCACTTTAGATGGCTTTAAAAATATATTAATGAAAAGCAAAGTTAAGCCTAGAATTATACAATTTGATGACGGAAGTGAATTTAAAGGTGTATTCAGAAAATATTTAAAAGAAAATAACATTAAATTTTTCAGTACATCACAAGACACTAAAAGTGCAATAGTAGAAAGATTCAATCGTACTATACAAGATAAAATATATAAATATCTTACTTTCAAAAAGACTTTGAGATATATAGATGTACTTCAAAATTTAGTATATAGTTATAATCACAGTAAGCATAGAACTTTAGGTATAAGTCCTTCAGAAGTAACTAAAGCAAACGAAAAAAAAATATGGATAAAACAATACGGGAAATATTTATTCTCTAAAAAACATCATTTACCCTTTAAAGTTGGAGATAAAGTTAGAATTACTAAATATAAAACTACTTTTAGAAAAGGATATTCTTCTCATTGGAAAAAAGAAATTTTTCAAGTAGCTTATGTTCTTAGAACTTGGCCTGCAACATATGTATTAATTGATAAAAACAATGAAATATTAAGTGGTAATTTTTATAAAGAAGAACTAGTTAAAATTGAAGGAATTTAAAAAAAAAAAAATGGAGCACATAGAATTTCCTATTTTCAATGCATGTATTAGAATACCTTTTTCTATGATAGTAGCAGGTCCTAGTAACAGTGGTAAAACTACTTTTGTTCATAATTTAATAGAAAACAGTGATCGCATATTAGACAAAAACATAGATTATTTTATTTGGTGTTATGGTCAAACACCTCCTAAAAAACCTTCTATAATGCAAGATAAAGACGTTATTTTCATTAATGGTATTCCTTCTTCTTTTGATAAATACATAAAACCGAACTTAAATGGACTTATTATATTAGATGACTTAATGAAAGAAAGCAGTAATAATGCAGAAATAGGAAAATTATTTACTCAAACTTGTCATCATGAAGGTTTAAATGTGATATATATATCTCAAAATTTTTTTTCTGAAGGGAAAGAAAGACAAACTGTGAACAGAAATGCTACTTACCTTGTTATATTTAATTCTCCTTTAGATCAAACAGTGCCTCAAATATTAGGAAGAAAATTATTACCAAAAAATCATAAAACTTTTATCAATATTTTTAATGAAGCAACTAGAAAACCACATTCTTATCTCTTAATAGACGGACATCAAAAAACTCCACAAGAATACAGATTGAGAGGAAATATTTTTGATGTAGGCCAAGATGTTTATATTCCAAATAAAACTTAAAAAAATGTACGTGTGATAAATGAAATAAAGAATGATATAAAAGACAAGAAATAGTTTTGTTTATTACGTTTTAAAAAATGCCTAAGAAAAGGAAATCTTTGTTATTAAAAAAAAGACCTATATTAAAAAGGAAAGGGAAAAAAAGAATTTTAAAGAAAAAGACTAAAAGAAACAAAAGGCCTAATTTGTCTAGGCAATTAGCTTTCCTTACGGTCTTAAGTAACACTAAAAATAAAAAAAGAAGAAATCTTCTGATAGAATATGCAGGAAAAGAAGACATAGATGCTATATGTCAATGCATTTATAACGTACTGAAAGGAAACATTAAATTAAGTCCTTTTTCTTATGCTAAACTTAAAAAGCATAAAAAAATTTTAAGATTTTTAGTAAATAGACGTGTGAATAACAAAAAAAGGAAAGCAGTATTGAAACAAAAAGGTGTTTTTTTGTCTATGCTTATTCCTTTAACCGTAACTTTACTAGGAGGTTTAGCAGGAAGTAGACAATAATATGACTGCTTCTTTCAAAAAAAGTATTGTCATTCCTTTAGTTACATATAAAAAACTTAGAGCTATAGAAGAAATTAAGACGAAAGAAACTAAAAATGAAAAAAATCCTATTCTTGAAAGACAAAAAGAAATATTAGCAGAAAAAATGTATAATATTCAACCATATAAAGTTTTAAGTACTAATCAAGATATATCTAAACAAAATCCTACTTTTTTTTCTTATTTTCAAGAAAATCAATCTGAAAAATCTTTTCATACAGGTATATCTATAGAAGAAATATTATCACATATAAGACAAGCACAAATACCTTACATAAAAGAAATTTTAAAAAAAATGTTAGCTTTACAATTTTTTTGGAATGATCAGGGTGAAATAATAATGAACGGAAAACTGCTAAAAAATTCTAATGTGATAGACATAATGAAATTTTTTTCTAATACTAGCATAAAAAAAGAACCTCTTGGCATTAATGAACTTTGGTATAATTTATCTCCACATATACCTAAATCTTGGTTTCTTAATAAACCAGGAAAAAGCAAGCAAGATGCTGACGCTTATAAAATAAAAAAATATCCTATAGAAGATCAAAATATAGACATTATAAAAAAACGACAACGACAAATACATAAAAAAATTGAAAAAGGAAAGATAGAATCCATAGAAGCAACAGATGATGAATATTCAGAAAATGATTACGATGATCCAATTGAAAAATCATTATTTAAAGATTCTGACAGCGTGGACGACGATAATTTAAATTATCCTCCAGAATATGGTAAACAAAAATTATTTATTCCTTCAGGAGAAGAAAAAACCTTCACAGAATCTGAAGAAAATAAAAAAGATGAAGCAAGTGGAGGAATAGGAGAAGAAATAAAAATTAAGAAAATAAAACCAACTTCTTTTGAACAAAAATTCGATGAAGAAAGTGAAATAGAACCTATGTCCTCTACCCCTCCTTCTGAAGATATTTTTGGAGAAATAAAAAAGAAAAAAAGTTCGTCTAAAGCATCACCACGTAAAACACGTTATGGGAGATCAAAAAAAACCAACCCTAAATATTATGGGAAAGATTGGGACACGAAATGGAAAAAATAGTAATAAATAAAGAAAAAGCATTTGAGATAAAGAAGAAAAAATCCTAGGAAAATAAATAAAAATGTATTCGAATTGTGCTCATAAAAAACTTCTTTACAGGCAATTTTTACGAGAAAATAAAAATCCATTATTTTACAATCAATATGGAAGTGGATATAATACACTAACTCCTTTCATAGGAAGCAGAAATCAAAGAGGATATGGTATAGGTGGCATACTAAAAGGTTTATTTAAAACAGTCGTACCTCTCATTACTCCTGCGGTGAAAAGTGCAGGTAAAGCAATAGGAAAACGAGCTCTTAAAGGAGGAATAAAAATTGCAAAAAATGTTTTAAAAGGTGAAAATATAAAAAAGGCTATAAAAAGAGAAGCTGAAGAAAGTTTGTCTGATTTAGGTTCTCAAGTTATTTCAAACTTTTCAAATCGAAAGAAATTATCTCCTCAGCCAAAAATTATAAAAAAGAGAAACAGAAAAAAGAAAGGAAGGCATGGTGATATTTTCGGATAGAATAAATAGCTTGAGATAAACCGATAACTTGATCTTTTTATGTTGTCAAAGTAAAAATAAGAAGATACACCTGAACAAAAAATATGTCTTTTTTAAATGAAAATTTACATCATTGTATAAGCTCAGAATTGGATTATAAATATATACCTCCTACTGATACTACAAGAATAAAAACATACTATGAAAAAATAGATCCTACAGCTTCACCAAACAGCAACACTGTTCAATTTACATTAAAATCTAACAAAAAAGATTATGTTTCTTTACATAACAGTTACCTTTACATAAAAGCAAAAATATTGAAAGCAGATAAAACAGCACCTGACGCTCCAGCTAACGATGGAACTATAAATGATAATGCTAAAGTTTTTCCTGTTAATTATTTTGGTGCTACTATGTTTAAGAATGTAAAAGTTTTCGTAGGAGGAATAAGAATATCAGACAGCAATGATTTATATGGTTACAAATCAATAATAGAATTTACTTTAAGTTATGATCCTCTTACAGCTAAATGTTTAGGACCATTAGGTTTTTACATAAAAGACAATAAAGATTTCAATGAAGTTAACACTTTAACAGGTACAGCTCACAATGCAGGAGCTAAAAAAAGATATGAAAAAACAAAAAACGGAACATTGTTTGAAGTGCATGTAAGAATACATGACAGTCTTTTTTCACAGTCTAAATTATTACCTGGGGACTTGCCTCTTTCTATTGAATTAGATAGAGCAGATGAAACTTTTTGTTTAATGTCAAAAGTAGAAGCTCAAAAATATATTATAGATGTACAAGAAATAAACTTGTACGTGAAAAGAGTTAGATTAACAGATGATTTTCATCAAGAATTAGAAGAAGCAAGAGCTACTAATTTACCTATATAGGATATTCCTATCCATAAAATAGACATGAAATATGTCACTTTCGGTCCTCAAAAAGCTATTCTTCAAGCTTCACATGTTGTGAATAACACACCTTTACCTAAAAGAGTCATAATTGGTCTCGTGCATTTAGATGGCTTCACAGGCACTCATAATCGTAATCCATTTAAATTTGAAAACTTTAAAGTTAAAGAAATAGAACTTAAAGTAAACGATGGAGGAACTCCTTTTTATCATTATGAATTAGATTTTCCAAATAATATGTATAACATGGCTTATCTTGCTCTCCTTAAATCTACAGGAGATATATTCAGAAATGAAGCACAAAATGTAACCATAGACGAATTTAAAGAGGGAACAACATTATTTTGCTTTGATATTTCTAAAGACGGAGCAACATCAGAAACTTTTGAATTAACTGAAACTGGTACTTTAGGTTTTGTAATAAAATTAGAAGAAGAATTAGATCATGGAGTAGCAGCCATTGTATATTTAGAATATGATGAGATCATGAGATTAGACTCAAGTAATATGCTAAAATTTAAGTCTGAATTGACTAACCTAACAAAATGAATGGAAAAGAAATAAATTTTTATCTAAATCTCATAAAAGAAGAAAAAAAAGGAGAATATGGAGTGTTTTCAGCAGATACCATACCTGAAGTGACGTATTACCCTACTAGTTACATAGTTAACACTGACAACAGTGATTCTCCTGGTGAGCATTGGGTAGCTTTATATTATGAAAAACCTAATAACTTAGCTGAATATTTTGATTCATATGGATTTCTACCTCTTCGTGAAAGTTTTCTTAAAGCATTACCTGAAAAATATAAATATTCAACTCATGCTATACAAGGTTTATTTTCTACAACTTGCGGACAATATTGTTTATATTATCTTGAGAAAAGAGCTAACAACATGTCCATGCAAGATATAATATCTAGTTTCACGACTGATACAGACTGGAACGATAATAAAGTAATAAATCATTTCAAAAAGAAAAAAATACCTGTGATAAAAGAAGCTTATTTCCCATATCAAATTTGTCAAAGCTGCTTACCTAAAAACGATTTCTTAAATAACAATTACACTTTAAAATCTAAAAAATTGAAATGACGGAATCAAACCTTTTAAGTAAAATCAATAATGCAACTAAAAAGAAACTACCAGCTATACAAGCAAGTAGTATTTTAGTTATGTTTGTCTTAGCTATAACAGGTATCATATATAATGAAACACAAAAAAAATATTCTTCTCCTTTACAAAAAGGAGATGAAATATTCCTATGTTGTACAGAAACTGGCAACATTTTTCGCAATGGAGAAAAAACACAAAGTTTTTTAACTTGTTACATAACAAACATAAATGAGAGAAAAAGCTGGTCCTATCCTTACTTAGGACAGTCTGTTTCAAATAATTCTCAAACAAACCAAAGCTCAAGAGTAAATCAGTTTACTGATATAATAACCATAAATTCCTCTCTTAAAAATAGATATGTTGTAATACATATACCTAAACAAAGAAAAATCGCTGAGATAAATACCACATCTCCAACTTACAACTGATCAAAAAATATCACGCTGATCCTATAAACAATAACTTATATTTTAAATATGGATTATTTAAAGATTCAATTAAACTATGAAAAAGAACGTAATGAAATCCTAGAAAAAATTTGTCACCATCAACACTCATACATTTGCTCGTTAGAAAAAGAGAAAACTGAATATCAAAACAAAATAAAAGAAGAAGAAGAAAAAAATTCTTCTCTCTCTTATAAAATAAAAGAGACAGAAAAAGAAGTCATGAGTATGTTAGCACATAGAAAAGCCTATGGCATAGCTAAAATGGAGAGGGAATACAGGAAAAGAAAAGGTCCGATTTACATAAACACTATAGTATCAGACAGTAATGATAAGGATGAAGAAGCTGCTGAAGATATAGATATAGTAGATCTCCCTCGTGAGAGTTTATTAAACATATATAGAAGTATACCTGATGAAGTGTTTTATGAAGAAAAACATGAATGTGATTAGGTATACTTAATCACTGCTATATAATTCAAAATGAGTTTTCAAACATACAGCATAAGAAATCTTTTAAAAAATAAGAACATCAGTGACGAAATAGCAATCAAATATGTTAATGCTAAAAAAGAAAAAATTATATGCAATTCTGCTTTCTTAAACATACTCCTTGAACACTATAAACAGGTATTCAAGCATAGGCAAATAATATCTGCAGCCTTTTTCGTTATAGGAGAAACAGTATTTAATTATGCAGAAAAAATATGTCTTATAAAACGATTAAATATGCATGATTTATCAAAATTATCAGTAAAAGAAGCTATAGGTTATACCTTAAAATTCTTTTCTACTGAAGGTCTTAAAGATGAAAAAGACAAAAAAAATTGGGAAAATGCATTAGATCATCATTATAAAAATAATGATCATCACCCTGAATACTATTCAGGTAAAAACATGGAAAAATATGCTTTAATTGAAAGTGTATTTGATATGATAGCCTGTCATATAGAAAAAGATTTGAAAATTAAAAATATAACTGTGAATGATATTTTAAACGGAGAAATTACCTTTCATGAAATGTTAAACATTAATCCAAATTTCTTTAGTAGATACACTATCGAAGACAGAGAAAAAGTAAATTTTTATCTTGCTTCGTGGAAAAGTATTCTAAGTCAGCAATAAAAAATGCTTAAAATAAAAAAATATATTATTACAAATTCTGTAAATAAAAAAACAAAAACACAAATCACAAACATTAAATATACAAGTTTTACGATATCTTTACTGGCTATATATTTGTTTTTTACTTACTGTATCATATATGAACTTATGCATATTGTAATATTATGTCCTTTTTTATATATCATATATAACCTTATACATATTATATTATTTCTGTTTTTGCATCATAGTATACTTGTTTCCGATACTACTTTGTGATACAGCTAACATAACCAGTTTCCGATACTACTTTGTGATACAGCTAACATAACCAGTTTCCGATACTACTTTGTGATACAGCTAACATAACCAATCTTAACTTTACATCTGATTACATATAACTTCAAAATGCCTTTGCCATCCTATTATTTCAATCAAGACTTAGGTTATTCTGATCAAGTCTTACAACAAATATCTGTACTGTTAGGTACAGACTGGATGAAACTAGGTATTTATCTAGGCATACCTGATCACCGTTTAGAAAATATTTTTAAGTCTAAAAAACCATGCGAAATGGCATTAGAAATGTTAAAAAAATGGTGGAGAAATGTTCCTCCATACAAGAGATGGGAGGAACTAGAAACAAGTTTTCTGGAAACTAGCAGAAGAGACTTAATAGAATTCACTCAAAAATATTTTGGCGAAAAATTATTGGAAAATTACCATACTGATTCCACTGCTATATATCTTTTCTTGAGCAAATTGAGCGAAAAATACCATCAGACTGGAAATATATCGCTATTTATTTAAACATATCATATAAAGATATAAAAAATATTTCTTATGAACCTGAACGTGACTTAACTCAATATGCCTTCCAAGTGCTAAAAATGTGGCAAACATCTAAATACAGTGCAACTCACCATCTCATAAAAGCTCTGTCTGACATGAACAGAAAAGATGGTTTGAAAATTATCTTCGATGAATTCGATAAAAGAACAGGAAGTGAACAAGCAGGCTTTAATTAAAATGTTAAAATATCTTTGTGATAAGCTTTAATAACTACAATACAGTTAGTCATAACAATTTATTAGTTATAATATATTATCATGTTATCTGATTATAAGATTGCTTTAAATATCTTGTGATAAGCTTAAATAACTAAATATTATAATAAATAATACAGCAACAATAGTAACAACTGTCATAGTTATAATTTTTTATCATATTGTCATCTAATCATAAGATTGCTTAAAATATCTTTATGATAACCTTAGATAACTGTATATCATAACTAGTGATATAACAGTTGTAACAACTTACTATTATCATAATATAATATTGTTATCTGTTTATAACTGCTTTTAATATAGTTGTGATAAGCTAAGATTGTAATAACTTGATATAGTTATAATTTTTTATCACATTGTCATCTAATCATAAGATTGCTTATGATGATCTTAAATAACTATTTATCATAACTAGTGATATAACAATTGTAACAACTTACTATTATCATAACATAATATTGTTATCTGTTTTGTTATCTGTTTATAACTGCTTTTAATATAGTTGTGATAAGCTAAGATTGTAATAACTTGATATAGTTATAATTTTTTATCACATTGTCATCTAATCATAAGATTGCTTATGATGATCTTAAATAACTATATATCATAACTAGTGATATAACAATTGTAACAACTTACTATTATCATAACATAATATTGTTATCTGTTTATAACTGCTTTTAATATAGTTGTGATAAGCTGAGAACTAAATAACTATATATCATATAACAAGTAGTATAGCAATAATCATAAGTACTTAGTATTATACATACTATAGTTATAACATTATATTGTATTATCGCTTTAAATATCGCTGAAATAAGCTTAGATAACTATATCATAACAAGTCATTAAACAAGTCATAAGTACTTAGTATAGTTATAACTTCATATTATTACTGATATTAGTTATAACTTCATATTATTACTGATATCTTTATATATCAATATCAACAAAAATGGCATATTCACACGAGTCTTATTATGTAACACTTACGGATAACAGAAATACAGCATTAATAACACCATGCAATACTCCTGTTACCACGCCTGATATAAATCCTATAAGTAAACCTGTGATATATTATATAAAAAATACAGAAAGAGCGATTGAACCAACAAGATCAACTAAAGAATCTGCAGGATTTGATTTATACAGTGCTTATGATTATATTATTCCTGCTAAAGAAAGAATGTTGGTGAAAACTGATTTAACGCTTGCTATACCTCCAGGATGCTATGGTCGCATAGCACCTAAATCAGGTCTTGCAGTTCATCATTTTATTGATGTTGGTGCAGGAGTAATAGATGGAGACTATAGAGGCACTGTTGCCGTCCTACTGTTCAATTTTGGTAATAAAAACTTTGAAATAAAACATGGAGATCAAATAGCTCAAATCATCATAGAAAGAATTTGCATCCCTCACCTTGAAGAAGTATCTGTTCTTAATGTAACTGAAAGAAACAAAAGAGGATTCGGATCAGGGAAAGAAAAAACAACTAATGAAACTGAAGAAAAACCAGTTGAAAAAATGGATGAAGAACCATCAAGAGAAAACCCTGTCAATGAAGAGGCTGCAGATGAAGAACAATTCTTTGATGCAGTTGAAGAACAAGCCTATGAAGAAAAATCAAATTAAGAATCAGCAAAAGAAAAAACGAGTCGATGCAGTTAAAGAACAAGCCTATGATGAAAAAGCATTAAAAATAAAAAAATCAACATCATATAAACCATTAATAAAATCAATGAAATGCCCTCCATCTCTCGATGTGAAATTATCCCTAATAAAAAAATTAAATAAAATCGAGTTATGTTTTTTATGCATACAATATAACAAACAAAATATCCTTGGGATAAACTAAAAAATCACACAATCTCTATGATAAACTAAAAAATCATACAACCAAAAAAAACATAATGGGCAACAAAGCAAAAGTAGATGAATGCTTGCTTTATATTTTACAAGATTCTGATTACAATGATCATTCACCTCGAAATAATATTTTTCCATATGAAAACACTAAAATAATTACTTTTATTTTAAAAAATGAAATAGCAGAACTTTTTTTAAATAAATGGAAAAACGATGAAGTTCAAACTTCTTCACTTTTAAATGAAGTAATAAAAAACTTAAAAAAATTAATCAATGTCATGTATTACACAGATCACTTTGGAGTTAAATGGCAAACCCGAGATAATTCAAGATACAGCAAGATTTCAATAATATTCCATGGAAATAGTCGTATCAATGAAACTACTACAGTACTTAAGTCTAAAGAATATAAAAATTTTATCCAGTCATTGAAATCTGCGAATATACTATTTTTAGATCAAACAATCACTTTCAGAAGTCAATTTCAAAGTATACTAGAACACATATGTAACTCATTCTCTGCCACTCTGTTCATAAATGATGACTTAATTCTTTATTTTCCCGGCTGGAGACATATAAATGAATCAATACCAGCAGAAATTTATGATTTAGATCGTCTTTGGTATCCACTCTCTGTGTAACACGGTTGCTAAGGTATGCGCTACAAATCGAGTAAACACTCGTTACTAAGTGTAGCTATGACAACATAACGTAGCAACATAATTCATTGCGTCAAAAAAATGGCTGACAACGAAACTATAATGAATAACATTGAATCATCAACCTCAGAAGATGAAACAAGTTCAGAAGAAAGTCATCATCGGTATGAAACCAATTTCACAGTGCGAGCACATAGTTACACGGATCAAGGTGAAGTGAAAACGTGTTTGCGAGGATGTTATAACATTTCCTACAATCTCGATTTAGTTGTTATGTACGATGACGTGCCGCACGAAGACAACACACTCGTATACTTGGATGTGAAAGAAGAACAAAAGATCGAAATTTTCGAAGAAGAATGGACCGAACTCTCATCTAAAATGGATCAAATAAAACATCTGTTTAGTTCGAACGTTAACATGAACTCTAAAATTGAAATAGAAGGTTTCACCGTCACCAAATTAAACTGGGATACGTTACTGTTCGCATCAAAGAACATTGAAAGCCACTTCATGTTAAAACTAAATCAGTTAGATAAACTGAATACTGCGATGGAAGACATTCAAGACAAAGAACTTTTTGACTATCTTGATATACTGTACATTTTAGAAGAAGAATAAGAAAAACAGAATCCTAAAGGTAAAACACACTTCTTAATGTCTCTGAATGATATAAATGTCTCTGTGAATGCACGCTTCTTAATAGTCTTAAAGTACAGTCAATAAAAAAAATGGGAAACAAACCTGTTTTAGGATATACTAGATATGATTCCAATACATTTCCTCTAAGCAAAGAAAAAACTAACGCTGTAGGATTTAATTTATATAGTGCTTTCAGTTATATAATTCCAGCCAAAGAAAAATGTTTAATTGAAACAGGCATCAAAGTTGCTGTCCCTACTGGGTATTATGCACGTATAGCACCATTAAGTGGGCATAGGTTTAAGTATACAAATGTTAAGGCAGGAATCATAGACAATGATTACAGAGGACAAATTCATATCCTTTTTTTAAATTTTGGTGAAAAAGAATATAAAATAAATTGTGGAGATCCGATTGCACAACTTGTGTTGGAAAAAATATATAATATTACATTAAAAGAATCTAACAAACTCAAAGATACTCCTTATTCGAAAATATGTTTCCAATTAAGACACAGCAAAATATATGAACAGTGGCGTAAAGAAACACATATGTTCTAATGATATGATTTTATAATAATACTTAACTCTGTTCTATTACATTATTATAATAAAATGTATTATATCCAAACAACTTGTTTCACTTCATTTTTATTTTCACTTATAGACAGCATAATACTTCAATCAAAGTGTCAAATGATCTGTACATCACATATTTTATTTATCATCGTAATACAAGAATTGCTTTAAATCCAATGAAAATGAAAATCTATCGTTTCAATTGTAAACTAACGCTGTAAATTCCTCTAATAACTCAGGAAATGTTCTTTGCTGATATCAATGAAACATAACAAAAAAATAAAGGAGAAAAAACTCTGTCCCTAAATCACTCAAACTGTTGAAAAAAATCTATATCCTCTTAAACTGAATGTCTATTTGTTCATAGACTTAAAGGTGTAACACCACATTTATGATTTCACTGCTGAGGTGGAGTATAAAAGGAACGCAATGTCTGGGGTTAATTGGAGAGGTCCGGCCCTCATGTCACAAACCTCCACGCCTGTAGCTCCAAGTACTAGCTTCAGTGTGAACAAAATCACGACTATTCGTGCGACCTTATCAACTTAGAACGGCTGATACTCTCATTATTAGGTGATGCTCCCACTGTTGGTTGAAGCGTGTATGCTCCCATCAGTTGGTAGAAGCAACCATACATAATGGTCCTCCTGTTTCAGTAACGCTCACCGTTCCTTAGAGCACTGATCTGGAATTGAACGTGTTCCACAATCCTCCTTCAATTCTTCAATCCTCCTTCAATCCTCCTTCAATCCTTCAATCCTCCTTCAATCCTTCAATCCTCCTTCAATCCTTGGTGCACTTAGTTCATTCCTCTGTACCGAAAGCTCAGCTAAGAACCGTGTGACATGAGAACCACTTGACCTCTCTTTTGTATTTAAAATTTATGATATGATTACTATTTCCAAAAATAATCCTAATATCCAAAATAATAGGTATTTTCTGGATATTCAAAAAATATAGGTCTTCTTTGGATATTTTTTTTAGAAATATCCAAAGAAGACCTATATATATACTACTCACACGGGACTGGACCAGGGACTCGTGCTGGGCACAATAACTCCCTTTTCCAGCTGCTTGAGAATTTGTTTTTCAGCCTCCACTTTTTTTTTTTAGTGGTAACCTCCTATAAGGTATTTTGAACGCTGGTGTCAATCATGTGTAACACCTTGCTAGTGCGACCTACCGAGTCCCCGTGGAAGGTAGCAAGCAAAGCTCGAAGCCTTTCTTTCTCTGAATTGCTTCTCAGGGAAGGATCATCTACTAATTTTCTTAAATCATCTGGTAATCCTCGGACTATGTCCTCAGGTAGTTCAGTCCGATATTGAGCTTCAGAGATATGTTCGGTTAGGAACATATCACCAATTTTCTCGTTTTTCTTCAAGTAAACAGGGTTTTGTCCTCTGTTCATGATAGGGACTACTGTCCAAGATCCATTTTCCACCAGAGTGTCGACAGAATCTAGCTGTAAACTAGATAATACTTCCGGATTGGGTTCGAAGACAGCGTTCGAACCTCGAAAAGCATTGTTCGAAGAACACGGGACGTCGCAAGTCATTCCAGGTGGAATTTTCACAGTCTGTACCACGGTGGCTACCGAGGACACACGAATGGCTGGCACCAGTGTCAATCAAAAATTCTCCAGTCAGCCCCTTCATCGATACAGCAATGTACCAACGCTTCCCCCCCAAAGGAGAGGAATTCTGTGCAAATCGGAGTTGTTCCTGAGAATCACCGATCTCCCATCCAAAACCCTTCAAAAAGGTTACACATGGATGGTTCGGGGCGAGGTGTGCCGCACTCACATGCGTCAACTCTTCAACCCAACCTCCCTCTTCTTCGACAGGGGATCTCTCCCCTGGGTTCTGACCTTCCTTCGTCCCTACCCCGTCGAAGCCCCCGGCTCGGACTTGGGTGGGAGGATCCTTCCCACATACAAGTCCCCCGGAAGGTACTGACTCTCCAACTAACTCGGACTCACCAGTGGTGGCATTTTGGCAGATTTTCGAATTACGGATCACATCCTTTGCCACAGATGTGACCCTCTTTAGTTTTCCTCTTCAGGTTTCTCTCCTACATAATTGACTGGGGATAGCACAGGCTTTTGGGCTGTGCACTCGTGAGCATAGTTGTCCCATTTCTTGACAACGGTAGCAGCGTAGCCTGCTTCGATCCACCCTTCGTCGTTCAGGTCTGGTATACATAGTCTCAGCGAACATTTTTATGAAATCTTCCATCATCTTTTTCATGTCCACTACGGGTTGCCTTCGGGGCCAGCTTAGAGCCATTTCGGTAGTTCGACTATCTGTGGTAGGTCTTGTCTCCCCTCGAGCTTCATTAGCAATTTGGTTGTATATCCTTCGAGGAATATACTTGTGCTTCACATCTATCTTTACTTGCACGGCAGACATGCTCCCGTCCTCCTCCTCGATTTCAATGATCTCGAAATCACTGTCTCTCATTTCTGTGTGTGTCAGTTGGTGTATTCCTGACATGAGGGGGTCATACTAGTGCTAGTACTCGCGCAAACTTTAGTGTTCGAGGTTTTCATTTCCACTTTCCCCGCCATGAGGGTCTTCTTTACTGTCCAGCACTCAATTCCTTTGAAAAGATCCATCAGGGTAGGGTTTCTACCTTTCCAAGCATCCAAGGATGCTTGCTGTTGGTCTTCATCCCAAAGTCCTTGGACAAATTGTGGTAACAAAAAAGTATTTGTCCGAGGGATTGGTTCCTGGTTGAGCCCTCTGTAACAGAGATTGCAGCTCGTACCCTTAGGCTCGAAATGATTCTTGAGGTTTCTGTGTTCGCTTCTTGAAGAGCATAAAAGGATCTTCACTCACTAGGTTGTACAGCAAAATGCTGGCAATCTCGACTAACTGCTGGAATGTACCTCTTTCGAAGTATATTTTATTCCACTTCTCAACAGCTATCCGGCCTGGGCCATGTTTCAAACAGTGAATCAGGTGTGGCAGGGCCTCCTCGGGGGTCCATGCATTGCATCTCATGTCATCAGTAAAGTTCGAGAACCATTCTTTCCAGGTTTTTACGCCCTTGTAAATCTTTGGGAGGATGGCTTGTCGTCTAGCTGTGTTGTTTGTGCATACCAACTTTTGACATCGGTTAACACTCCACTCTATAATGGTCTCTTCACTATGTGCAGTGTTCGAGGTGTTAGTGGATTGGTTTCGCATATCCTCTAACACACTGCTTCGGGATCTACGCCTCGAAGTTCCCCCCCTGGCGCCACCAGCCCCTGGAGGGGGTGTGGTCGGGCCTCGGGTACTGCTAGGTGTACTGCCCCCTGCTGCACCTTGGTTCCCTGTACCTAAAGGTTAGGATTCGTCTACTGAGTTGTCATCAGATGATAACTCGAAGTGTCCGTCCTTTTCAAACTGAGTGTTAGGTTCATTCTGGATATCATCCTCTTTACGTAGTAACTCAGTGGCGACGCTGAATCTTATTCTGCATTTTTCATGTTCAACTCGGCTGGATTCATGTGTGGGGTCATAGACACCATCGTTCCGGACATGGACGTCAGCATTATCATTTATGAATGGGTCGTACTGGTCTGGCTTCTTTAAAGCTTTGGCTGGCGTCGAGGTCGCTAAAGGTGTAGATCCTTTTATAAAAGTAGCGTCAGAAGGTATGTCCTTGTTAGACATTTCTTGGTCATAAAGTATATCCATTTGTGTTACTGATACACTCGTGTCAGTTTCGAAAGATTTATCTTGTTCCTCAAGACATGTCTTGTCAGTTTGACCACTATTCCTGACACGTATGTATCGAGGGCAGTTTTCCTTTTTGTCAAATTGGCTATTTGATACACAGCTCTTACTGTTTCAAAAATAGGTCTTGGTTACTATCTTTCATGGACTCCATTATGTCCTCGTTCTTCAAGATGCATTGATCTCGGATCTCTAGAAGCTTGTTTGCCTCATATTTATATTGTTCCATTTCGGCTCTTATTTGGTCGACCTCTCTTTTTAATTCCATATTTCTGATGGTGGAAGTAGCTTCCTGTTCCTCTAAATAAACTTTTTGTTTAAGTTTCTCATTCTCCCACTCTGCTTTAGGGAGTTCGAGTTTCTTTTGAATGACACACATTTGTCGTTCGAGGTCTGGATTTATTTGTTCTTTCAGTTCAGTTCTTTCTTCAAGTTCCTTGATGTTATCCATCAGTCGTTGTTGATCAGTTTCATACTGGTCACATTGTTTTTCCAGATTCCTAAGTATCAGGACTTTTCGCTCAGAGTCTTCTACTCTCGGTAAACCTTGGTGCAGGCGGACTCTGTTCATGGCATCAATGCTTAACTTGGCTTGCTCGCATAAGTATTCCGCTGCCGACTCATTAACTTTTCTCGAGCCTCCTATGTCGAATACCGAAACATTAATGACATCTAAGGATTGACGGGGGTCCGCAGTTTTTGTTTCTGCTCGAGCCGAGGCTGATCGTTGAGCATCTAAAGTCATCATCGTAATTGGTATCAATTGTTCTATGGAATCAGTACTTATTCTATATGTAGAATTCGTGACTGGAGCGGGCATCTCTTCGGACTTGAGGTTTCGAACTACCCTCTCTACTTTAGGTCCAATTATAGAGGTGTACCCTTTCATTTGGATTCGGCTTGTATCCTTAGCATAAGCAGTGTCATTCGATGTGGATCCCAAGAAACTCAAACTTTCATCTCGAGATCCATCGTGCACATGTTTCGCCTCCAGGGCCGCACACTAACACCAAGTACTGGTCACGGCACCAGTGTAATGGTTCGAATATATGTCTTGGATAGTTCGAAGTTAAGACCAGACAAGGGATCTCGGGTTAGTGCAACTGGCACATATTTATTTTGGTGTATGGTTTACATCTACCTCGATATGTATCGCTTAATGGTATCTTAAGCTCGGTAAAAGGTGGTCCAACTCCGTCGACCGTCAGAGCCAGACTAATGCCTTCCCCGGCCCCAGGTAGGAGCTGGGATGAGGTGAACAGTGCTGCCACCACTCCGTAGAGACCAGGGGTCGTGAGGACCTCTAGTGACTACCGGTGATGGGCCCACCGCTCGAAACGCCCTCTTGAGGAAGACGCTCACACTATATCATGATCTACGAGCCCCTACAACCTCTTTCCTTCACGAATTTTACTTTTCATTGTGGTATTTCAACCCGAATTCATATGAATTTGGTTACCTTATTTGTTGAATATTCCCTAACGATGTCATTCACAGGTATATTAGGGACAGCAGAGCTTGGTGCACAAACCGTTATCTTCACCATAAACTTTTTCGTTACCGTGGTAAGAAAACAATGCTAAGGGAGTGGTCATTTTTTTAGAAACGGGGAGGGGTGGTGGAATTTGCAGAGAGACATAAAATTTCTGACCCCTTTTGGTGAATGGGCAATAAATTTAACCCCCTCCTTAATGAAAAATCCCGCATGGTACATAAAAGGGAGGGGGGCAGAAAAGTCCAAACCCTGCCAGGGGGTGGGCTCGGAAAACTTCTAGTGCGCTTGCAAAAAATCACAACCGCTCCCCTGTTGTAAACAAAAATGACCACTCCCTAATTGCTTGGTTATTCTGAACAAACCATCTCAAGCTAATTATTCAGTAAACTATATATCTAAATACATTATGAGTAAACATAATTGTCAGTGCTAATAGGCCTAACATTATTTTGTACATCATTGAAACCTATGATGACATTCATGAAAAGTTTCATCAACCTGTTCAGTTCCCCTCTGGTATCGCCATGGCAGACCTTGTGCAGATTGGCCAGTACCTTGGGGCTGGGAAGACTCAACATGCAAAGACAACCTCTAGGGTCAGCATTGTATTTGTGGGTGAGTATCTATCCAGTAATTTTCAATCCTATAAAAAAAGGAATATAGTTAATTAGATAGATAAAACGTATGACTTTTTTCACATTCATTATAAATGTTAAACTTTATCAAACTAAAGTGTGGCCTGGTGCTGGGGAGGCAGAGGGTGGACTCAATGAGGGGCAGTCTCTCCATACAGATGAGTTTGAGTTTGAGTTTGACAATATTTTATTACAGATTTCATGTAAATGGTCTTCCATTTCACGGCAATTAGGGTTGAACAGTCCCTCATTGTCTCACATAGCTGTCATATATTAAATGCGTGTTGTGTCATTTTGATAAGACCTGTTGTAATCTAAATCAGGAATATCATATAGATTAATATAGATATTATTCAAAACAACATAAACCCAGTACTAGGAGTGGTCAATATAGACTATCCATTAAAAAATAACTACTCCTGTAATAATGCACTGCACATGTGCTACCATGCTTGGCCACATAGGTGTAATAGTACCTAACCTCCCCACTGTGGCTCTTCCTAACCGTTCCCAAGAGGGGTTTTATCATACCCATGCAAAAAAAATAAAGAAAAAATATTAAAATAAAGAAAATTTTCCAGGCCGCCTCCTGTCTTCCTGTGTGTGATCTGCTGTGGTTTGCCGCGTGGCTGTCAGCTTCAGCCCTCCTTCAATTACCATTACTCGACATTACTTATACATAAGTAGAATTCTATATCTATGAGAAATGTCTGTTTTTCCCATATTCTGATACTACTTGCTACAATAGCTACTGGCTATATTACTTCACCCTCATTCAAAGTCTCATCGGTTTACTTAAGCAGACTCGCTGCTATACATTTTTGTCAGCATTAGTTGATCAGCTTGTAGTACTGGAGAGTGTTGCTCCTATTGTAAAAAGAGCTGTGAGTATGTGCCCTCTTTTGTAAACAAGTCGTGCACTGCTTCACCTAAGTACTTGCACTCACTACATTTGTCTGAAAGGTCACCTGCCTTGTTTAAAATAGAGAGAGCTACACTACCAGGTACCTACTCATGTCACATGCTCTATAGTTTATTATACTGACTGACTTCTCCCAACTAGGTACCTACTCAAATCCCACTTTTTTAGCACCATACTTGAATGACCACTTGTGAGCAACAAAAGGGACAAGTCATAGCTACATGAAAAGAAAGGACTGGAAACGAGGGCATTTTTAGCCAGCTCTTCCTTTTACTATAGGAGCAACACCCTGCTGGCAGTGCAGACAGTGGTTTCTCAGGCACAAAATATTAAGCAGTGCTGGGATTACTGAGTTGACCAGTAACCAATCATCACTTTAGGGCTCCGTAGCAGGGTGTGTTGTGTGGTTTGTTTTGAATTGAGCTGATGTAACCAATTCAATTCAGGCGGGGTGAGTGTATAAAAATGGGAAGGCTGATGTGACCAGTCTTATCATAGATAAATTTCTATTATGGGTGTTTAGGGACTGGGGGTGTGGGGTTGGGGGTGGGGGGAGACGGAGTGAGACTGATGTCACCGATCACACACCCAGGACAAGTCCATTCTTGACAGGCCGAATAGGAGGGGCCGTATGGGGGAGGGTGACTGATGTGACCAATCACATGCCCAGTTCTGGTCCATCTGGGACAGGCCGTATGGGGGCAGGGAGTGACTGATATGACCGATCACCATTTCTTTCTTAGGGTGAGGGATGAGGGATGATTGATGTGTTTTGTGTCTAATAACCAACTGGGTTGGGAGATGCAACTGATGTGACCAATTGGCTCCCTATGTTAGTCTTAGTCTTGTTTTTTTTTTCAATTTTGTTAAGGAATTCTTCTTTCTTCAGGCACTTTTGGGGTTCTACAAGTAAATCATCCCACTACCACACAATTCTTTACCATGGTTCCCTTAGTGTGCTCTTATAATTGTACCTGAGATCATCAAACTTCACCTTTTCATCGTTCCTCGTGCGCCTGTTCTGTTCATCAATCACGGTGCCAGGTATTTTTGATTGCTTAAACATTGACATTAGAAACTGTTAAAAACCGTCTCTCTGCTAGGGTATCAAGGTTGAAGTGTTGGTGTAGTTCTGTTGCAGAGCTTTTTTCATACATTTTATCATACTTGCAGACATCTAAGACCCTATTCTGTCTTTGCAATTTTGTTATAAGATCATTTGTACAGGGGTCAATGACAAAACTTAAGTAGTCCCCATAGGGTATGACCATTTAATTTTACAATACAGTGGCTTTATCCTCATCTAGGAATTTTCTTATTCTGCCTAATAAATATGTTTTATGACCCATTTGTCTTATGACATGTATGTTATTTGAAATTAAGCCTATTGTCTATGCATACTCCTAGGTATTGATAAATTTCAACTTCTTCTAATAGTACATCATCTACATATATTTTAAATGGCTGGGGTTTGTAATGACTATGGTTCCTTTCAATACACATACTTTTGGTTTTCTTTTTGTTAATGGTCATACAATTCTTGCAGCTTAGCATCCTGGTTCAGGTTGTCTTGGGCTACATCAAAATCTTTATCGCTAGATACTAGTACTAAGTCGTCAGCATAGATAAACGATTTACTTTATTTTAATTACATCAGGAAGGTCTTTAACAAAAATGAGGAAAAATAAGGGGCCGAGCTGGCTCCCCTGTGGTACCCCACATTTAACCTCACAGGGTGCTGAGGTCTTGTTGTTAGGCATTGTACACTCTCTCCTGTAACTCAGGTATGACTTTAACCATTTGCAAATATTTTTGTGTATTTCTAAGCTTTCGCATTTTCTTCAAAGGAGGCTGTGGTGGACTGAGTCAAAAGCTTTTTATCATCTACAAAACATATGGCAACTTTTTCATCATTATCCAATTTAGAAAAAAAAGTGTTTGATAGTAAATTGTTGGGTCACCAGTAACCAATTTCTGAGAGGACCCCTGCCTTGGGTATGGGTACCACTATATTAATGTTTCCTATACTTCTCTTTGCTGAAAACTAATCTAATTCCAAGCAGGTAAGGAGGTATGCACTGGAATCATGCCCAAAAGATTTCGTCCCCAAATATAAAGAAATTTACTCTTAAAGTAAGTAGATCCTGTCAAGCTTAGGGTATAATTATAGGGAATCTGAGTAAAGGGATCAACTATAGGCCATCAATATGCTTCACCTAATGGTAGTGAAAGGGAAAACCAGGTGCCTGCACAGGAGTCAGACTTGTGTATTAGCGACCAGGAAACAAATATTTTTATCAAAAAATGTGTAGGGAATCATATTTATTATGTATTGAGGCATGTATGTATTCAAGACTGTTACTATGTACCATATTGGGGTAGGATAGGTGCTCTTCGGGAGCGTCTCCTACGTCTCTCGTAAGAGGGCACCACTGGTGGCTTCGGGCAGTGTGATGAAGGGGGGCAGATCAGGGAGCACTCAGTGCAGAACCAATCAACTGTTATGAGGGGTATATATTCCGCCGTCCTCCTATGATCGGCATATGAAAGGTTGAAACGCATTTGCAAGTTGTCCTGTTACAATACCGTATAAAGTGATTCTGAAACCTACTCGAACCCACTAGTTATTGCTTTGATAATATAGTTATCTCGATATCAGTAGGATCTCGAAACGGCAATACCTACACTCATGCCATGACCAGGATATAGTAGGGATTAAGAGACCAAAGTGGAATTCCGTCAGACTGACGAAATCTGCTTAGAGGGGAGAGAAAATGTGGGAGAAGCTAAAGGCTTTGCACACCAACTCAATCGATAGAATCCGGTAGTTATGTCAGATCAGCGGGTCTAGAAAGCAAACAGGAACAGATTCTCTCTTCTGATGAAATGGAAGACGATAGATTTATTCCACAAGGGGTGAAGCTGGATGAAGAAATCTTTCCTCCCAGCTCTCGAGACCGAGGCCTGCTACCTTTTGCTGGAAAGAAAATGCCTTTCTCAAACCCTCTGGGGAGGCCTCGAGGCAGAGCTTGAAGGGGTGTTCGAAGTCCAAGTCATGAGGAGTAGTATAGTATGTATCAGAACAGGACTATAGCTAATCTAAGGATATTACTCACTGGGGATGCAGCCAATCAGAGGCCTCCATTTGGTCACATGACCTGTGATGTCACTGGACCCCCAGTGGTGCATACCCATATATGGTCATGTGACTGCGACCTTGACCTAATTAGGGGTGTGCATACCCATATATGGTCATGTGACCTTGAGCTCGACCTAATTAGGGATACCCTGGTCACGTGACCCCTCATTTTGCATAATAGACCACGCCCCCTTTACCTATTTAGGAGAACAGGACTATGTGTACCAATAATCGGAACCCAGGTTTAGATATTTAACAAAAATATTTGAAAAAGTAATAATTTTTTTCGGACATACATTAACTCAGTTTCTAAAATCTTGTCAAAATTGTTATTTTCCTATTTTATTTTTGAACTACCTAGGAAACTTTGGAAAAAAAAGCTTTGTAGGCAAGCGTGGCACAATTGGCAGCACACCCGCCTGTGGATCTGAAGGTCTTGGGTTCAAGACCCGTCTAGAGTTGACTCAACTCTCCATCCAAAATAGGTTGGTAAAATGAGTAGCACTAGAGATTTAGATCTTAGGGGTCTAGAAGGAGATTAGCACCCAGCTCCATGTTCAGCAGAACAGCCTAGAAAAGAAATATGCCAAACATAATTGATAAAAAATGTGGTTATCTGGTTCTGCCTGCTGAGAGTTCTTGACCCTATAAGGTATCCATTGTGTATGTCGCCTTTGCAAGTGACTCAAAAGTGACCATTTTGAGTCTGATTTTCATCAGTGCATCATTCTGATAATTAGGCATGACATATTTGAAGCCTTTAGATGGTTAAAGGGACAATGGACAAAGTTCAATTATCAGTAAGCGGTGTGAAGTATTGTGTACTTATATCTTTAACACAAACAATATGATGATTGCTCAAAGTCTCTATTGTATTGTCCTCTGGCTTAAATGGACATTTTTCTACATCTGTCTACATTTAGGTTGTTTTTTGCTTCTTTTATAAATGCCCAATTCAAAATGTGCCATAAATCAACACTAGTGATCCACCTACAAATCATCCTCTATATATCATCTAATAACATGAAAAGGACCTCTTTCAGCTATGGGATGGAGAGGATCAAGTTGTTGGGTGGCTCTAGGCTGCTAAACCAATCTGTATGCATAGATGAGGCTGAGAGGGCAGCTCAGAATTAGATCAGCTCAGATGTTCATTAATCATATTATGTAGATAAGTAATATTCCTAAGTCCTTTACGGGCCGTTGAATAATCGGGGAGTCCATTTGCTAGCACTTCATTGCTGAACTGGTGAGGCTGCTTTCATGAACCACTCGGCATATAACGTTAGCGTATTAGCTGCCCTTAAAGTGTTAGAAGTGGAGATTTTCTGAATTGATACGAGGACTATTCAGTAAGCTATGGGGAGTATTGGGTCAAGCTGCAAGGTGGGTGCTGAGGCACAACCCAGCAAATTGTCGTCATCTGTCGCCATGATTTGTCATCAATGGTGACCCCTTTTTGAGTGATAACTCATTCCATCATCTTTCGCCACTGTGTGTTAGACTCATGTGGCATAGCAATTGCTATTCCTGGTGATCTTGTGCTATAACGACGTCGTGTTCCATCTAGCGACATGTGTGAGGTACTTCACACAGGTTGACGAGGACTCACGACAATTTGCTGGGAACTTTGTTAATGCAATCTGTATGCAGCATGGAAGCCTAGGGATGAGCACAGGATTAGATCACCTCAGAAGCTCCTTAGTTATCTGTCATTTCCATCTTAGCAGGGTAAAATAGCGTTAGGCCAGTGGGTGGTCTACATATACATAGGGTACTTGCCTATAGGGTGGCATTAAGACAGAGACTGGGAATGATAAAGCAGCAGTAAGCTTAGGGGAGTGTTGAGGTAACTATCTGGTGGATGCTAAGACACAGTGTGTTGGTAATGCAATCTGTTTACAGCATGGAGGTCTTGGGTTGAGCACAGGATTAGACCATCTCAGAGGCTCATTAGTTTTATTTTTTGTGAATAACTTCTTCCTATAGGTTTAATGTTGAGCCCCCAATCACCACACCCCCAGTGCCGTAACGTGTCTTGATCCACCTCAGTGGCCGATCCAGTACCGCAGCCTCATTCCGGGCACATGTAAACATTCAAAATGGCGGACCACCGCTCATACGGGGAAGTATGGTAACAGATTTTGTTGATTTTTCCTTATTTAAACCCTCCAAAAATATAAAATAAATAGAGAACTAAACTCTTGGTGGCCGATCCATGCCCTCGGGGGAGACACCCCCCTTGTGGTGGATCAACCACCTCGTACACCACGGTTGTTTAGTTCATGCATACTCCATCTATTCACACTGATTATGTTATGAAATAGCCCCTAGAGGTGAATGATCTGAAAATATATTGAACATTTTACTCATTTTCACTTGAAAGGTTTATACTTGGCCTATCTAGATAATATAGATAAAAAATGCATATTGTAGACTGCTAAACCTGAATTCAAAAAAAAGAAAGAAAAAATCCTAGGAGAGAGTGTATAGAAAGTAGAGGTGAAGAACCACTCTATAGAATTTCACCTGTGGACAAGAATGAAGTATTATTACACACTTCATGAAGTCGACACTAAAACAGCAAATGTGCCTTTTACCCATCTCACAACAACCTTTATAGACCTATTTCTCCTAAAGGAAGTGATCTGGGTGGGTAGAGCTAAGAAAGGTCAGACCTTTCAAGGTAGCCATCTATTTCTTCTCTAGGGAATCTAAAGGACTCTCCAACAGGCAGAACAATAATACTGGAGTACTGGAGCTTGGATAGCAGTGGAGGATTCAGAAAGGAATTTGGGAGAGATAAAGACAGATGCAGTCTATATAAAAGGTTCCCCCCCCCCCCACAGGCCAGTCAGTCCTCCATATATGTAGCCCAAGGTCCCAAGATTACTGCCAGACATTCGGTCCCACAGTCTGGTCATTTCTGCAGGCTCGGCAGCGATTTTCACAACAATGGCCTCGGTCCTGTGAGTTTTCGTGTTGACTGCAGATAATTGATTAGCTGAACACTTGAGACACCGCATAGTCAGACATTGGAACTGTGGGCGTAAAGATTGTACTAAAGGAGTACAAGAACACTAACCTCTCATGTGTAAAGATAATGTAAAGGTCTGTGGAACAGTTACTGAACTGTAAAATGGGGTCTGCAATAGGAGAAAGAGATTTTGAGTTGAAGAAAGTAGGTGCCTCTACTTGTTACCTATTTCCCAGTATGGTATCCCAGTAAGGGGGAATAATTGATATTGAACAAGTAATTAATGGATAACTCATGACGCGTGTGTGTTAGTGAAGGATAATGACACGAGGCCGTAGGCCGAGTGTTATTAGCCTTTGCTAACACACACAAGTCATGAGTTATCCATTGACTACTTATTTTATACCACGAAACCAATAAATAATCAATATAATACCAATAAATTCAAATTTAAATAAAAATTTATTCCCCCTCCCCGGAATTCAACAGCAGACAGCGACAGCGCACACGGCGAAAAAAGACGCATCCGGCCCGGGAATCGATCCGTGGACCTCTCACGGCTGAGCGCGACGTGCTTACCGCTAGACCACCGCGTCTCCTCCTTCTGCGCCCGGCAGGGGACAGCGACAGCGCACACGGCAAAAAAAGATGCGTCTCGCTGTTATGTTTGTGTATAATACACCTTGTCGCCCGGCAGTGGACAGTGAGAGCGCACACAGCTTTGTATCATAGCAAGACGTGGTTCGAACCAAGCGTATCTCGTCAGTCCCTGTGGTGCAATGCATAGGGAGTTGTATTTGGGATGTGAGACTGCAGGTTCGATCCCAACCCTGGCCTGGAAAATTTCGTGGGTTTTAACATGTGACATGTGACATGGGAGAGGCGTGCTGTTATCCTGGATAACAGCACGCCTTAGATGGATAACAGCACGCCTTAGATGGATAACAGCACACCTTCCAAAATCGATGGTAAAGCCTACAGGGTGTGCAATATCGACAGATATGTGGATGGGAATAGACCCCAAAAAGCACTGTGTAAGCCAGAAATCGTGGTATAACATTCAATAATACATATATTTAAAATTGCCTTCCCGCCTTCCCAACACTATATGATTCTTGGCATGATTTCAGTACTTTTCAAGATTGCTACAGTTTCTACCCAGTCAATTGGTGGCAGTGTACCATCTTAAAAGCCTTGACAATACATCTGTCCTTGTATTGAAGTTTGGAATTATGTAGAAAAAACTCACAGACACTTTTTACGAGACATGATCTTAGTATTGAGAAGTATGGACTATCAACGATGCAGCACACAGACCATCGACCATGACTGTTGCAGTACTGACTGGTAATAAAGAGGAAATTAAAGGTATTGACTACAAGCTGATAGGATTTTAAATGGATTCCCTGACCTCTGGGTATCTTAAACCAACACTAGAGGCTACATTCAGTTAATTTAGTATTTTATTTACATCCTGAAGTAGCATAGAAATCCCCAAATGAGATCGAGGAAATTTTATGTGAAAGAATAGATCTGACCCATGAAAGAATAAGCTGGAATAAATAATCTAAACATATTATTCTGTCCTCATCTCCATAGGAGAAAGCACACTATGGCAGAACATTGATCCTTTATCATGCCTACGCAAGGGAAGCAGGAAAAGGAAATTGAGCCCTCAATCAATCTCCCATATCCATGTGACATATTTCTTAATTACCCTGTCTTGAACAGGGAAGCAGCTAATCAAAGCTGTTCTGAATGTCAGTCTCAATGTCCCTCACAGCTGTTTCCTGTAGTCAATTAACAATGTCTCTTACCACGATTTATCATTTAGTGTGTTCAACATCATACTGCTCATTGCCAAACTGTAGGATAAGGATACATGCATTAATGTTTTATGGTTGTAATCTCCTTCTTCTATGAATCCTCCCCCGCGCTTCCGATGGACGTGGACCTAGAGTCTGTCTGTTTGTCTGCTTCTTTCGCTCACTGATGTGACTTTTTCCAGCTAACTCTGCCCCCAATTTATGTTACTTTTTCACTGTTGAATAGTCTACCCTCACTTTCTCCTCATCTAGGTCAGTTTGAAATGGGTATGGTAATCTGGCTCCAAGAGGACAGTAATAATGTATTTTGTCAGGTGGATCTTTGGTTTACGTTCAAACCTCCAGATTGCTCTTTACCCTCATTGAGGCAGTCCCACCATGCACCATTTTTGTGAATATGGCGCAACTGAGGGGTCGGCAAAAGCAAAGTGTTTTAGACATAGCACATGGCAGCCTCCTATACAGTATTATCCAGCCAATTATTCAGAAGGATATATTCATACATCAATCATACATCCATGCACTGGTCCTGATTACCACGAACTTACCTAGGACTTTCTCTGTAAATGAGGGAGGTTGGTAATTCCAGGTTATAACCTCAAAGGAAGTGCTTTAAAATAACAGCATGAAAGTCAAATTTATATGATTGTCAATGATATTGATGTCATTACGACATGATATACCGGCAATAAAGTAAAGTGCTGTTTCTAGGGAATCAATCAGAAAACTGAAGACTCCTATATATCAAAAACTTTAAGGTCTGAGCATAGCTAGGTTTGATGGAGATATCATCATCCTCCAAAGTTCTAGACAGAATCAGTCTGAGGGGGAGGAACAGTCCCAGTTTGCATCCAACCCCAATCTACGTTTTATAACATAATGCCAAATGTAGATATTGTCTCAATGACAGATGGGTGTAACATTCAATCTCAACTAGCAATCTGGATTTAAAAGGCAGATTGCCTTTATTGATTACTCCCAGTGTTGATGCTTGCCACATTTAAATCTGAACAGGGTGGTAGGGAGATAGATAGGTGGGTGGTCCTCAATGCAGGCCAGGGTTTGTAAAATAGTAATCAGGTTTGATGAAAACAGGAATCATGTTATGATAGTGTAGGGGCCGTAATTCCCCATACCTGGTGGAGATACTGAGTAGCCTGCCTCGCAAGGGGGATCTCTAGAGAGCTCGGTACCAAGTAATCACTGCCCCCTAGTGTGTGTATCATACCGATCCAGGTGTAGTTGGAAGGTAGAGAATGTCAGGCCAGGGGAAGTAGCTCAGGGGTAGAGCTTCCCCTTCGAAGTTGGAGGGTCTTTGGTTCGAGTCCCGGTTTCTCCATGACATTTTTCGCTGACCACTATAATACTTAAGCTGATCTTTATATATTATCCAATACTTTCATAATCATTCCAAAATACACTCCTTACCAATCCTCTATTTTCCACATGCAAGTTGGTAACCACCAGGAAGAAAAATTGCACTGACAAAGCCACTTATCCATCTATTCACCCAGCTCTCCGACACCATGTTTCTGTGTGATTATTGATCACAAAATTGGCACCAATTAGCAGCTTCTCCCTTTGAGTCTTTTCCACGTGCAAACCAGCCCAATTCAGCTTCCTATTCAATGGTGAGCATCCAAAGCATCCACAGAGTCACGGGAGGAAAAACATTAACTGGATCTTGGCACAGTTGGATGAGCTTAGTCTTCTTTCTAGAAGAACCAAATGTATCATATTGCTAGTTAACGTTGGGTCATGTAAAGGCTGGGAATATAGCTACAGTGTAAACAATAATGGGAATTGAATTATAATTTATTTGACACAGAAATTGATATGATTTCTCAAGTTCTCTCCTGCATTGTCCTATGGTTTAAACTTCAACAATAACAATCCATGGGCCTTTGCATACGCCTGTCTATATCGACTTTAGGTTCTTCTTTGGATAAATTCAAAACAATTATAAATGCCCAATTCAAAATGTGCCGCAAATTTACACCAGTGATCTTCCTATGAATCACCCCTGTATATTATCTATAACAAGACAAAGATTCCGTTCAGCTATGGGAAGGGGAGGATTAAGTCATTGGGTGGCTCTAGGCTGCTAAACCAATCTGTATGCATAAATGAGGCTGAGAGGGCAGCTCTGAATTAGATCAGCTCAGATGTTCATTAATCATATTATGTAGATTGGCAATATTCCTTAGAAGCTGAGAACTGCTTGCTGCTTGCTGGACGAGGTGCACTTTAAACAAAATGTCATCAGAATAACAACCGAATCCTTGTCCCAAAGTTATCCATAGTTATTTTCACAGAGATTCTATGCACCACTGTACTGCCACCTGGAGCTTCTTGTAAAAACTACACTGGGTTATTGCAAAAGAATTATAGTGGTTAACTGTTCAGTTTTAAAAAGAATTCCTGTAGATTCAACAGTTACTTTTTACAGTGCGGAATTGAGATGGTGGATCTTTAGTAAGCTATGCGGGGTATGTGGTCAAGCTTGTGGGTGGGTGCCAAGATGTAATGTTGGTAATGTAAGATGTATGCAGCATGGAGGGATGAGCATAGGATCTATAACGTCAGAGACTCATTAGTTATATCAGAGTCCCCTGTAGGGAAGGAGAATGGCCATTAGATGGATGAGTGGTCTGCCTGTAGGCTTTCCTTCCACAGTAAGAGACATCCCCTTTGTGGCGTGTAGGCAGAATATATATCATCCCAACCCCAGAATACTAGTTTGTCAGTCTGTTTTCTAGAATATTTGCCTTTCTTCGCACTGAATTGTTTTGTGAATTCAAAAAGTGACTAAGTTAGCGAATTTGTGCTCCGTATATTTACACTGATTATGTGATGTTGTGAAATAGCCAATTGAGGTGAATGAAGTATTTTGAAGTATGTTTAACATTTTACTCATTTTCACTTATACTTGGCCTATATAGATTATAAAGATTAAAGATGCATGTTGTAGACTGCCAAATCTGAATTTAAAAAAAAGAAATTCTAGGAGAGGTTGTATAGAAAGTAGAGGTGAAGAACTACTATGTAGGATTTCCTGTGGATAAGAGTGATCTATTACAAACTTCATGGAATTGACACTAAAACAGGGAATGTGTCTTATACCTGTCTCACAATAACCTATAATGACGTATTTCCAATGAAGGAAGTGGTCTGGGTGGGTAAAGATTAGAAAGGTCAGACCTTTGAAGGAGGCAATGTACTTGTTCTCTGCGGAATCTATAGAATTCTCTAACAGGAAGAACAATGATACTGGAGTTTGAATTTTGATGGAGGATGCCAAAAGGAGTGGGGGGGGGGGTATAAAGACAGGGAATGTAGGTAGGGGAATATGAAGCCAATAGGGAATGAAATAAGAAGGAAACCAGGCTAGTAGAAACAGGTTCTATCCTAACCTTTCTCTGAACTCTCTGGTTTTCACAGTTCACTTAGTTCTCAATAGATTCCTCTTCTTTCTCCTCTTTGTTGTCTGAGGTTTTACAGATAGTTGATGCGCTCTGCTTTTTCTGCCGTCTCATTGGGTGGATATACACTACATAGAGTGTGTAGTAGAGATATGCCTTAGTGCCCTTGAAAGGAAAAAAAACTTTGGATATGACATGGCAATATGATACGTCTGAGGATGTGAAACCTCCATCTACGGATATGTGTTTACTGGGCAAACATCTGCCCTAGTTATGAAGATTGCAATTATGTAGAAAAGGGCATACATTTCATAATAATTTAAAGACAAATGCGGCCCCATGTCAGGAATTGATTCTGCTGCTGATTATCTCAAATAACTCTAGATTGCTTACTTTTTTAGTATGATGATTTAAGTGTGGAATGCCCTAATTATAGAAATGAATAGTAAAAACTATTTCTTTTCATAGAGTGTTCCATGTCTATTGACCCACTGCTGATTTTTCCACAAGACTCACAGGATAGAAAAAGGATATCTATACAAACCTTTTGAAAAAAAGAAAAATAGGGGTCATGGTTGAAATGAAAAGGTTATGAATTTTTAGGAAAAAAAATAACTTTCCCTTAACTATGAGGCCCTATGGGGATCCAAACAACAGAATAAGTATCTCTCATGTATCTACACTGATCAGAAATGAGCTGAAAAATTATGTACAGGTAAAGTGATCCATTTAGGTTGAGAATCATCATATAAATAGAACAACTGATGGGTTCTGATTTCTGCCGCCAGGTGGCTTCTGTGTACCAGGTAGCAATTAAGAGTAAATTACAGGTGTTGACTACAAAATAATGAGATTTTAAATGGATTTCCGTACCTCTGGCTGTTGAGAAGTAACATTAGGAGCTGCATCTAGTTAACTAACTACTATAATTACATTTAATTGAGGAACTTTATCTGACAGAATTGATCTGACATGTGAAAGAAATAAGCTGGAAAGAATCTAAACATATTGGGAGCCAGGGTTTTGAATGTTTCATGCATGCTTCTATAGGGCAAAACACACTATGGCAGCAAGTTAATCCTTTATATCATCCCTAGAAAAGGGCAACAGGAAAGAGAATGTGAACCTTCATTAAATCTACCATATCCATGTCACATATTCCATTCCAGTCCAGTCTATTTTCAATTTCCCTTGAAAATGGAATTCAACTAGATTGAGATTCAATCAATTTAATCTAGTTGCGGCCCTCTATATATGAGTGATAGATTGGTTTCATCAGGAGGGTGGGCTGTTTCATTATCTACTCTCTCCACCACTCCATTCCGAGATTGACATATTATAAGTTATATATACAAAATCTAATAAACAAATATAACATTTCTGTTTGGTAGATGTCAGTCATATGTTACAGAGAAATATTTAAATGGGAGTATATATTCAGTCACATAACAAGAAATGCTGTTGTGACCGCGTAAAAAAACGCCTCCCACTGTTATTTTGTATTGTGAGACCTCATCACATGGGGCAAATGAAATCATCATAGCGCACTCCCGTACCGCTTCGCGGTACCGCCGCTACGCGGCGTGGGAGGCGCTAAAAAAGCAAGACCCCCCTGAAATACATCAACTAAAATCTGCAAACTACAGCTAAAACATAAAGAAATAACCTATAGAAGATACACAGAACAGTATACATGTATAGTTCAGAGAACACTGCAGAGACCTGGGAATGGATGAAGCTGAGACTGAGGGTCTACAGGAACAGTATCTCCCCATGTGTGAAGATAGTGCGGCTGTCAGAGGACCAGTAACTGGACTGTAAAATAGGCCAGATTAGGTACTCTCTACAACAGAACAGGTGGAATGAAATATTTTGTATTCTATATAATGGTAAAGATTCACGAGACTTTAGTACGATATGTTATTTGGCAAATAAATGATTATTTGGCCATTTACGATGCTATAGCTGGCAATTTAATATGGTGTAGGTTTATTGCATGGGCTGTGCATTACGGGGTTCCTTTGTTAAACCTATGGGGCCTGAGTTACCTACTTGAGATGAAAGAAACAAACTCTGAGAGTCTTTATAACCGTAATATCCTGCATATATGGACGTGTTTACTATTGATAATTGACAGCACCTTAAAAATACAGCCCAAGTGAGGGTACACATGTGAGGATTTACAGAACAGTACACTTTAACCAACAACAAAAAAAATGTTGTCGAAATAAAAATGGAATCATCACCAAAAAGCTGCCAGAGTTGATTTTTATTCGTGTACAAACTGCCAGCTGGGGATTCTTGTAAAAACTACACTGATTCACTGCTATGGAATTGCCTTTTTACAAGGATCCCTGGTAGATTCAACAGTTATTTCTGCAGTGTTCTAAAGGGATAAAGATATAACTCAGGAAGTACCTACTAGATAGTTCATGACCTCATCATGTGTTTTGAACAGTCTATAAAGTTTTCACCTCTCTGTCCTGTCCTCATTTTATATTAGCTACCTTTACCCTGTCAATAAATAAGGACAGGAGTCCCTAATGTTAAAAGAAAATCTGATATACTAATTAAGTTGTAATAAAGCTTGTCACACTATAAGAAATCTCATAGAACAGCTTCAGACAGAGACATTCGAATCATCAGCCACCTCTGTAGTCTTCCTAGCTAGTAATTAGGAGCAAATTAGACACATTAATGACAAGCCAACTCAATCCTAATGGCTTCCCTTGTTTGTGGGTATTTTGGGGTAACATAAAACAAACTGCATCCATACAGTTATCAGTTGATAATTACAACCGGTGACATTGTAGAATTGTGTAAATAGAGATGAGGCAAACTTAGACCAGACAAATACAAGCATACGCTGGGAGAAATCTTAACATATTTTGTCCTATAACTTAAATGTTCTAGCCTTATACTTCATTGGAAGGAGAATGTGATACAGTGACAAGCTGAGTCGTTATCATCCCTCAACCATGGTAGCAGGAAAAGGGAATTTTAAGAAATCTCTCAGGCTGTACCAGGCTCCACTATCCCCATGACATACTCCACAATTGCCATGTCTTAGTCTAGGAAGTAGTTAATTTAAGCTGCACAGTGTGCCAGTCTCCATATTCCTCACAAAGCTGATTGTTTCCTGTAGTCAATTAACCACTTCACTCTTACCATGATAAATCACTCAGTGTTAGATTGTGTTGTGATCCCTTGTTCACCATGTCAGCTTGTAAATAAAGGCCACAATCTTGCATGTAAGGTAGAGTTACTATGAAGGTATAGGACAGCATGTCTTAATGATGCACTGAGAAAAGAACCAAACTTCATTGTGCTTTTACACTGCAACACGTCAATGAAATTAAAAAAGGAATGGATGAAAAGAGGGGTTTGATTTCATATGGAGTATAAGGAAATCAACATAATGAAATGGTATGTGAATAGTCATATTAGAGTGGTTTTAGGCTTGTTAACTAATATAAGCAACTGGAGACCAATAAATCTCCTGCGATCCCCCGGTAGACTGCTCGAGAAAATAGTTCATACCCATATAATTAATCATATGTTAAATAATAACCTTTTGACTGATCTGCAGTACCCAATACCGGAACCTGTGATGCAATCTTTGATTTTGTTAACTATGTATATTATGAATTAGAAAAAGGCCAAGCCATCTCTGTATGTTATGTCAATTGATCCAAGGTGTTCGACAGTATAAGCAACTCTTTGTTACTAAGAAAATGCAGAGCCTTAAAACTTAATGATTAAACCTGTCATTGGTTGGAATCCTATACAATCCACACAACAGAAGACAAGTGACATTATTGAATGGAATTGAATCCAATGAATTTAAAGTTGAATATGGGTTAGGGTTTTGGGTTTGAAAAGTTTTTATTGAATACAAATCAATTTAGTGAAATTCGCGGTTCACCATAGCCAAACAATAAGCAACAAAAGAACAAAAAATGGTTATCCAATACATAACTTTAACAATATCATAATTTAGCACTCACAATAATTATTGTCACATATCAAAGTATGCAAAATTGCACAAAAGGTTGGGGCATCAGAGGTTCATGTTTCTATATTTTGCTGTATTCTACACCCTATATTCTTAATACCATTATAGTTTGTCTAGCAGAGCATGCTTACTCTCACTCTATTGTAATTATGCACTTAACTGTCGCCATAGCTGTTCACCCCTATATAAGGGGCTTTCCTCGTATACCTGGCATTTTTCGCCCTATAGACACGCAGCTTTACTTTGAGATTGAGCAGTCTAGTCGGTTCTAGGATATATTTAGTTCTTTGGCTGAGGCTGTACATTACTCAAAGTAATTGTTTTTTCCGCCTTTCTTGAAGGTGTGTACACCCTGCCCATTGTAAGAGCTCAGGAGGCCATTTCTTAACAGACTACAACTGCTCACTTTCAAATCATAGTGGGAACCCCTAATTTAGTGACAATACAGCCTGATTGTATTGGTTTTGTAGTACCTGCATTATTTCGACTGCCCTACCAATTCCTATGTGATTGCTACATAAGTGCTGATCGTACTGAGCAGTCGTAGGGGTTAACCTACGATCACTGGCATTAAATTTTTGGTTCTGAAGTCGTAGTGCCTGTATGCAGTCGTAGTGCCTTAAGAAATAGCCTCCTGCCCAACTAATGTCTATCGGAGCTCTAATCTACAGACTACACCACAAACAGTTATTTTGGACAGTTTCAAGTTTTTTCTTGCTTGTTGCTGATGCCCCATCTACAGTACAACTATCGCACCATAGTCGAACACAGGGAGTATCATCTATAACCTATTTAGTGCAGTGGATATCTTTCTATTACAGAAATCTTTAAGCAACAGATGGCTATCAACATCAACGCCTAGATAACAGAAACAGTTCACGACCTCTAGTCCCCTTCCTTTAAGAAACACCTCCATACCCTGTATATCAAGTGGTCGGTTTTCTGAGTATGACAAGAGTATCTTAGTTTTGTTTGTATTTACCTTGAGTCTCCGTCTATCACACCATACACTAATACGATCAAGATCCTCTTGTAATAGGTCTCGGATGATGCGTGCATCCTTTCCAGATGCATGTATCACCAAGTCATCAGCGTATAACACATACCGGCAGTTTTGTATTGCCATTGTGATTTTGTCGATATAGATGATGAAAAGCAGGGGGCCCAGCATGGACCCTGGAATATGCCCAGCAAATTGTCGTCATCTGTCGTCATGATTGGTCATCAATGGTGACTCCTTTTTGAGTGATAACTCATTCCATCATCTTTCACCACTGAGTGTTAGACTCATATGGCATAGCAATTGCTATTCCTGGTGATCTTGTGCTATAACGACGTCGTGTTCCATCTAGCGACATGTGTGAGCCACTTCACACAGGTTGATGAGGACTCACGACAATTTGCTGGGTGGTGTACCACAGGGTAGTTGCCTAGGTCCGCTTCTATTTTTAAGCTGTATTAATGATTTTCCTCGTTTTATGCAACACTGTAAAGTTCTAATGTACGCTGATGATATTGTACTCATTTTCAACGGAAGCACATTTGAAGAGTCAGAGCAGTTTTTAAATACAGATGTTCAAAACACCTAGGCCTGGTGTGATCAAATTTGTATTACTGTAAATAAGAAAAAAATGCAAGTAATGAGAATCGTTAGGTCAGGAGCAAGATGTGAAATTCCTAAACTTAATCTTAATATTGACAATGTCAAACTGTGAGTGAGTGAGTGAGTGAGTAATAGATGTTTAACGCCATTTCGACAGCTAAGGTCATATTCATGGTGAGAACTACATTACACAAATTCACAGGGGAATATGTCAGTGCCCGCACATATGTGCACCACACACATCCCGAGAGGATAGGAAAGAAGAGAAATAGACCCTTTTAAGTGGGCTAGGGAGGCCCGATGTGAAACTGTGTACAAGAGTATAAATATCTCGGACATATACAATGTTACTTAAGTGAATCACAAGCCATTATTATTTGCAAACAGATGATTGTGCCCTATACTTAATATGCAAGCTTTATTAATGACTCTTCAACTAATGTCTTAATAGACAAACTGCAAAGAATGCAAAATAGAGGACTCCGCATTTGTAGATAGAGTAAAATGTATGAGAGAACGTCAGCCACTGCTGTTCTTTTTTTTTTCTTAAAAGGATAATTTTAAATACGCTGGAAATGCCTAACGTAGCACAAATATCACGAATCTCTTAGTTGACTTATAACAGTGACTAAGATATAGCATCACCCCCCCCATCTATCAGCCCTTGCCCCCTCCCCCCCTTATTCTCTTTTTTCTTTTTGTCTGATTGCAATACTGACCAGGGAATACACATCAAATCAAGCTTCCTGCTCTTGGAAAGAAGCACTGCCCTTTTCTTTTTCTTTTTCCTTATCAAAAAACTTTTATTTTATATATCTTACCTTTTACATCCATCACTACTCTTACCGATGGACACTTGATTTGTTTTCTTTTACACCACGTTGAAAAACCCCTACTGATATGACCACTTTACTTTTTTTGACAGTTACAACCTTATGATTCTGTGACTATTAATTTATACACATCCTTTTGTCCAGCTCTTACTTCTTGTGTCTTGTCTTACTACCAACGTACAAAATGTACCAACTGTTCAGATGTAGATGGACCTCCACCTCTCTGAGGCATATCAATGGTGTTCAAAAGATTAGGTGATCGATCATCGCCGACATCATTAGCACAGCAGCCTATTCAGGGTGTACATGAAATTCCTCATAGAACGATGTGATTAGGGACGCTTTCACACACAGTTAGCACTAATTGATATGGGTATTTTGGTTGATCAAACTTGAATTGATGAAAACTGTTGACATTTATAATCTGTGTGGTATACACAATATATGGAAGAGTATGAGTTATCATCCATTTATTGTAATAACAAACACGATGATTAGGATAAGACTAAAATCTAAGAAGGATATGATAAATGAGAGTGCAAGCTCCACTATGTACTACACATATAATGTCCAATATGTTGTTACATATTTTTTCTGAATACACATGGCGCATAGAAAGCAATTACCAAATATGATGTATTTAATAATGGAGTCACAAAACCCGATTGGGAAACTTAAAATGTTTATTCAATATGAATTACGATGTACACATGTCCTACCGATACTTGAAGTTCTGTAAGCACTATCCCTGAGGGTCTTTGTTGAACCCGCATTTCTCAAAGCAGGGAGACCGCTTGTATGTTCTTTTGTGATGCGAGAAATAACATTTTGAAAACTCAACTCAAACTCTTGAATGTATAATACTATCTGAAATGATTAATGAATACTCAATACCCCAACATCTTATCACCTTTTGAATTTGGATAATACCTTTTGAAGGTAACCTTGTTTCACCACCATCTACAGGAAATAATGGCTATGCGAGGATTAAACAGTGGCCAGCAGTTTGGAGCTATTCAAGTGTCTCTAGATTTGCTAGAAACAAATTGAGTAGAAAATTGCCCCTTTAGAATGCGACTAGTGCCTTCAGCACTAGTGGGGTCAGCCATAACCCTTGATTTTTTTTCATGTTAAACTGTGGCCATGGTGTCTAATAATCGAAGCACTTAATTTAGCAGCGCTTATCTTAGCAACAGCAGTTATCATAGCAACGTCAAACAATTTTACACTCTTCCAGCAGATCCTCTCGGAGGTTTGAGTTTTAGTAAAAATCTCTGGAGCCACTTATCAGAAATTAACTTATGACCTATCAGATTAAAGCTCTCAGAGGGCACAATCTCGATATGCAATTATCAAGATATTTTCTCCAAAAATAATATCAGGAAAGACTCTGAGATCCAAAATGGCGGCCATTTCAGCTTGACGATTTTGGAGGCTATAAATCGTTTTATCAAAATACAGATGAAAGAAAACTTCAATAGTGAAACATTAGAAACAATCAAGTTGCTAAAACAACACAAAGTCTTGAAAATATATTTGTTAATTTGTTTATATATCAGGTCGAGTTAGCTTCATCTGGTACCCCAAGAGTACTCTAGGCTGAAGCAATCACAAATTCAAATTTTGTAACCAGCGAACCACTAACCTATTTTTATATATAGTGTAAATAAACACAGAATACAGGGGGAATGAACAGGAAATCGCTATTCACAATTTGTGGGCAAATCGTATATGAGAATTCCTTTGAAGGACCTTTGACAGCCAAGGGTACAACTGTGGATTTTAGAAGGATTCCATCCATGTCCTATGAAGATACCTGGAGGCCATTTCTCAACACACTACGACTGCTGTCCTTTAAATCATAGTGAGAACCTAATAATTTTGGCCATTACAGTACCATGCACTAGTAGTCCCTAATGTCAGCACCAGTACGACTGGCCTACTGAACCTTATGTAATTACTGCATAGCTGCTAATCGTAGTGAGCAGTCATAGGGCAGTTCCTACGATAGCCTGGCTTATTCTTAGCATTTTAAAATCGTAGTGGCTATGTGTAGTCGTAGTACATTGAGAAATGGCCTCCTGGACTCATTTCACACCCAAGCATTTACTGTATACATTTCCCACAAGTTCATTTGCAGGCATCTGCCCTGCATCAGACTGTACTCTACCTTACTGCTTAAGCTTTTGCCTAGAGTCAGCTCCTAATGTTACTGTGAAAGGGAAGACATCAAAGCCTTTGTCAGACAGTAGGTTATGCACACAGAGGTGTAAGAAGCAAATCTTCATTGGGGGGGGGGGGGCTAGTGAGGGCCCCACCTCAACCACCTTTAATTGTTTGCTCAAGCCCAATAGCACATATACATAACTATATAAAATTTGTATAGGAAAGTACTTTTAGATGAATTTTAAATCTGATTTGAGACCCAGGTCCCCCTTTTTCCCTATCCCATTACTAAATCAATCTAATTTGAGATGCGAAGTTTTAGCTTGGCAGATTTTGGGGGGCCCAGACACACTTAGGCCCCTCCTCCTTCTCCTACGCCCCTGATATAATTTGTTCTCAATTACTAAACAGGAAACTATAGTCCTCATTGACGATTATGATTTCTCTGTACTCACGCCAAACAGATAGTCCTCAACCGGAAACTACCCAGCAAATTGTCGTTATCTGTCGCCATGATTGGTCATCAATGGTGACTCCTTTCTGAGTGATAACTCACTGCGTCATCTTTCACCACTGTGTGTCAGTCTCACATGGCATGGCAATTTATCACAACAGTCACCAACATGATCTCACTCACTGCGTGAGTATGTGCCACCCCTTGTCATCCCCTAGAAAGCATGGTGACTTATCACCACCATCGCCAACATGGATCTAACTCACTGCGTGAGTATGTGCCACTGCCTGTCAACTCTCACTCAGAATGGCGGCTTATCACAAGCATCGCCAACATGGATCTGACTCACTGTGTGATTATGTACCACTCCCGTGCCACTGGCATCAACTCTCACACAAAATGGCGACTTATCACTACCATTGCCAACATTGGTCTCACTCAACGCGTGAACTTGTGTCACTCCATGTCAATGTTCTCTAAGGATTGCATCATCTGTCACTCACTCTCACTAAGAATGGCAACTTATCACCACCATTGCCAGCCTTTGTCTCACTCAATGCGTGAATTTGTGTCACTCCAAGTCAATGCTCTCTGAGGATTGCATCATCTGTCAGTCACTCTCACTCACAGTGGCAACTTATCACCACCATTGCCAAAGTTGTTGAGACAGCACCACTGTTCAACATGTAGCCTATCTAGTAAGTGTGGGCATGAAGTATAAGTCCCATATGTATCAAATGTGCTTTGTTTCACACTGATTTCCATATAATACTTCAGAGTTGAATCAAACAAGATTATATAGAGACAATATCAATTGAATTTAGATAGAGGTATCTCTAAAATGAAAGCAACTATCCATAAACACCTTTTCTCTGGTTACAGGAAAAATACATAGGGAAATATCAACATGAACACCTTGTCTTTGGTTAGAGGGAAGATACATATGGCAATACCTTCTCTGGCAAAACATACTTTGATCTGGCAGATGTGAGGCTGCATGATTACCAATGTCGATGATCATGAGCTTTTCATCTAACAAGGTGAGTGATCACCAGCGTCGCCATCACTGGTGAGTCTGAGTGATGACCACTCTTGCCATCCATGGTGAACCTGCGCTATGACGTGGTGTGCGTTTCATCTAGCGAGGTGAGTGATCAACCGCCTTGCCATCCCTGGTGAGTGTGAGTCATCACGATCCTCGCCAACCGTGGTGAACATGCGCCATGGCATGGTGTGCGTTTCATCTAGCGAGGTGAGTGATCACTCGTGTCGCCATCCCTGGTGAGTGTGGGTGATCAAGATCCTCACCATCTGTGGTGAACCTGTGCTATCACGAGGTACGCATTTTATCTAGCAAGGTGACTGATCACAATCCTTGCCATCCGTGGTGAATGTGCATTATGACGTGGTGTGCATCTCATCTAGTGAAGTGAGTGATCACTCATGTCGCCATCCCTGGTGAGGATGAGTGATCACTCATGTCGCCATCCCTGGTGAGGATGAGTGATCACGATCCTCGCCATCCCTGGTGAACATGTGCTATGACGAGGTGCGTGTTTCATCTAGCAAGGTGAGTGATCACCCACGTCGCCATCCCTGGTGAGTCTGAGTGATCACCATCCTCGCCATCTGAGGTGAGGCCATGTGATCACCACCATTGCTATTCCTGGTGATCTTGTGCTATAGCGACGTCGTGTTCCATCTAGCGACATGTGTGAGCCACTTCACACAGGTTGACAAGGAGTCACGACAATTTGCTGGGTATGGTTGATTATTGATCAGAAACTATGATCAGGGAGTGATTAAAATACGGGCATCTGAAAGCATTTGTTACCTACATTGTAGACAGCAATAATAAGGAAATATAGCAGGTATATGTTAACAACAGTGATGTTGTTGGTATGCTTGATCACTGTTATAAATATGAAAAGCCTTCTACTATCTATTCAAAGCAAATCCTATTAATTTACATGGTACTCTACAGATGTTGATCTCATAGTACTGAACAATTAGTGCCCTAGAACATTATCAAATTCCTACCCAAATAACCAGACAGCACTTCCATCCTAAAAAGAGATAGGATTACTTGCGGGAATACTTGATACTATGCAGTGGTTCATATTCCCCTCTCCTAATGTCATGTTTCCTTTGAGCTTTAAGTGGTCTGTGCTTTGTCTCCAGTGCTATCACGGCTTCATTAGTGGAACAGGTCTATGGCTTCAGAAGAGGCTACATGCTCTCATCAGAACATCAGTGTAGTCATCACAACAGAGGATAGCAGGTCTGGCTCTAGTGAAGCCCTTGCTCTTTTGAGAACAAAGCCATGGACGGCATCTATTACTAGGTCTAAGGGAGAACACTTCAGTAGTAAAGGACCTCAGATGTATCATACAAGTGAAGCACAGACTGTTACAATAGAGATGACAGAAATATACGTGCCACTAGGTTGGAAAAGGGTTGGAGGGGAAACCAGTCCAGGGGGATGTACTGTACATTAGACAGAGATTAGAGAGAGAGAGATCAGAGGGACAAGGTAGAACATGCAGAGGAGTGTAAAAAACCTCCATTCCCAATGTTATACATCACTACTTTGTGTTTCCTGTATATATGAGATGTCTTCCTATCCTCTGCACGACGACCCAACTCCTTTTTCTCTTTTAATTGCCCTTTTATTACATGATCTTCTTTTAGCATTATTGTCCTAACCTTCCTATACATTATTCTCACTTTCATCTTGTTGTACAACCTTCAACAAGTAGATTGTCTCTTAGAATAGTCTGACCTTTTCCCTCCCCAGGTCAGTTCCTTTAGTGGAACTAGAAATTCAAAGGTCATTGTGAGACAGCTACAAACTCTATAGTCTGGTGTCAACTCTTACTTAGAGAATAGACAACGATCTTCTTCACATCGAGACTGTCTGTTGTCTTATAATGCGCGAATGCATCCAAGTGCATTATTGGACAACAGGAAGGCGTGTTATTTGAAGAATTATGAACCAACAGTTTCGGCACTATAAGGCCTTCATCAGGGTTAGTACTTCACAAAATTATTCTCATAAGGTGCTCCGTGAGTCGTCACGTGTCATAGTAATAAATAATGCATTGTGGGTAAAATTGTTTATCACTTCTGGATTACCATGTTGCCATGGAGATAATAACAATATTTGTATGACATCATGTCTATAATTTGATTATTTTGTTAATTTTATAATTTAATTTATATCATATATTAACACATTTTAACAGTGTAGCTAAGGTACAATATGAACAAAATAAACCATTGACCTATTATGATATATATATATATATATATATAAATCAAACGACCTTTAGCTAACCACATATATATATATATATATATATATATATATATATATATATATATATATATATATATATATACATATATATATACATATATATATATATATATATATATATATATATATATATATATATATATATATGTCCGTGTGTGTGTGTGGTTAGCTAAAGGTCGTTTGATTAAAGGGGAAAAAAATGTTTTTTTCCCCTCAAACTAAGATAACCTTCTTCTATAGGTCATTACATCATTGGACTATCAGCATGCATATATTTCACAAAGTTCTTTGCTAAGAGGAAAGGCAACATTCTAAAGGTTTAACCAGACGTCCATAGGTGAGGATCTGATTGTTTAAATAAGTACAGCAGTTGATAATGCAATGCCTATTACAGAGGTATGGTTGTCTTATAATGGGAATGTGATTTCCATGGTGTACTATTTATGATGTTGTCCTCTGGGGATGTTCCTTGCTGTGAGAAACGGGGGTCATTACACAAAAAAGCATCAGTACGCAAGGACAAAGTCCGCAAAAATAACGGCCAACCGAGCGACATATTTTGCGGCGCATTACACAAGACACATCGCATTGTGTTAGGGACAGTCGCTGTCAGAGCGACACCTTTTTTTGTGAACCTCAGACTTAGCGCAATTCTTCTGGAAATAGCGTCAGAAAGCCCGCCAGTGATCAGCGAAAGTTGACCCAATTGCGCTACTACGTCACTTCCGGTGTAAACTTTCAAGCAACTTTGGAGATCGAGCGGTCGTGAATAAAAACATGTCTTACTTCTCCTCCAAGGTAAATCTCTCTTTTCTTTGCTTGTTGGAACATAACAGATCATGAGTAGTCTTCTTTGTCTTTGTGTTTAACCGTTTTCTTCTCGTATAGAGAGGAGACGCTCTGTTCCATGTGTCTTGAATCGGGCGATAATAGGGAACCTTTCAACGAGCCATCTGTTTTCTTCTCCTTTGGGCCATAGTTCTCTGTTTTTTTTGTAATGTAATTATATTTAATTAAAGGACATTAATTAAAGGTCGAGCCTTCAGATATTTAGCATCCTAGATCTCCCCCCCCCCTCCTTAGGCTCTCCTTAGGCTCTCTGACATCGTATCGCGTCCCCCCCCTCTGTCCAGTGTTTTATAAAAAAGAATTATTGATATATATGTACGAGAACCTTCTTTCTGCCTAATACTCATGCTAAATTTTTTTCTTTTCAGGACCCTGATGACTATGACGTCAGCGGAGAGGACAGTCCCATAGAAGATGACGACACAAATGAAGACTATAAGCCATCCGAATCTCATTCAGAGACCTCTGACAGTTTCGAGGAAGACATGGACGAGCCCCCTGACATTTCGCGTGCTAAGCTGTCCTCTTACCCTAAAAAGAAGAAAAGGAAGCAGACTGCCCCCAAGGAAGAGTCTGAAAGTTCCCAGTTGACGACCAGCAGCGGGGAGGACGATGACGACCAAGGAAAGGTGTCTGTGAAAAAAAAAGAAAAGTCTGCCTTCTTTCAAGCAAATTGTGGCCGCAAAAAAAAATCCTCCGGCTGCTCCTCCAGTCAACAAGAGGAAGAAAGTTACTCACATTCAGCCAGAGAAGACAGCACACAAAAAACCTAAACCAAAGGTACCTGTCAAGGGCAAGACCCAGGGCAAAACTCACGCTGAAGATCCCAAACCGTCGTGCAGCTCGGACGTGATAGAAATCCCTGTTAAACTTACGGCTAAAGGGACAGAGAGAGAACGTGACTACTGGTGGTCAGACGAAGAAAATCGTAGCTTATTTTACCAGTACAGCATTTCAAGAAAGATATCCGAGCAAATGGACCTGTAAATGCCGCAAAAAGGCGGGAGGCATGGGACACTGTCCTAGGTAAGTTTAACACGACATAATTTTTGGTTCTTCTTGCATCTCTTTAAGAATAATATATCAAACATAATTTTCGAAGAAAAAACCTCTGATAAGTACCGTTCTCTATTTTCCAAGAACAACCCTCCTTCCACAGTTTACATACCTCCCTCTTGACCAAAGTTTTTCACTTCGTTGTACCTTCATGTGTCTTGTGTCCTCTGCAGCTGCTGTCAACAGTGTTCACAACCGCAAGAAGGGACGGGTTTTGAAGGACATGCGTAAACATATAAATGACTTCGCAAGTTGACTTAAGAATAAAGTGAGTACTTCAGGAAATTAACTTACTTCCGCTTTCTTTTTTCAGTCTATGTGAAAAGAAAAAAAAACTTTTCTGTAGCTTTTTTGGTGTCTATGAGAGCAGCTTTTACTGCCACCATTTTTTTTTTATGGGGTGTCGCAAAAATTTACCATGTGGGCTTTTTTTAAGTAAACTAACACATTCCTGTCTCACACACAGAACAAGGAGTACGTCAAACTTATCAAGAAGGGAGTCAAATGTGAAGGCTGTAACTCGACTGAAGTAATGTGTCTACAATATAAGGGAACTAAAGAAATAGCAGGTAAGATGACACTCTCTCGAACTATTAACTTTCAGTTATTGCTAAAGTAGAGTGCGTTATTTGCGCCATTTGCGGTAAAATAGGTTTTCTTCTCCTGTCATCCAGGCTATAAGTCATGTTGCAGAAAAACTCCTTTTCTCTTATATCATCTTGTGTACTATTAACCAATCCACCTCTTTTGAATAAAAAACAATTTTTTTTTTCCAGCTAAAGGAGGAGAGTTATTATATTCCCAATCCAGCGACCAAGGATCGGACGGAGACGGCAAGTCAAAGGTATCTAAGATGGACACACAAAGAGAATCTTCAGAGGGTGATAATGTCACGAAGCCCTGTAAAGACTCTAAACCTGGTAAAAGTTCCAAACCCCCCCTACAACTGAAAAGGATCGGACGAAGACGGCAAGTCAAAGGTATCTAAGATGGACACACAAAGAGAATCTTCAGAGGGTGATAATGTCACGAAGCCCTGTAAAGACTCTAAACCTGGTAAAAGTTCCAAACCCCCCCTACAACTGAAAACAACGAAACACGCTGTGACCATTAAGAAAAAGATTTCCCCCATACCCTCTCAAGAAACATTTGATGTGGAGCCGGAGGTACTAGACGTGTCAGATGACCTGGAAGTGAAAGTAGTAGAAGTTCCCCAAGACGACATTGTAGACCTGACAGGGGTAGGGGGGCCAAACGCAGTTTCCACCCCTAAAAATTCTCAGAAAGAACCTGTACGGCGAAGCCCACGTTTAGCAAAAAAGAATCTATCTTTCTCGCAGGAGACAGGACAACCAGAGGAGACAGAACAACAGGAGGTAGAACAACCCGTCTTCACTGACACTGACAACCTGGCCTCCCCTCTGTACTCGAAACCAGAAGTTACGTCTTCTGGCACAGTGGAAGACCGTTTTTCTGTAGAGAGCAGGGTAGCACAATTAGAATCGCTGTTGTTGTCATCTGAAACAAACAGGAGAGAAGGGCAAGACCATCTGAAAGAGTTATTGTACCGACAAACAGAAGCCCACGAACGTCTTGTTTCAGTCACAGAGCGGATAACCCAGGATCGAGATATGCTGCTCAAAGCTGTACATACCTGCCAAGAAAACCAGAGACTTTTAATAAAAGTTTCAGCTAGCCTTATATTTCATGTGGAAGGGGCTATCAAGAAATTGGATAAGAGAAGCCAGACACCGGATCCTTCTCTTCCCTCAACTTCATGTCAAGAAAAGCAGTCTCACCCTACCGTGCATCCAGGGAGTTCTGTAGAGGTCGAGCGTAAGAACCAGAACCCATCCGCTGAATCAGAGCAGACTCTCGGAGAGGAGTCTTACACTATAGACATTAAAACAGGAGAACAGGCAGGAGACACAAAACAGGTACCTGTTAAGAAACAGACCATCCACACAGAACAGGAAGGAGTAGAGACACAACAGGCAGAAGTAGCAACTGTCCAGACTGAACAGCCAGCAGCAGTAGCGACAGTCCAGACAGAACAAGCAGGAGAACAGACAATCCAGACTCAAAGACAGGGACCTTTAGAGACAGAACAGGCAGCAGTAGCGACAGTCCACACTGAACAGCCAGCAGCAGTAGCGACATTCCAGACTGAACAAAAAGGAGGACAGACAATCCAGACTCAACGACAGGGAACATTAGAGACAGAACAGGCAGGAATAGCCACAGTCCAGACTGAACAGCCAGAAGCAGTAGAGACAGTCCAGACTGATCAAACAGGAGAACAGACAATCCAGACTCAACGACAGGGAACATTAGAGACAGAACAGGCAGCAGTAGCGACAGACCATACTGAACAGCCAGCAGTAGTAGCGACATTCCAGACTGAACAGCCAGCAGCAGTAGAGACAGTCCAGACTGATCAAACAGGAGAACAGACAATCCAGACTCAACGACAGGGAACATTAGAGACAGAGCAGGCAGGAGTAGCCACAGTCCAGACTGAACAGCCAGCAGCAGTGGAGACAGTCCAGACTGATCAAACAGAAGAACAGACAATCCAGACTCAACGACAGGGACCATTAGAGACAGAACAGGCAGCAGTAGCGACAGTCAAGACAAAAGAGTCAGTGTTAGAGAGAGTTGACAGAAATCAGGGAGTAGGACTAACTATGGACACAACAGAGGAAGCAGCAGAGACAGGAAACATTCACACTAGAGTATTGGCGACACCAGTTGAAAAGGAAGTTAAGGTAGACACTTGCAAAACACAGAGTGAAGCATCTACTGGCATAGAAAAACAAGAGGTTAAATATTTTGTTCTCTCGAAAGAAAACGCCAGGCATGTGATACAGCTGGCAGAGTCTGGAAACAAGGTTATGCTACAAATAGGCCCTAACGAGCCTACTTCCTCTTCTTCTACAGAAGGACAAAGTGAACCTACGAGCCACCTTATAGTCCAAGCAATGGACGTCCTCAACCTGGGCCAGACAAGTGAAGGGAAGGTGGCTTCTTCTTCAGATGAATGTGAATCTCAACCCCCTAAAAGAGCCAGAAAGGAAAAGGACCCAAACAATAAGCCTGGTCCTACTGGTTCTAGAAGAAGCAGGAGGAAGGGAAAAGCGCCAAAAAAATACTCTTAATTATAAAAGCAACAGAAACTGTCTTATCATACATATACTTTAAAAGTAGAATGAGTCCTGTAGGTTAAGGACAAGACCATGTCATTCTTTTTCTTTGTGTGTAGTTATCCACAGTTATTCTTTTATATTGGAATTATCTCTCTTTGGGTGAAACCCAGGTTTTTTTTTTTTACTTTTCATGTACATGATGACTGAAAAACAAGAAAAAAAATAACATGTTATCCATGAATACTTTAGAAGCAAGATTAGTCGTACCAAGCAGCATGAAGCTGGAAGTCTTAAAGTTTTGTAGCAGAGGAACCAACAGACAGTCTTATCTATGTCAATAGTTTTTTGTTTTCTATTAGGTAATTAAAGAAGAAGGTTTTTAATTTAACACAGAGCGACAAGGAGATCTCATCAGAAAAAAAATACCTGTACTTTGAAGATCCAAAAAAAGCCAAAGTGTTTGGTCTTTCCATACTTATTTAAGCCATGACGTCTTAAAAGAAATGTGTTCACATTTTGTACTTAATAAAGATTTTTGTTTTAAACAGTTTCTGTTCATTCAATTAATAGGCGGAAGACCCTTTCCTTCAGGAAAATCTAGTGTGCTCATATAAAAAAAAGAACAGTCAGTACAGACCTTTTCACATATAGAATAATAGTAGAAACACATGTGTATGAATAACTCTGACCACTGTCGCTAGGGGTCTTTCTGCAAGCTTTTCCTACATGAATCAACAGGTGGCGCCACTTGTGTCCCCCTCTATGTGACGTCATAACCCGACGTCGTGTATCAAAAAGGAAGGTAAAAAGAGGGATAAAGACATGCCTAGGAAGGAGAAGGTACGAAAAAAATGTGTTCACAACTTATAAAAGAAATCAGGTATACAGTACACCACTTATATAAGGCCGAAAAAAGAGAAAGAAATATTCTGAAACGACTCACGTAGTAAGATTTAATAGCGACGATTTCAACAACTGCGACAACTTTAAAAAATAGCGTTACTCATTAGCGTCATTTTAAAGAAAACCTCTTTCAAGATTACTTGGTGGTTCTTTTAACAGATAACCTCTAAGAAGGGTGCAGGAAAGAAGAAACAGCTTTTTTTGAAACCTAGAGGAAATGATTCTGTCGATTCCACTGCTTCTACACTAAGAGACTCCCAGCTTCATGCTGCATTGTTGGAGGCAGACTCGTCCAGGGTGCAAGGCACCCAAGAACTTACTACCTGTGGCCAATCCCAAGCTGACGTAGATTCCGATGGATCGAGTCTGAATGACTTAGAGGATGGCCCTCTCAGGGAAGACATGCCTGTTAAGACTGGGAGATGGGACAAAGAGGAAATAGATGCTCTTATGGTAGCCATCAACGTGAACCGCGAGGCCCTTAAGTTTCACTTCACCGGGGCTGGCGGAGGGAAGGAAGTTAAAAGGCAGGGATGGAGAGACGTCACAAGTAATAATTTTACTATTTTAGTAGAAATGGACCAAAAAATAATTTTTCTAAAACATTAAGTTATTCGCTAGGTCGAGTTATTTCTTTTACTTTCACAGAAAGGTTTTTTTTAAAAACAAATTACTACCTTTTTCTTTTCTTTGGTTTCAGCTTACGTTAATGATGTGGCCAACACCCACAGAACCGTGAGGCAGTGCGAGAAAAAGACCTCTGACTACACCCAGCAGGCAAAGGAAAAATACAACAAACTGCGGCAAGCTTTAGGACAAACGGGTAGAGGAGAAATAGATGAACGGATGCGACTCAAAGAAAATCAGCAGAGGGCGCTGGACTATTTAAGGGAGGAGGCTGTGACAGGTGAAAAACTTTTCTTTCTTTTCAGTGTCTTTAATTCTATTTTGAAATAATTCTTCTCAAAAAGTGTAAGAAATTTATTTCTTCCTGGGTTAAGAGCTTGAAGAAAAGAGAGAGACTTTTTGATGAAGGTAAAGTGATAAAGGAATAATTAGAATTTAACTTTATTGCAGGCATACCAGGTATAGAGCCTACGCCCATCACAACACATACCCCTCAAGAAGTCGCTAAATCAAAAAGGCAGCTTATTTGGGACCAAAACAGGCCTTGCAAGACAGAATACTCTAAGGTTGACATGCCATGCGTAGGTGTACCCAAATCACTGATGAAAAGAAAGCTGTCTAGAGAAGCTAGGCTGAGGAAGGAGGAGAGGAGAAAGGAGCACAAGAGGAAAATGTTGCTAGAGAGGAGAAGAGAGGAGAAAGAGACTGAACGTCTAGCCAAGACAAAATTGAAGAACCAGAAAAAAAATGACGCTATGAGAGAGGAAATAAGGTAAAGAAAACCCTCTGTGCCTGCTTCAGAGAAAAAGGACACAGCAGAGAGAAAAGAAAGAGAAAGTTTAAAAGTGGAGAAGGGAGAGAGAAAGATAAGGAGGGCCTGTGTGAGACTGGAGAGAGAGGAGAGGAGTACAAAGAGGAAATTAAGTGCGATAGATTCAGTAGAAGGGGAGGAAGCCAAGGCAGAGAGGAAAAGACTGAGGTGTCTAATAAGAGCTAAGAGAGAGGAGAGGAAGGGCATGCAAAAAGCTCTGAAAAATAATTTACCTCTAATGAAGTAGACTTTGTGAGATAGTTACCTGTTTAGTGTGTCGCTGTATGCCATGTAAGGTATAAAATATAAGGAGCCTGGCTTAAGAAAGACTGAAGACTGACGTTACTGTGTGTGCATGTTTATAATTTAATAGCATTTTTTTATTCACAGGAAAGAGAACAGAGACAATTTACCTACAGTTGAGAATTCAAGTAGAAATGTCATAACATATATACTCAGACTAAAGGAAAATAAAGTATACAAGTTCACCAGTTTCTTTATAACAAGAAGAGATATTTATGATTGATTTCATGTGAAATATGTGGTCACATATTGGTCCCGGAAATCTTTGATGCGCTGTGTCTCCTCCTCCCTGGTGGGTTGTCTCGGTTGCCCGAGTGGGGACCTTACAGGTATCCAAGGATCCGCAGGATGATTAACTATCCTGAAGCCATGATCAAGTGCTACATTCTGCAGGCTACAGCAGGTCACAATGATCTTAGCTGCTCTGGCAGGTTCGTGCCTTATGTAGCCGCCTGACGAGTCAAGAATCCTATAAAATAAAAGACATAATTAAGGGGGAGAAAAAAATGAGACTTTATATGCTTCAGCGCACATGGGGAGGTACGCTTATAACCTTCAGGCTAACTTAATGTGTGAATAGCGTCAAAAAAGATAACAATAATCTGTGAACAGTAAACAAGACACAGGTCTTTCAAGAAAAAAGAAAATTAACTTTATGACCTTTGCGCTACGGCTATGAACTTACCTCCACCTTTGCTTGAGCACCCGGATAGCCTGTTCTACTCTGACTTTAGTACGCTTGTGCCACTTGTTGAAGAGCTCTTGCGAGGGGGTTGGGTTCTCCGTTCTGAAAGGCGTGAATAGGTTCTTCTTCAGCCCGTAACTTAAATAAAACAAAGAAGAAATTTAAATGAATTGCGGTAGCTCCCTGGAGAAAAGAAATAAAAATCTTAACTTTTTTGGGGGGGGGGTTTATTTGAGAAGGAGGACTGACTTGTTTCAGGCACTATGACAGCAACTTAATTTTTAAGTTTAACTTACCCTTTATCTCCAAGAAGCATGAAGTTGCCCCATTCTTCCGTCGCCAGCTGATCCCCCACGGGGCTGGAGTGAAGGGCGTAAGCATCAGTGACGCTGCCGGGCCACCTTGGATCAACATACAGGATACGTCGATCATAGTCTGATATCACCTAAGAAATGAAACAAAGGAGAAAATAAAAAAGTTATTCTGTCTACAATTTCTTTCATTTATTGACTTACTTAAAATATAAAGAGGTTCTTCTTTTATAAGGAAGAAATAGAAACTCACGGTTGTATTAATTGAGTGATATCCCTTACGGTTGACGTAGACTGCCTCGTTCACGACAGGGGTCTTGATAGGGATGTGAGTCCCATCAACCAGACCGAACACAAAGGGAGTCCGTTGTTCGTCACCTGTATGTTTGTTTACCGCTCGGTATACCTTCAATGCTCCTAGCATTTGTTCCTCGAAGCTAATAGGCCATCTGATATACTTTGATCGGTTGCGGAAGAAGAAGTCCGTGACATCTTGTACTGAATGGCACACAACAGCAGTAGAGACATTTTGTCCGTCCCCAGTAGGACAGTAGAACGAGCCAGTTGCCATGTACCTGAGCACAAGGCATAACTGAAAGGAAACATATATAACGTATATAAGGAGAAAATCTCAAAAAATTGAAAGCCTAACCCTCTATCATAATAGGAAAAAAATATTAGCTCAAAACCAATGCTATAAGGGGTATTAAGTATAAGACCCCTTTAACATAAGAAATTATTCTATGTGTCATACGGGTAACAGTAAGAAAGAGAAAAACAAGGCTTACCCTGTCTATATGGGTGAGGCCTCCTCCCCTGGTGCATCCTTTGAAACGAGCTTCCTTGCCATACTGATGAGCTAACTGTACAACTATCTTCTTGGAAAGCCTGTAACGTGCTAAGAACTCTTTGCTGCTATACTTAAAGACAGGAGAGCACCTTGTCCTTATTTTCTGCCTCTTACGTCCCAGAGAGTCCCTAGCGTGCGCCATTATGTTCGTATAGGCCGCCTATGGTTGACCCACTTACAGTGTCAGCTGGTCCCCATAGGACCCAACGTTGAAAAAGTGTCGCTACTGCAATTGCAGAACCTCCGAACTTGTCCGGAAAAAGGTGACGCTAAAAATGGTGCGCAAATGGTTTAGCAACAGATTATTTGCGAAACTTGTATTGTGTAACACATATTTCGGCGCAAAAAATTTGCGACAAAAAAAGGTAGTCGCAAAATAGCGCAAAATATTTTGTGCAACGCGATTCGTCGCTAAGACAGTGTCGCTGTTTTTGTAATGACCCCCTGGGGTTAGGGAGCACGGCACAGAAAGTAGATTGCATTGTGCAAAAAAGTTGAGCGTGGCCTAGTGTGACCACTTCCATACCCCCCACTCTCAGGGCCATAAACCTAATCCTCCCATATTACTCAAGCATCACACCCACAGGGTATACTTTCTGCCTAGTATGCTACTGTCCTCTGAAGTGTTGCCCTGTATGTGAGAATCATATATGGCACTTAATCGATCATGGAATAATAAACAAACGAAATTCCGAACCACTCCCCCAACTGTTTTCCTCCCTGGTTAGGTTGGAATGAGATTAATCTATAAAAGACGAGTAATGAACTCCCGAGCTGGAGGCCATTTCTTAACAGACTATGACTGCAAATCGTAGTGGGAACCCCTAATTTAGTGACAGAAACAATTCCTGCAGACACAGAAACAATTCTTGCAGGTACTAAACAATTCTTGCAGGTACAGGAGCATTCTTGTGGGTACAGAAACATTTTTGTAGTTACATGGACATTCTTGGGATACAGGATCATTCATTTTTAAAAATGGCCTATCCCTTGTCTCTAAATCCATGTCCGATTTTTTTCAAGTGGCCTTGTCACATGTGTGTCAACCTATGTCCTTTGTCAAATTGAAGATGTTATCTTAAATGGGGTTTATTACTAATGTTTTTTCTGCACCCCAAAGAATCCGTTATCAGATGAAAAAAAGAAATTTCTAGCTACAAAGAAATATTTCTGCACCTATAAGAATGCCCCTGTATCCACAGGGATGTTTCTGTTTCCGCAAGATTGTTCCTGTTTCTGAAGGAATTTTCCAGTACCTGCAGGAATGTCCCAGTATCTGCAGGAATATTCCAGTACCCACAGGAATGTTCAAGTACCCGCAGGAATGTTCAAGTACCCGCAGGAATGTTCTAGTATCCGCAGGAATGTTCAAGTACCCGCAGGAATGTTCCAGTACCCGCAGGAATGTTCCAGTATCCGCAGGAATATTCTAGTACCCGCAGGAATGTTCAAGTACCCGCAGGAATGTTCCAGTATCCGCAGGAATATTCTAGTACCCGCAGGAATGTTCCAGTACCCGCGGGAATGTTCCAGTATCCGCAGGAATATTCTAGTACCCGCAGGAATGTTCAAGTACCCGCAGGAATGTTCCAGTATCCGCAGGAATATTCTAGTACCCGCAGGAATGTTCCAGTACCCGCGGGAATGTTCCAGTATCCGCAGGAATATTTTTTGCATGAAAATGTTATTTTGGGTATGTCCTATTAGGGGCTCCCTAGAGTAATGTCATCAATCTACATAGGATAATTAATGAATGTCTCCACTGATCTAATTCTGATCTCCCTCCTCAGCCCCCAATCTGCATATATTAATTACACTAGCAGCCTGTTTCCACCGTAAACTATAACCCTTCCCTTACCAAGCCCAACGACAATTTACTCTTGCTATGAGATTTGGATTTCTTTCCATTTATTTTTCTTCAGTCAAAATTGAGTGGGCATGTTATTGTATTGCAGTTAATTCGACTTTTCACCAGCGTCATTCCAAGACGGCCTTTTTTTGGTAGCATGGAGATATATCCACTCATAATGCATTAAATACTTTTCCAAATTTGCTCAAAATACCTTCCAGATTTTAGCAAAGACACTTCTGAAGGCTCTCCTGAAGTATCAGTGCATTTTGCTGGAGCCTCTACTGTATAGGTTATTACACTGTCAGCACAGCGCACCAGTTTTACAGTGGATTGCTCATTATGCGGGTCTACAGTGGTAGCTCATGTTAGTACAATCCTGGGTTGTAGTGAATGTATTACACCGGTATGTGCTGCCTGTTTACAATTACAGCTGAGAGTGTAGCAGCTAGAACATATCACCTGTTGAAGAAATAAGTGTTTGCGTTACCCCTACCCATTTCATTCTTCAGAAGTACTGTGATATCTTCTGAGAATTCATTGTGAACCAAGCTCTTCACATAACCTTGATTATCAAGAATTACAATTGCTAAGTTATTTATAATTACAACTCAAGAAGATGAATAAGCATATGAATTTATATATGAATGAAAGTATGGTGGATCCTTCCTGGTGCCAGACACAATGTGGCTACCAGTAGTGGAAGCCAGTTACATAACAACTACAGCTGACAGCCCCCTGGTGTTTGTATTTGGAACTGTCTTCTGTGCATATATCTGCACTTATATCCAGGTTTATTTACTTATGAGTGACTTGAATGCCGTACATAATATGTCAGAAATACAGAGGAACTTGCAGTAAACTCATCACTCTCCTACATGAGACAGTGCTAGCTTCCAAGTTCATTCACACATATAATGGGTGATGTGTGACAATGATCGAGTTAGTTCAGGCTTTCAGCAACTATAACTGACATACGTCCAGAGTTAGTACTTTATAAGAACTTCTCTGAGACCCTGGGAGGTCCTTGCATGGTCTAGCTCTGGTGCAAGGCAAAAATACATAGTAAATTGAAGTCGTTGGGTAGTGTTCTGCTTCCATATGAAATAGAGACTACATTTGCTACACTATATATATATATATATATATATATATATATATATATATATATATATATATATATATATATATATATAATTATATATATATAAGTTATCTCGCTACCAGGGAATAAATATACCGGTAATATATGGATAAGATAATAATAGATACCAGGGTGTACCGGTAATAAAAGGGTATTAATATAATATACATGTAATAAATGATCTATCACAGAACACATGAGTTTGGTGGCTTACTGACCTTGGGGCTATCAGCACCATACATGCCTTTATTAAAACAGCTATAATAATTAGTTGACAATAAGCATAGTCAGTAAAATGTATAATATAATAACAATAGTATAAGTAACAACAATAGTGATAACAATAGTACTAACAATAGTAAAAATTAGAAATCAAGGGAACACCCAGCGTGGTGTTACCTGAACAGGTGAGCTTCGCCAATTGACGGTTACTTTGAACCTGCTCCTTATATACTGGAGGATTATTTACCATGACGTCACTCGATGACATCATAGATACCAATACGCGCTGCAAGTAGTCCCTAACCGTCCCCGGCTAATTATATAAATATACACGAGTGTATATAGTTCCATAAGTTATCTCGCTACCAGGGAATAAATATACCGGTAATATATGGATAAGATAATAATAGATACCAGGGTGTACCGGTAATAAAAGGGTATTGATATAATATACATGTAATAAATGATCTATCACAGAACACATGAGTTTGGTGGGTTACTGACCTGGGGGCTATCAGCACCATACATGTCAAAACACACAAAAACACGCCAAACACATGTAAAACACATACCAATCAGCATTGCAAATGAGATTGGCACAATCTATCCAGTTGTAATAATTCCTCTTTATGATTATGAATATAACTATACACAGCATTGGATTTCCAATTAACCTTCCTCTTAATATCCTCTATACTGAGGCCAGAATCCTTTAATAAGGTGGCACCACCATGCCTAAGTGAATGGGTAGAGACACAACCTTCTATATTAGACTGTAAGGCTAGGAGTTTTAACCTAGAGTGGACATACTGGTATTCCATACCCACACTACCGGATTTGAATAAGAGGTCATTTTTACATCTACCCCTACACAGTCACTGTAAGCCTCTATAAGGGCACAGCAGAGAGTCGTCATGGAAAGAATCCTTACCAAGTTGATCAGTTTTAGAAGTTCTAACATGCAAGCTAACATAATCCATTTCAAATTTAACATCACCTACCCTTAGAGAGTGAGGGGAACTAACCACATGGCCTACCCTAAGTACACCTCTAAAACATGTTAAAATGGCCAACCAAAATTTCAAGTCTGCCCTGTTAGATAGGTCTAGATTCGACCTCAACCTTAACATTTCTTGGGGTCTAAAAGGATGGACTAGTTTAGAAGGATTAGCATTACACCTTTCGATCCCATCCAGAGTTTTCTTTACCATGAAATTACTACTGTAATCCACAAAACCCTTAAGTTTTTGTTGATACCAAACTGCAGACATGTAATTCTTTACAGATGAAGGCTTCATAAATTCAGACAAATACACCGAATAAATAGAACCTTGGGATGGAGAACAAGGAAATGGTTGTAGTTTAAATATATTACAAAATTTCTTATACCTTTTGAGTTGATGTTTCCTCGTTCTCTTAGTATTGTCTGACACACCATGGGCTAAAAGTAACCTTTTTCTGTTTAGTAATCTCTCCCACTCTGGAATTGAAGCAACACATATTATTATCATGGAGAGAGGTTATACATTTACCCAGCATACCTTTATATGCAAGTCTCGACAACTGGTCAGCCAGGATATTGTCCTCTGACTTAATATATGTAGCGAATATTTCCACATTGTTAATGAAACACAGCCAAAAAATTTCTCTTAGCCATTCCATACAAAGTTTGTTCCTAGATCTGCCCGTATTAATCATAGCTAGAACTTGCATATTATCTGTTATGCAATGTATTCTTTTGTTTTTATAACTAGAGATCCAGCGCTTCAAGCCCATCATAACAGGGTACAATTCATATACATTGATATTTCAATGATGGTTTTTTAGATTATCCAAAATTGGAGGAACAGTAAAATGGTCTACACCAAGCTCAAATTTATCAAAGGATGTCCAGTCTCTGTACAGAAAATCTTTACCCATCCATGCTCCAAAGCCTCTAATAGAGGAGTCAGAGTACATTGGAGTATTAACCAAGTCATTAAGGATTAAACTTTTACAGTTAAAAGTATCACAAAAATCTAACCACCACTGAATGTCTTGCCTGGTACATTCTGAAACTTTAATGTAACCCCTAGGCCTAGCCCATGCACACAAATCAAAGACTCTCCTACTAAATGTTCTACCACCTTTTACTACCTGTGAGCAAAAGGACATGAGACCTCCAATCCTCTCAAGGTTCTTCTTGGAAATGAACTTTCTATTAACATTGTCTAATAAGATGCACTTCATCTTGTCTATTTTATCCTTAGGTAGGGATAATTCTAGCTCAACAGAATTAATCAAAATACCTAAAAATTTGCACTCTTGTGCTGGCTCGGTTACTTTTTCTTTAGAAATTTCAAAGCCCATGTACTCCATACATTCTATCAACAAGTTTCTCTGACTGAGACACTCCTCATAAGAGTCTGCAATGACTATAAAACCGTCTAAATAATTAACAATTTTCTTTACACCGTAGAACTTTGCAACCTCCACAATGAAATCAGAAATTCTGTTAAATATATACGGGGCGCACTTAAGACCAAAGATCAACCTGTTGCTAACAAAGTATTCCTCCCCCTGTCCAAAATTCCACCTGAAACCTTGCATATCTGTATGGGGGCCATATACATTTATAGACCTGTAAGCTGACTTTAAATCCACCACACTCATAAACTCGTCTCTAACCAACTGAGCAGTCACCGTGCTAATATTATTATAGGAAAAAGTTGAGCTAGTGGTATCCATAAAGTTATTAATAGATATTTTTTTGGGCATACTACAGTCAGTTATGGGTCTTAATTTGCCATTTGATTTTTCTACACCACCTAGAGAATGGATACAACGAGGTTTACTATCCCTCTTCGAGACTAGACCGCCTCTAACTCGTCCAATAATATACCACAAAATTCATTGTAGAATTTTCCCTCAAGGATAGACTTATAATTTTTGCAGTCATAGGTAGTTTTACACTCTGGGTCTACAATTTTGAAACCTTGGACGAAGCCATGCCATAGAAAATTCGCCTCAGTACCATTAATATCAATAAGACCTCTTTGTTGAAGGAAAGAAGCTACCCTACATGGTAAAAATTGAGCTCTCTCCCCCCCCCAATATAATGAACACACATACATATACCTTTTATACAGCTGTCATACACCCTGATGCTAGGCAAACCTTTGACACTAACAATAAAAAGTGGTTCATTTTCACCCTATACTGGGTCATTACAATTAACAACCATATCATTAGGATCAATACAAATATTAACCTTTTCTCCACTACATGGAGATTGAACTTCTTGGTTCGAACCCTGACTAAATATACCAACAGGGCTTTCTTGATTCTCCAGCTCTTGTACTGGAGCTTCTGGAGGCAAGTCGACATCTACCACACCTACTATAACTGGATCGGGCACCAAACAAATCTCACTGCCAGCTATGGGACATCGACCACCTACATTTTCCTAGTCATTTCTGGATTTTTGGCATTCAGTTTTACCATGTCCAGAAGCACTGCACATGCTGCAAATATGCCTGTACTTGCATGGATCCCTAAGGCATCCTTCTGCTCTATTAAAAGCATAGCATGAATTGTTTGAGATTTTTTGTTTGGTCCCATTCCTAGTTTTGGTGGCGTATGCCTTCTGTGCTTGAATAGTACCATCATAAGAGAGGTGCCTGAGAATGTCAGAATTATCAATAACCCCAAAGGCCTCTATACCATCCTTATTTGCCCTGGTCCTAACTGATTTATCGTAAGCCAAAAGGGCTGATACTGTATACATTTTTGTCCCTGCCTTCTCAACCAGAACCTGTAGATGTTTTAACATGCCTTCTACATCACTGTTTTCTTTGTAATAATCCAGGACAAAATTTAGATTGACTAGTACCAATTTCTCTACGGTGTCGATCTTTTCCCGTTTTTTTACATAGATTTCATGGTCAAACTCACCACATTTGGTACTGGTCTGAAGCTTGGTAGAAGTGGAATCTATTGACGACCCTCTTGAAGATGACCAAGGTCTGTGACGAGCGGAAAACGAGGATTTCGACCTCCGGTGACGACCACGGCATGTGCCCTTGTCCCACCTCGATCCGTTACTAAGGACGCTAGGGGACCGCTGCCTAGATACACGGCTGTGCCCTTGGAGATGTGACATCATCAGTCGTTGACAAACATCCGCATGTGCATGCCACACCCCCTCGGCTGAATTTGTCTCGTCTTTCCTGTCCTTTCCAGCCACCAGCTCCTGTAGCAAGCTTCTGATACTGCACAATTCACCCTCCAACGATTCCAACCTATCCGTCTGGTCAATGAGCTGTTCGTCTCCTAACCCCTTAGCATGGTTGGGCAATGTAGACCTCTGATCCACACAAGACGAATCCAGCTCACTCGCAAATCCCAAATTGGCCGATTCTACTGTCTTCTTAGCCGATTTAGCCGATTTTTTTGAAGCAGTAGCCGCTTTGACACCTCTAGTTGATTTTCTCCCCATCTTGATTCCAGAAATCAAATATTAACTAAGAAAATCATTAAAAATCAAGGGAACACCCAGCGTGGTGTTACCTGAACAGGTGAGCTTCGCCAATTGACGGTTACTTTGAACCTGCTCCTTATATACTGGAGGATTATTTACCATGATGTCACTCGATGACATCATAGATACCAATACGCGCTGCAAGTAGTCCCTAACCGTCCGCCGCTAATTATATAAATATACACGAGTGTATATAGTTCCATATATATATATATATATATATATATATATATATATATATATATATAGAGAGAGAGAGAGAGAGAGAGAGAGAGAGAGAGAGAGAGAGAGAGAGATTAGATAATTACATATGTGTTACTCCACAGAGGTTCATCATATTTTCACCATTCGGCATCATTGGAATTGATGCTTTCCACCGAAACAAAATGCGATTTGAAGGCTGCAAGAAGGTGAGATAGACAGAACAGGATTTATTGATCTATATGAATGGCACCTTTTAAATGAGAATTCAGAGTATCAGTTACATAGCGAGACAAAAATGCACAAAGCACAGATCATCACATGAGGAAAAGGTGGCTCCTTGACTGTTTCAGCTCCAGAAACTGTCTCTGTTGACCCCTCTTCATCGATATCTGTTGCCATGGTCACATCATTTGCGCCAACACACATGTCATCAGATGTTACAAACATGTGCTGGCCCTGGATTGTCTCGTTGTTATGTGAGTGGTATAATGTCCACTGCCACTTTAGACGGCTCCTTCACCAACAGCCAAATGGCAAACTCACCAGGTAAATAGTTCAACCCCAACAAAGATTTGAACAATCACTGCCCCTTTTAATTACCATCATTATTTGATAAATCAAGCAGGTGCTCTACATCTAATGCCATGAGACCTTGTAGACCATGTATAACATAGGACTCCATCTTTGTTACTTACAGCACCCTCGAACTCTCCTTCAGCAAGGCTATCACATAAAGAGCAAATCATAGTTGTGTCCAGCACTTCATAACTACCACCAACAATAGCCACCAGAAATACACAAACTTTAATGTAACTTGCATAGCTAGAACGGGAAGCAACGGAGACCACAGTAAGAAAACATGGGCCATTTTGCCTTTCTCTAGGAACAATGACCAGTGAAATCCCAGCCTTCCACTTGTGCCCTTCTTCTTTGATTTCAGCAAGGATAGTAGAGAAATTGTCTATGTTTATTCTGTTTTGCAGAGAGGGACGGTACCCAAAGTTATCTCCCTCCACATTGTCAGGCGCATACAGAAAGTACACGGTGTCATTCCATGATGCAATCGGCTTAATAATCCCTGTGTGGTGGTCCCGCGTCGTCTTCGAGGTACCTTCGTGGTCCTTGTGGGCGACGTCGAGAACACCTCTATTACCCGACGCCTGGGGGCGCTGGAGTCCAGCGCCACATCACCACCTGGTCACGTGGCCCTCGACTCTGGTGTATATAAGGCTATTGTATGGCCTTCCTCAGGGTCAGTCCAGCCGCGACTGACCATTGTGAGCGATGGTTGGCGGCTGCCCGGCTACCATATTGTAACAGCACAGCGAAGGTAAATGTGGAATATTAACTGCAGACACTAGAAGGCCTAGTGTCAAACCTGCCATAGAGTTCAAACTCTACCATCTGTAACTGTTATCGAGAACAGCTGATGCCTATGTGTTATTAGACAATAAAGTTTTAACTGGAACCCGAATAGTTGTTCTTCATTGTTTATTGAAAGATTCGATTAAACTTCGAGGGGTAGAACACTACACTGGTGCCGTGACCAGTTGTTAACTTTAGTCCGCATAGGTACTGCGAGCTCAAGTTCGACATGCAGGGTCACTTGGATGAAGGTGATGACCCCAATCACCAACATCAAGCGACTGCAGGTCCGTTAGTGGATGTGAATGATCCACTAATTGGTGGTGGTTTGAACCACTCTCTGATATTAGGTCCATCGACTGACCCGTTGGGCCTGTATCAAAGGAGTCGACTACTCAACTGGCGAGTGTCGACTCAACTCTCTCCAGCTGCTGAGAATTTCTTAAGGACACAGAGTTTGTCCTATGTAGAAAGGACAGCATCACCCGTGGGAACTCCAATGGGCCTTGGTAGTTGGTCTTTCGAGGGTCCCTCGCCCGTGTCTATACAAGGAAGTATAGACAGTGGCAGGGGACTCAACGAAGAGTTGTTGCAAGAGCAACAACACCAACTGCGCCAGGGTCGCCAACAGTTGGATGCTCTCACGAGCAATACCACGAAAGCTCAGGAGAAGAGTACGGAAATAGAGCTGAAGTTGGAACAGCTTCGAACAAGACTCATATCGCAAATAGAGAACTTGCTGATCTTCAAGAGAAGGTCAAACAGCTCTCTAGCAAAAAAGAGTCCTTGCTTGCAACGAAGTCAGAGATCGAGCGTAGTCGATTGACAGCAATGGAATGTCAATCACTAAAAGCAAAGATCGACTGCCTTGCATCAAGCCGCCGAGAATGCGTCGAGAGGGCTCGAAACGATTTTCAGGATGCCCAGCACGAGCAGACGTCCCTTAAACATAAGTTGAAACTGCAGGAAGTAGAGAAGACTATGTTGGAGGAACAACTCCAAGAGTTGCGGCATGAGCTAAACCAACAATCAGTCGAGCATACTGAAGAAGTAGCTGAACACCTAACAGCTTATGAAAAGCAGGTCGAACAGCTACGTCAGGAACGGGAGTCGTTACTCTGTCAGATGCAAGCTGATGAGGATGCTCGAGCCAGGGACGAGGCAGAAATGCGTCGTCGCTGTGAGGAGCGAATCGTCCACTGAGATCTGAGACCTTAGTAGCCCAATCTCTGAAGGATCAGAAGGATTCGGATACTCTAGGTGCCATGCGTGGAGAAATCGATAGGCTCCGACGGGAGATATCGTCTCGTAGGGAGGCTGATGAAGCCAGGGTTAATAAAGAAGTTTGTGATGAACTCGCACTCGAGGAATGTCTGAAGGAGCAGACGGACTCGAAAGTGCATGCCGCTAGACCTCGAGAGAGGCAACAAAGTAGTGTATGCAGCACTACTAAAGTTGCCACTCAGGAGGACCTGGTCGAAAACCCTGACTACAGGGAGTGGCTTAACCGTGCCATGAAGGAGGTTAAGCAACTCTTAGCCCTCAGCGAGCAGCGAGATCTGTCGAAAGCGGAACATAGCCCCCTGGAATTCCTAGTATCGGAATTGAGACAGGCGGAACGTTCAAAACAGCAGGCGGAGATAAATAGAATGGTAGGAGCTATCGACGATATCTCGAAAGTGGAATCGAGGTCATGTCGAAGCCAACCCATTCCTTCGATACTGATGATCTTACTGATGGTCTAAGTGGAGTGATCGGACAGTTTTCGACCCCTACCACGGCCCAACAACATGTTGATCCTCCTAAATATAGGGATATCAGGTTTGAGGCTTCACATTTGAGTGAGGCCGAGTCCGGTAACCCTTGGGGGATGAATCATAGTCGTGCAGACACAACTATGAGAAACATGGGGATGGATCATCAAATACCTAGAAGGGGTACAACATTCACTCTTGATCAGGTCAGAAGATCAAGTAGGATGTTTGAGAATACCTCTATCGGGCATGAACCTGCCCGGACTAGGTCAGTTGAGTGCCCTCCATTTACATGGAAGGATGATTGGCTCCGTTGGTACCACGGATTCAATCATATCCATCGAGTAAATGTGTGGACCTCGAGTATGGCATTAGCTCAACTCCTCATGCTACTCCAGAACGGCCCCGCAGCTGATACTGTGTGGTTGTGGGAGGAGCATGGAGATGGGACTCTGGAAGGGCTGGTCGACATGGTAACAGAAGCCATGACCTCTAGCCTGCAGAATCCCATTGTCACGATGGAGAAGAGACGCCAGGGCAAGAACGAAAGCATCAGAGCTTATGGCTTTGCTTTAAGACGTCTTGCCGGCGATGCCTATCCAGGTGTGGAATTCTCGGTTGAATGACTAATAACCGAAGTCAACCAGTTGTTCATTGGAGGATTATATGACACTGATTTACAACAGGACGTGCTTCGGGAATGGCGCACTTACATGTCCCTCAGGGATCTCATGGACTTGGCAGATGAGTTGTTGCGGAAACGACAACTTCTGCCTAAGTTGGTGAATCCTACCTCGACAAATGCATTGTAGGCGTTGGCCGACGCCGCTTTGGTCGAGGAGGGGCAGGGTGAGGTGTCCTCGTACTCGAAGCCCGTGGTGGGGAGTAAGACTAAGAAAAGTCAAAAAAGCCGCTGGTAAATCAAAAGTGCCAAATAAGGCCTCCAAACCCAAGGTACAGGAGCAAACCTTCTCACTGAGTCAATTAAAGAATTTACTCAGGGTTATCGAGGGAGGAGATGTTCCTGCTGCTCTGAGAAGCCGAGTACCCCTCCGTCCCACGCCAAGTGTTGGAACTGCAAGAGGCAGGGGCATTTCGCACGAACTTGCCCTGAGCGACGGAAAACTGAGGCGGGCGGTTCGACGTGGCAATCGAGCTGCCCGACCATCGAAAAGCCAAGGTATCAGCACCTCTGGCACTCCTGATTAGACGACAGTAGATTCGAGGGAACTAGGTAAGGTCCCGGTAGGGCCGTCCCAGCCCTTTACCACAGCGGCACCGGTTGATCACCGGTCGGGTTCCAAAGATGTCGGTGTAGAAAAAGCCTCAATGGCCAAGGAACAGGGAGCTGGCAGCCTGAACTCCGAGGTCAAGGGTTTGACTGGATCGAAAGTGAAAGTCGACGCCGGGAGAGAAGCCCTGATGCGGCAGCTGGCCAGAGTCTGCGCAACAGAGCTTACCTCAGATGATCCCTGTCTCTCTTTCCTGAGAGGGATCGATCTGAGTACTGACGTAGGGTTGAGAATGCTAGCAGGAACCGCCCCCTTGTTGGGGAAACGATGGTACCTGTCTGCAGAGATTTGAGGGCGTTCTTTAGACTTCCTGATAGATAATGGTGCCAGCCACACCATTGTCTCTCGGGAACTCACGAGGACGTTAGTGGTGCCGTCAGATAATCTCTACGAGGGAATAACGGCGTGCACTGCGTCTGGAGCCGAAATGCGGACCTATGGTCAACTGGTTCTACCTCTTAAGGTCGCATCGACCCACTATGTGTTTAGCCCAATAGTGGCTGATGTGGCTGACGATGGCATTCTGGGGCTTGACTTTGCGGCGTTGTACGGTATGATCCTTAACCCAAGAACGGGTCAATTGGTCATGACCGAGCCGACAAAAGAGCACCATCAGTGTAAACTGAAAAGAATGTCATCGGTTGCCTCAGTAGCACAGACCACGAGGATACCAGCTAGACATCGATGCGATGTCCTGCTGAAATCCGAGGGTCTGGAAAGAGATCGACAGGGCATAGAACACTACACCTGTATCCGTCACTGTTAGCACCTTGATAATCAGGTGGGAATCTGCACTGTAGTATCTGCACTCCTTCTCAGGGTTGCATGTCTTATCTGAAATGATGGCTGTGGCACTCTGTATCACTGTCCTCTTGGTTACTGCATCATAGGACATACTCCTCATTGATGTACCACTTGTAGTCAGGTTACCCAAACTAGAGCAGGTGAAATCATTCTCTATCTCACTGACTTGAGAAGGTGGGTATTGCAGAAGAGCATGGACATCAACCACCATTTTGTAAAGACCATTGCTGCGCTGGGTGCTGTTGAGGCTGCTAAAGTCTTACACCTACCACTGTATGCCTATACACCAGGCAGATCAGCAACAGGGTGTATGCCATGGTCTCTCACTGGATACATAAGGCAGACCAATTACAATAGCACTGCTGTACAGAAATGTATATTTAGGCAGTCTAAAATGATATGCAAATTCAGTTCTACTATCTTCGGAATATGTGTGCATGAAATGAACTTCTTTAAATGTCTATAGGCCTATTGGTTCCTGTGAGCGCTGCTAAAGTGCTTATCCCAAAATACCCGTTATGCGCCAAAATGAACAGTGGCTTGCCCTTATCCAACAAAACCTGTACAGACTATTATCTCCCATTCTGTATGCCTCTTGGCAATCCACATAACTATATGGGTATACAGCCTCTGTTGCCTCTGTTTTTGATTTTTGTATCGGTGACATCAACTGCAATTCTCTCTAAGAAAACAGAGATCAAGGGCCCCTTCCTATCTGGTTGAGTGCCAATTGGCACCGTTTTGATCTAGATTCCATAATACATCTTGGTTCTCTTAGATAAATGACCTTTGTTATCATTAATCGTCAATTTGGGGTTAGAATTTTGGAAGTCAACCAAGAATTAAACATTTTAGAACTGAGATTGCGGAGGATGACTGGGCAGAAGGTGCTTCTGTTCTCACTTTTAGCATGGCATATGGGGGCATGGCATATGGCATATTCAATTCCAACACCATGGTCATAATAGGTCTCATACATTAGATATAAGAATCCCAGAGCTTTGTTGTCATAGGTAGAATAATCTCTAGAATCGATCTACAAAAATCTCCATATCAGTGTCATATATAATAGACACAACAAGACAAAATTAGGGTGTGATGACCCTGGCCAATTCAGTTTAACCTGGGTAAGATGATTCATGGCTAAATGGTGATAAGTATCACAAAGGTTAAACTCAAGAAATGGTATTATTTTGTATGATAAAAGCAATTTTGTAGATTAGAGATCCTACCTATGCCCAAAGCATTGTGGACTCTGGAGCATTATAAATTCACCCCTGTGCTTAACGTCCATTGTCTACAGTTGATCCCTCAGGCAATATTTGCATCCTATGTCAAGTAACCCCCCCCCCGGTTTGTCATGTTCCTGAACCAACTGAATGTAAACATCAATCTGCATTGGGTCTAAGTGAGACTCAAACTGGTTTCCATGATATGCACTAATGAGAGCTAATGAGATGAAGCCATCTTGTGCCTAGAAGTGGGTGTTATCTAGGGAATAGCTACCCGTCATAACATGTCTTATCAGTGTGTTACGTTACATCAAGATCCAGCAAAATCCAGAATGCTTAAAGTTGGAATATCACACAAAACCAGACCAGGTCAAATTCAATTGAAAATGGTATTTATTCATTACATTAAATGTTTCAGGCTCATTTAAAGTCCTTCTTCAAAATGGTGGACCAACTGGGTATGGGCTTAGACTCATATACCTTGGATGCATTTTAAAAGCCTCTTACATGTCCAAGTCACATATATCTCCCTCCATGTATGCACATGAGTATCATCATTTGCAGGAGGCTGGAAACTTTAAACCTTTAAGAACTGTTGGTGCATTAATGCATCATGCCCATGGAGGAATTCAACCCTGGCTAGTGACTCAACAGGATACATTCATGCATCATGCCCATAGAGGAATTCAACCCTGGCTAGTGACTCAACAGGATACATTCATGCATCATGCCCATGGAGGAATTCAACCCTGGCTAGTGACTCAACAGGATACATTCATGCACCATGCCCGTGGAGGAATTCAACCCGGGCTAGTGACTCAACAGGATACATTCATGCATCATGCCCGTGGAGGAATTCAACCCTGGATAGTGACTCAACAGGATACACTCATGCATCATGCCCATGGAGAAATTCAACCCTGGCTAGTGACTCAACAGGATACACTCATGCATCATCCCCATGGAGGAATTCAACCCTGGATAGTGACTCAACAGGATACACTCATGCATCATGCCCGTGGAGGAATTCAACCCTGGCTAGTGACTCAACAGGATACACTCATGCATCATGCCCATGGAGGAATTCAACCCTGGATAGTGACTCAACAGGATACACTCATGCATCATGCCCATGGAGGAATTCAACCCGGGCTAGTGACTCAACAGGATACACTCATGCATCATGCCCATGGAGGAATTCAACCCTGGCTAGTGACTCAACAGGATACAATGCATCATGCCCATGGAGGAATTCAACCCGGGCTAGTGACTCAACAGGATACAGTCATGCATCATGCCCGTGGAGGAATTCAACCCTGGCTAGTGACTCAACAGGATACAATGCATCATGCCCATGGAGGAATTCAACCCGGGCTAGTGACTCAACAGGATACACTCATGCATCATGCCCGTGGAGGAATTCAACCCTGGCTAGTGACTCAACAGGATACAATGCATCATGCCCATGGAGGAATTCAACCCGGGCTAGTGACTCAACAGGATACACTCATGCATCATGCCCGTGGAGGAATTCAACCCTGGCTAGTGACTCAACAGGATACACTCATGCATCATGCCCATGGAGGAATTCAACCCGGGCTAGTGACTCAACAGGATACACTACCCTTGAAACAATTTCACGTGAATTTACCAGTCAAATCACATGTTGAACTGGTGCCATTCCCGTAAATTCCCGTGAATAATCCCAGTGATTTCACGGGATTCTGTGAGCAGAAAATCAGGTGATATCACGGGATCACGTGAAATGACCATAACTTCACTTGATATCACGGGAATATCTAAAAGTGCTTTTGTCAATAATACCCTCTTTATTGCACATCTCTTTTTCAAATTTAAGATCTATAGCTTCATATTGTATTCTTATAATATATTGGGGCTATTGTATTTGTCTTTTATATAGCCTTAAGATACGTAATTTTCATTGAAGTGTTTTGAGAAATCCACACAAAACCAGACACATAGATTTCAATTTTGAGCCTTTATTTGGGTAGTGAATACATCAAGATGGGGGGTAATGAATGGGATATATTTTGTCTACATCATTAGACTTATCTCAATCTTTTATCATCATCCGATACTTTCTGGTCACCATGGAAACAATTTCATTGTTCAAAATAGAAAACTCTGGAACAAATGTTTGTGAATGCAAATCTGAAAACTTACTTTGGAAAATCTTTTCCGGAACCAGTTTTATGAAGAGATGACATTTGATAACATTCAATAAAGACCTTCTTGCTACTGTAACAGTCATCAGGCAAGCAGAAAGGTTGCTGCCTATGGGATTTAATTCCTAATTTAGGCTCCAGGGGGCAGCACTATGGACAAGAAAACTAGAAATAGGCCTAAAACTGAAATAGGGAGAGTGCAATGGTTTTGGATGTGAAGGTTCCAGATTTGCAATGTGAAAAATGAATGTTTTAGGGCCTTAATAGGCATTTTTTTAAACTTCTGTTGTCATGGAAATATGATTTCCACTCGAAATATGGAAATCAATGAGCTCATTTAAAGGATTTTTTAACAAGGTGTACTATTTTGAAAAGAGAATGATAAGGATTTTTCTGCTCATAACTTTTGATAGAGGAATGATATCCATGATTTATGCTAATCTAGCTAATAAGCCAAATTAATGCTAATTATGCATGTATTTTATGACCAATAAGACTTAGAGATAACTGAGATTTGAGATATGGTGATACCCACCCTTATTTAGCAAGCCATTTCTCCAAAATTAGGAATATCTTCCATGCAATAGATCAAAGGAAAGCTTGGGAATAAAATTTTGAAATTGATTTTAGCACAGACTACCCTTTCTCGTATATAATACTATATATAAAGTATAGCAGGCACCCCAGACCGAGACACATATACAAGGCAACCCTTAAGCAATAGGAAAACTCTTGCTGTTGCTGCTCCATAGAGCAACATTATGGGTTCTGGCATTACCCAGTTATGATCTCACATCCATCCCTGTTCCTGGCATGTCAGATAGTTTGTCAGTATGGTACATCTATGAATATTGCTAGATATTCTGAGATCAGTACGATGATGGCCACACATACACATAAACAAGAAACATCATTATAAAATTGGTCAAAGTTAGGGGTGCACCTTAGATATGAGAGTTATGTTCTTTAGAGCAGTGCTAAGGTCAACAAAATTTGTTTTCAATTCCTTGTAACATTGGCCTGAATTCGGGGTATACATGTATTTTATATGCATAGTGCACTATATATGGGAGGTATCATTGTACTTTCAGTATCATTAATCACCATTCTCAATATCCCATGTCGCTCAAGACTTAAAAAGTGGTTTTCACTAAATCATGGCAATATTCTTGCTCAGTATATCCTTTTTCAAAATTTCTGCCTTAAACTATAAAAAAGAGTGATTCCTCCTGCAGATAATTTTTCCTCCCATAATCATTATTCATCTTTCAAGACCATTTTATTCCCAAAAAGGTGAAAAATAGACAACTTTCAAGACATCAGTAATATGGATGTGCTGTGTGACTTTTTTGCTCGGCCTAGTCTTCTCTAAAGGACTGTTCTTCAGTTGCACAGATATCACAAAGCTTCTCCCTTTCACCAAGCTCCTCCATTTCACCAAGCTCCTCCATTTCACCAAGCTCCTCCACCTGCTTGAGAAAGACAAATTAGATACTGATGAGTTGAAGGGAATGCATGGGTTATAGTTTCTTGCAGGCCAATTTTATCGACTGTTCAGGTCCCTGTGCTGGGTTAGTGCTAGGACATGTTTCTTTCAGCCAATTCAGTGAATTTGTATGAATTTGACCAGACTAGATAATTCATCGTCAATTAGGCAAAAAGTTGTTCTAGTACCCGTTACATAATGCAACCCTTTATCATGGTACATATTTACTCGCATAATATCCCTATTAAAGGGAGCTCAAATGGCACCTGGTCGCAAAATGCGGATCAACAAGGTGAAACGTACCTCTACTAGCCCAATAATGAAGGTATGTTTTACCTTGCTGATCCACAAATTTGACCATTTTTACTCATATTCCTAATTTATATAACATCACCCTTCTTTAAAAACATACATTGGTATTCTACTCATTCCTATCACTGGATTTTATATTTCCTGTACCCATAGACTCCTATCCTAAAGGAATTAGAATTATTTTTAGTTTATTCAGGAAGATTTCGTTTTGTTTCTGATCTCCTGCTTCTTTGCTCAAAAATGATTTTTATTATCCTAGGCTTTATGTATGAGGTTTGGTTAAGAAATTGCCAGAAGATGTTTTTTATGGAATTAAATGTAGGGAACTACAAATTCTCATAGGCAGCCATAATTGAGACTGCCAAACTTTCTCACCCACCAGTGGAAAAATGGACACCATGGTTTTATACATTCTTTATGTTACCTAACCCTTTAACTGCCGGACCTCAAAAATGTCGTTTGAGAGTTAACTGCCTGCCCTATGCAAAAAGTAGGAGAATATGAGTATGAAAGAATGCACTGACTATGGGGATTTACACTTTTCTGGCCACTATACATGTGTAGTGGTGCACATGGAAAAGTCCAATCCCTACCAGGGCTTGAACCCGGGTCCTCCAACTACAAAGTGGATGCTCTACCACTGAGCTATCAGGACCATGCTTAACCAACGTGCGAACTGCTAGGTGTGGATCGGATCATAGCAGGGGTAGTAGTGAATGTAAGGTAGTGCCATGAACTTACTCCTGCTACACATGTATATTCATGTAGAAACTCTGTTTTATTGGTAAAGGGATACAATATTTTGTGATGTAAGCATGCCAGCAATGTGGTACTGCTACCCCTGGGCACCCCACTGATGTTGCTGCGCTGAGTCAGTTCAGGGACATTCTAGATGCTGCTTGAGGGCAGCACCAGCCCCTTGCAGTTACTAAGAGAAATTGTTGGTCAACTTTGAATCAGCTGGATTGTATCTACTCCCTTTAATGTGGTTCACTCCCATGAAAGAACACCCATCATGCAGCTTTCTGGGCATATGAATTTGGTAGTTTCGAGGGGTATTCATTAGGCAGCAATCCAAGGTCTGTTTTCATTAGGCCACAGGCCAAGGGCTATTACCTGAATGAGCTCGCACTCTAGCTACTAGAGCAAGATTGCATGCCATGCGGTGCGCGTGGCTAGGGTGTGCCGAATGAATAAACCTCAGGTTGGTAGGTTTACCAAGGGCCAAACTATCAAGTCATCGATCGACCCCCAATCAAAATTCCTTTTTTTTGAGGAATTTTAGAAAATTTGGGTAACTATGTATCTGGAAATTTATTTGGGTATAATTATGACTCAATATGTTATTGTAATCAGGGTATAGGTGAAAGTCTGTATATCAACCCTTTAAAGGGCAGAGCAAAGATGGTTACCCTGACCATGGGGACAGCCTCTTAAAAAAGTGTAGTTCCCAGAGGACGAGCCTATTTTCAATTCCTATACAAATCCTATATAATGGACATCGCCTATAGTCAATACTAGGCCCATCATGGTGTTGACTATTGTCAATGCTAGGCCTACCATGGTTCAACTTAAGTCGATGCTAGGTCTTAATGGGTTAAGTGCACCTACACTTTATGAGATAATGAATAAAAAATCACATAGCTTCTTTTCTTATTAATGGATTTTTTTTCAATATAAGGACCTATGATGCTCTCTGAGCTTTCCCCATCCAAACTTACAGTGGGCCTGCCCCTCCCTCCCCCCAAAAAAAGAAAAAGAGGAAAAAAGAGAGAAAGTGAGGGAAAAAGAGGGAAAACTAAGTTTCAGGGGGCCCAACCAGGGAGCTTGCAGTGCTCGGGGCCACATACGGTACCTCATTAGCTTTCATCATGTCTTGGGCCCCCCTTCTAGACAATCCTAGATCTGCCACTGAACTTACCATGTCTTGGGCCCCCCCTTCTAGACAATCCTAGATCTGCCACTGAACTTACCATTTATGAGGGGTTCGAGGGTACTACATGAGTTTTAATCTATAGGTTGGGTAGGTTGATGTGTTTATATCAAATAAGCATGGATGTAGTGCAAATAAATGGTAGATTTACATTTTCATAAACATATTTGGCTTAGATACTGAATGACTACATTTTATCTGAATATTTCATCCATTTTCCTTTGCACTGCATATATATCATCACACCATAGGGCTTTAAAAAGTGCCACCTTTATCAATCAGATTAGACAAGCTGCCATCTTGGTTTCTGTAGGGCTTCACCTTCAGCTCCCTCTCAGTCCAACTGCATGCACCTTAAAGACAAATGATATATCCATCAGTTATTGGTATCTTAAGAATAGGTTAAGTGCTAACTCAATTTAACAGGCTCATAAATGAGAGTATTACAATGGTTATTGACATGGTGAATTCTGACCTACAAAATCATTGAATGTTAACCATATACGACAGATTCTATATTGTGTGGAGAACTCCTTACATCAGCTGATGATTGTAAAAGCTTCAACATGTTATGATATTGTTGTCCAATAAACTTGTTTAAAACTCAGACTCATTAATTAGCTATAGAAATTAAGTAGGAAAAACAACAACTAACCCACATATATGATTTAAATACTTGCTACACTGATTGGACACTAATTTGATAGATACTACTATTGATGTTATAAAGACCTGCAACTTGCCTATAAGGAAAAAGATGGGAATATAGAATAAACAAGTCAATATGGGTCAAAATGGGTCAAATTGGTAAATAAATTGGTCAACTTGGCAAGTATTGGGCAATGTTGAGTCCGATGGACCAATATGGGCACATTTGCTCAAATAAGTCATTATGAGAAATTAGTTCAAAGGTGGATCAAGTGCCTATTCCACTGAGCTGGAATTTTGTTTATCTGACTTATTTTTTCTATACTTTAGCATCATAAAAAATAATCAGATTAGCAAAATTTTGGCTGGTAGCATACCTGCTTAAAGTGGGCCAAATAGAGTCAGATAGACCCAAGTTAAGGACAAGGGCTCTAGGTGGCCAAAAAATAAATTGACAAAGAATGTCCTTGTAACTTGACATATGTGTTCTTTACATAATGTGTCATTGACATATGAAATAAAAGGCAGGGTAGCAACACTACTTCCTGTGGTACTGGCCATCATTTGTTGGACCCTTTAACATCAAGTTCAATGGGCCAATATCTAGCAAATTGAGATTTTGGAGGGATTTTTGTGAATATTTCCAAAACTATTCAAACAATTTCTTTAAAGAACTACAATTATGTTAATTGATATATGCAAATCAAGATGGTTCCAACGCTACTTTTTGCACAAGGTGAGGGTGAATCTAAGGGAGGTAGGCCTTTACTGCATAACCCTATGGACAACAGTCTGAGGGGGTGAAGGGGGTCTTCATAGCATTTTGGAATGATTTCTTCAAACCTAGTAAAAATATTCATTTATATCATAGACTTAACTTTTGAACTAATAATGATAGAAACTTGCTTCAAAAAATGCCAGATAACCCTCAATGAGCTAAATGCATTAGTTCACAAAACAGCCACTAGGTGCCTACCGCTGTCGCCCTTAAGTAAATTTGGTCCAATATGAGTCAAAATATGACACATTAGCATAAAAATGAACCAATTGAGCCCATCTTGTCCCAATTTACCTATATTAGGTCTATCTAAGCCATACATTTTATGCTACTTCCTCCTACTTTGACCTATTTTAACATAATTTACCCTACTTAAGTCAATCTTACTCATATTGGGAGTATCCTGGGATAGTTGACTTATCTTGGTCTTTTTGACCGAATTGACCCAATTTAGCCAACTTAAGTCAACCTGACTCAAATTGGGCCAATCTCAGGTCAATTTAGTATCTTTTACCCTATGTGACCCAATTAATTAACTTGTTTGAAGCAGACTCAACCTTGCTCAATCTCTGGTCTTTTGACCCATCTCGGGCTATTCGACCTGTTTTGACCAAGAGTAACCCAATTTGTTCGCCAGTACATGTCGAAAATTAATATTTGGAATATGGGCCTACACACCTCCCAAACCGACCTAAAAAGCAATGTTGAGACACTTAGCATAAACAGGAATACATTGAGAGCTAATTAACAATTGGCATCAATTGACTGTGGGGTACACATATCAGATGACATCACTTCCACCCACCAGGTTGTTGCCCTCACTCTACTCGGTATAACTAGGTCCTTCATGGGTCAGCGGGAGGCCCTTGACCATCCATCTAAAGTGGTATCTTTTATACCTTTTGTTAAAACCTAATAAGGGTTTGTTTCCATCTAGATAATAGAGGTGATGAATAATATTACTAACTAGTGGAAGACTCCCTTACATACCAAATATTCCTAGCATATTTCATAAGACCTCCCTCAGAAGCCAACCCCCCTAACCTGAGGGAATTACATGAGCTGGATTTTGACAGAATCAAAACCACTTTTAACCAAAAGTGATGTAATCGAAACCTTCCTCAAAAGCCTACCCCCACTTTACAAGAATTGGGCCCAAATTCTGAATTTTGGGTGGCCATTGAGGGAACTTAATGGTGATTTTTATATCATTTCTTGACCCTTGGCCTGATGATCAGGAAGAGTGTTTGAAGTCAACCTGCTGCTGGGTTCTTCATTGCCAGCTATTGGAGTGATCATTTTTGAACATCAGTATTAAGGTTGGGTTTAGAGTGTGACCTGCAGTTGATACCTAGCACAGATCTCACATATTCAAACTCATGGTTTAGTCTTACAGACTTGGTGGTTTGGGCCTTACTAATCGGGAAAGAAGGAGCAAGGCGGTGATTCAAGTGTATGCCAACGGATAATTTATTATATGAACACTCACGGCTACCCGGTAGATGGTATAAGGGCAGCTAATGGATATAAAGGTTTACATGATCAGAGGCCAGGAGGGCCTCTGACGTAGCGGCTGAGCCCTGGTCTTTATATATGGACCTAGGTGTTTGTCGTCAGATGTCCCCACAGACCCGGATCGGTGCTGCCACCTATCCGGAACCTGAGGAACATCCAACGACTGGACTCACCCGCCACGCCAGACGGTACCCAACACTATGGTTTGTATTAACGTACCTCTACACAAGCAATGTTTAAAAGGAGAGAGTGTCAGGCAAACCTTTGAGCAGACTAATTAGAGTTAACCTTTACACTATAAAACTGCAAAAAAAAACAGCTATTCTTGTTTGATACTATTTAGTCAGAGAGTAAAAATCTTGTTATCATCTTCATTTTACAAAGGTTTAAAATATGATAAAGTTTGAGAAAAGGGCCGATTTTTGGGCAAAACTTTGACGAAATGAAACACTATTTTATGCTATTCTTTAGAGCCTAAAGGATATGTCAGCGGAGTCACTCCTTTTTCTAGGCAGAAGCAAACCGTCTGATTCAAAGCTATTGTCATGGGTGAAGGACTTGAGAATTTGTGACCCATTTTGTAGAAAAGTGCCAAATAATGCTCATCAAGGGGGAGTATCTACCCAGAAGTGTTATTCAAAATTATTATCTATAGACATATAACACTATATATAGGCCTGAAAATCCCATGCTGTTGCATACAAATGGATGGCCCAGACTGAAGTTTGCTCTGTCTATTGTAATATTTGCATCTTAGGTAAAAGATGGATATAATATATGTCCCTACACTTTCAGAATTGGCCAAACAGCACTCCTAGTCATGAGCTCTGTAGGGGCCACGCCCAGGGCCCAGTGAGGACCCCTTTCCTTTGAAGTCATGTTTGCACATAGTATCCAAATCTGTGGGAGTGCCCCCCCAGAAAAAGTGTGTCAAAAGCCAGCCTCTGACCCCAGGCGGTATTGGAATATAGCGCCTGGGCCAGCCCTACATTTTTTATCACCATGCCCCCACTGCTACCATCCTGCTAACTACCTGTGCATTGCAGTAAAGGGCCTGGTCACAGCTGAGAGCACAATACTCCAAGAGCCAAACGAAATAGGCCGCACTGTGCACCACCAAAGGCAATTCTGATACCTAGTAGGGGAGGGGGGTCGGCCTTGCTAAAATACCGATAAATCAGCAATTTATGAGGTATTAGGCAGTGGAGATCTTCCTAAAAGGCCAACTGATCATTTTTACCTCAAATCCCCAAGTCCCCCCCCTCTTGCCCACTTCTTGCCCCACCCCCTACACCGCATGTTCTGTTACATTATGCAGTATATACAAGGCATATCCAAATGTTGATTGCATTATATTATTGAGTATGCTTTTCTACTCCCTTTGCCTGCTCTGGGAACATAATTTCATGACATAAATGAGGGGGGGGGCTAATGCCACTGTCGCAACTCATGTATTGGTCAGCAGGTTCCATCTTAATCCAAAGTAAATGAGCCAAAATGAATGTCAAGGCATAGAAAGAATTGGCTAAGACCATAAAGATACATAAAATCCTGAACCTCAACTGTCCCAAACACATAGGAAAGAAAAGGACAGTTGACAGAGGACCCAGCCTCCTGGACCCCTCCCCACCCATTAGGCTACAAGATTTAAAACACACATATCCCTTTCACTCAAGCCTTTTCAAATGGATCTAAATGACTAACCCACATATATCCCAGTGGACCCAATCAGAATTTGGCTTAGGCCTGCTCTCTCCCGCATCTAAGCCCATTTTATAGGGGGCAACACATAATCCTTATGATTCAGGCCAACCATAGAAATAGGCCCCTATTGATCCACTACGATTAGGATTTCCTAAGACAGGCATGTAGACCACACTTGAACCACCATAGATGATACCAAGTAGGGTATCATGATGTCTTTTAGATTACATTGCTGCAGAATACTGTGATACAGTAACAGATATAAGTGAAATTATCAAACAAGGACCCAAATCCACCAACCAAGACATGCTCTTCCCCCATGTTTCTATGTTCTGCCTCATTGAGTCTCCTTCTGAATTTTAACACAAACTGGATATGACGGCTGAATGCTTCAAGTAAGAATCTTACCAAATATATCAACACATCTAGGATTTTGTGGGAGTGTATAGGTTGTCTCTCTTAGATGTACTGTTAGCTAGTAGGGGTGTCAAAAGCGATTTAAGGTGGGGGGAGCCCCACAGGGTGGGGGGGGGGGGGTGTCTTGGCAGGTGTCCCCTTGGATCTGCCCCTGTTCAAGGAGGCTCTAAACTGGTCTACTCTGCCTAATCTGACCTCTTTCGGATATATCATGGCAGAATAAGGTCGGGATTGAATAAGACTTAATACCTCCAAAATTGCGATAGTGATTTCCCTGTTTAGGGGTCCAAATGCATAGTTTGAGCCTGTCCCCAAAGAAAACTAGATTTATCACCCCCCCCCATACCTAGGGCCTATATATACATGACTTTGCTAAGATATAACTTTCCTCTATTATGCACTGAACATGGGAGTTGTTTATTGCTGAAGGGGTGCCCAAGAACCTAAGAACCCTCACTTGGCCCTTGGCCTGCCTCAGCTGAAAATGGGCATCCAAGGCTGCCCATTTTATAGCATTAAAAGTCACAAGTTAAGACCGGTCCAGGCCCTAAGTATGGGCATGGATCATCCAGGCTGGTCCAAGGCCTGATCTTAGGCAACTACCTTACCCCAACCACTACCACCACCCTGCTAAATAAAGCATACTCCACACTTTTCTGGCTAATACTGTCTGCCCAACTCATGGCTCTCTGCATATTATTGAGTTGAGTGACATATAGGTGGGTCCTATTATAGTGGTGGTATGCCAGCTGGATATCTCACAAGCCAATGATATGTACTGGCCTGCCCCCAAATACAATTCCAGCAAAGACTGATCTGGGGAGTGGCATGCAGTTTACAAACCCTTAACTAGATGAGTTCAGTATGAGGGCCAATTATTGGGGTGCCTAGATGTCTAAGGTGATTCAGACAGCAGTAGGGACATGGTTGTTGTGTAAGAGAGAAGGCTTAAGCTAGAGTGCACTTAGAATGGCTGTACAGGGGTACACTGTCACAGGTCACACAGTGGACACAATGCTGGTATACTGGAGAGGGAGGGGGCTAACTGCCTCTCACACCAGTGGTACTGACTACTGTGCCCCTGCAGTGTAAGGGCTATTTCTGAACACAACTAGTGGCTACACAAGTATAACTCTTGCTACTATGCCCATATGGAAAAACATGATTGTCAATGGGGAAAGAATGCAGTTCTTGAAATAGCATTTATAATTATAAAGTAAAGATAATAGTTCAATCAAATAGCATTACTTTTCATAGATCAATGTAATGGAGCATAATTTTAGAAGTGCTAAAGATTGTTAAGAGTTGCAACTAATAGGTGCACTGGTAATACACTACAGATAGCCAAATGAGAAGCATCGGTCATTAGATACTAGTTTCTTATATAGAATCATTACAGCCTTTGAAAATGTAGCAGCATACAGGTGGTCACCTTTATACATAACAATGATATAGTGAAATACTAAAAAGTACATGTATACTTACCCCAGGTGTTGGAGTGGTGAGCACTGCATGTCTTATGTGTAGGTGAGACAGGTAGAAATGGCAGCTCAGGTGGGGCAGTGTAGCCCAAAGTGGACAGTCCTGTTGGTGTTTGGGAGTGGTCAGTAGGTACCAGAACGGGGGCTGGTTGGGGACAGGGAAGGGTGCATTTCCCTTTAGCACATAGTTCTTTAGGAACAGTTCTTGAATTAGATCTGGTCTCAAACAATGGCCAGGAGTGGTGGGGTGCTAAAACAAATCTATTAGCACATTACCACAGAGTCAGTTATGCCTACCAATACAGCATGTTACATTTCACCAAGGTTTGTTGTTTCTTCTGACAGCTATGATTAGTTCAGCTTGTAATCTTTAACCATACCAGGGCCACTTATGTATTAATGCATCATGCCCATCGGTTGTCATGATGCACCAATGAAGTGCTGGTGTGACTGCTCATCAGCTCATCTTTGTAGCATCATGCCGACCCTCCAGAAGTTTATTTATCTACCATGTAAGGTCTGCATGATGGCAGTATCACCAGGAGTTCATAGGTGCATCATGATGACCGATGGGCATGATGCACTCCTACAACAGCAGCCTTTGAAGGGGTAAACATATTGCCAGATAGAGAGAAAGAAGGGGTGCACTGCTCTTCATGCATATTCCCTATACCGTATAAAGCATTACTTATACACAAGGATGAACTTTTGCTTTGCTGTCCCAATATCATACCTGTAAATATTGTTACATTGTCTCATTCCACCTATGTTTCATGATAGAATCAATTCTTCCTTGCTTGGGTGACAAGTAAGAGATGAAATTATGTAAATATCCCACACCCTCCCCACCCCACTAAAATGACTTGTTCTGTAAGTGTGTGTGCACCACAGGTTGTTTGTCTGCAGCCCATGACCTAGAAAACCTAAATTTAGCTGACTCTTTACCTCACAGCCCTTCCCAACCTAGAACAGCCTCTAATCATTGAGTGCCTATTTGCCAGCATATCTCAAATGTACTCAAGCCATGTCTAGCAAACAATCAAGTCATGTCACAAAGGCTGTAGTAGAGCAACACACATAATATTATGATGAATTAAATGGATTATAATTAGTCATGTCAATAGTTTAAATTAGTTGAGTACTGCCCTCTCTCTCTATCTCTGTTTTCTGTATCTCTCTCTCTCTCTCTCTCTCTCTTTCTCTCTTTCCCATTGCCTCTCTTCTCTCTCACTCTCTCTCTCTCTCTCTCTCTCTCTCTCTACCTCCCCACTTCTTCCTCTCTCAGTTTCTATCTGAAATTGTCTCCCTCTCTCTCTCTATCCCTACCTTGCCCTTTTATCTCTGCTTCTGTCTCTCTCTACCATTGTCTCTCTTTCCCTCTCTCCTTTCCCCTCTCTCTCTGTCTCTGTCTGTCTGTCTCTCTCTCTCTCTCTCTCTCTCTCTCTTTCTCTCTCTCCCTCTCTCTTGGAATGGACATTTACATTCAGGCAGAGGCACCTGGTGGAGGATGACAAATACACTTTATGCTGCAGATGTAAGTTGGGGTCAATAAATCTCACTAGATGGCTCTCTGGTGAAATCCTGTGTTTTCACGTGAATATGGGGTGTAAGTCCCAGGACTGACTGGTGAATATGTGCTCACAGATTCACCAGTCAGTCCCGTGATTCTACCTGACTTGTTTCTAGGGTAATGCATCATGCCCATGGAGGAATTCAACCCAGGCTAGTGACTCAACAGGATACACTCATGCATCATGCCCATGGAGGAATTCAACCCGGGCTAGTGACTCAACAGGATACACTCATGCATCATGCCCATGGAGGAATTCAACCCGGGCTAGTGACTCAACAGGATACATTAATGCATCATGCCCGTGGAGGAATTCAACCCGGGCTAGTGACTCAACAGGATACACTCATGCATCATGCCCATGGAGGAATTCAACCCTGGCTAGTGACTCAACAGGATACACTCATGCATCATGCCCATGGAGGAATTCAACCCTGGCTAGTGACTCAACAGGATACATTAATGCATCATGCTGACCATACGGGGTCGGCATACCCAAGGAGGCATGGCATGATGCACCAATGAAGTGCCGCTGAGCAGAGTCACCAGCACCTTACTGGGGCATCATGCGAATCAAGGGGCACTACTCCATGAGCATTTTTTTAAGGCTTAATGATGAGAGTGATAAGAAACATGTGGGTTGACGCATGCCAGAGAGAGACCTGTCAGAGAAATATCTCTGTCAAATGTCTGTGTCTGTTACACATTCCTCTAGTTCTCAAATAAACTAGGTCAAGGGTCCATCCACATATAACATAATATAATTGTGTTTAACGCGAGAATTTGAATGAGTTATGGTTTTAAATTTTCACTGAGGTTACAGGGGTCATGAAATATTACTTTTCTTAAAGAGTAAGACTACATCTCAAATAGGTGCCTGTCTTATATAATGGTGATGGTGGTGTCCTTCCCAAATCTATTGATGCCTGGGTGTTTATCAACATCAATCTGGCACTGTAAATTCTTGTATATAACCTGCACCCTCATGAGGTACACCCCACGGTTTGTGGAAAGGTTTGATAGATTTAATATGGTATAACCTTCTGATAAATTGATCTTCGAAATTCAAAAGGCTGTCACATATAAACCTACCACACCCTCCATCACTCACCTTGGTCTGATTCTTGTACTATACTGTCATACTGGGGCGAGCTTTTTGCAGTAGATTGCTTCCATCTTTTTTGGAGTAGTTGTAGTTGCTGTCAACACACATCCAACAATCCAAAGTGGTTTGCCCTGTACCTACAACAATGGTCTTTATAGGCCATTTACAGTTGGGGTGAGAGTGTAGCAGTGGGAATCAATGATATTAAGATGCACCTCATATACAGGCATTAACACAATATGAAGTGTTACGGTGTGGTTCACATGGTGCCCTTACATCACGTTTTATTTATTTGCATTACATGCTTATCAAAACCAGAGTGGCTTTTGTGTGAAGAAAGGCAATAATGTTTGTTTGCCTGGTCTTGTACATTGCCACTTTCATATCTTATAGTCTATAAGCTTTGTTTACTTTCTGATGATAGGGCATCATCGATTTTCAAAATCCATACATAAAAGAATCTGCTTCATACAACATTATAGCGGAAATGGGCCTAGCCAGTCTTATTCTACTCACTCACTAATTACATTTACCATATTATTCACCCTGCTCCCGGAGGGTGTTGCTCCGATTGTAAAAAGAGCTGTCAGTAGGCACTCTCTTTTCTGAACAAGTCGTGCACTGCTTCACCATTCAACTTGCACTCATTACATTAGTCTAAAAAGTCACCTGCCTTGTTTAAAATAGAGAGAGCTGCACTATCAGGTACCTACTCATGTCACATGCTCTATAGTTTATTATACTGACTGACTTTTCCCAACTAGGTACCTACTCAAATCCCCCTTTTTTAGTACTGTACTTGAATGACCACTTGTGCGCAACAAAAGGGGGGCTCTTGATGGGGGGTCCCCAATGTCCCATGTCGATTTTAAGAAATGATCATGTCACTGTGTCGATTTTAAGAAATGTCCATGTCACTGTGTCAATTTTAAGAAAAGCTAAGGTCCCCATGTCGATTCTAAGAAGGTGCCAATGTCCCATGTCACTAAGCTCAAAAATGCCCATGTCGCCATGTCGATTTCAGGGGTCTAGGGCCCTAAGAGGGACAAGTTATAGCGACATGAAAAGAAAGGACTGGAAATGAGGGAATTTTTAGCCAGCTCTTCCTTTTACTATATGAGCAACACCCTGCTGGCCCTCAGACCGCTACTTACACACCATAATCTGCTTGGTTCTCCCATAACTGCCACCTTGCATCCTCTGATTGCAGTGCTTACCCAGCACCTCTAGCCTTAATTCATACCAGCCATGCATGTTGTCAGTGCATGCAACCCATGTGTGGGGCTTAAGTATAGGCCTGCGCCTGCTATCAGCTGATCTAGTGGAGGGTAACTGAGGTGTGGGGCCACTTATCTACTAGTCATGCCACTACAGGTCCTGATGGCAGTGGGCGAATACCAGCTTTAGCACATTCTGACCTGAACATTGCTCATTGCTCTTTTTGATAGAAGTACCTGGGAAATCTTGTATCATCAAGGGTAATGACATTATGTTACCTAAGCTCTTAAATAATACATTGAAAGACGTTTAAAGAATATAGAAAAATGTTTTACATAATGATTCATGAATAGTTAAATCCCTCACTCCCTAGTGATTGTAATATGCTTGTCAGAATCAAAGAGGAAAGGCTACACAGGACCTAATATGCTATTTCTTAACCCCTTACACTGAAAACATGGAAGATCCGAAACTAGTCAGCGGTGACCACTTTAGGTCCTCAAGTTGACGATACCTAAAACTACAGGATGACAATACTGACAGTACAGAGTCGTCATATTGATGACTCAGGTCGTCAGGATGATGACTTAAAGTCGTCATTTTGACTACCTAAAGCTGTAGTTTTAGGTATCGTCAACTTGAGGACCTAAAGTGGTCACCGCTGACTAGTTTCAGAACTTCTAGATTTTCAGTGTATGTCCCAAACAACCAGTGGAGCACAACATTAGTACCTGGGTAATCTGATGATCCATGACAGAGCTGGAAATTAAATCCTATCTCTATTTCTGACATTCCACTAAACACTAATTGCCTAAACAAACACTGCAAGCAGCATTGATGTTTGCTGAATGGGTAATGCCTAGTCTGAGAACCAATTGATTTCAAAGGAAACAAAAATCATATTTGCTTTAATATGTTAATTGAAATTTGTTGCACCGAGTCCAGATCTCTGAAGGTCATTTCTGAATGTTCAAAAATTGCTGACAAGCCTGGGCTCAAAAGTAGCAATGAAATCCATAAGTATTTTGGTACAGATGCAGTTGTTGTATGTTACGAGAATGGTCTCTCGATCATTATTTTGTGCACAATAGGAGAAAATAGTATTTATATTGCTAATGCCATGATGCAACCCTTCCAGGACACAGAACAGGGCAAGCCAACTGTGAATGAATCCAGCTAATGTGAAAGGAGCTCTAAATCAGCTATGTTCACCACAGTGCTAACATCGGCGGATAGTTCCTCGATTCAGAGCGCCTTTAACCCAATTATGTCAGATTTTTTCCCCAGGTTCCGGTAGTCCTCTAATGAACAGGAAGCTGACTGGGACTGGTACATGTGAAAAAGACTCATTGGCTTGAGCTGCTAATTGGTACCAGTTTGTGATGCAAGCTGTTTACTGGTGGAGGTATTGACATGTCTAATGTTGGGAATGGAGGAGACAGGATGTCCTAGACCAGGTTTGGTGAGGGTTGCTTAGTATGGGTAAGTTGCCTTTCTATCTAAAGTGAATTGACTGAGACAAAGGGCATCCATTATTTGTGTGAACAACAATTCTGTTTTTCTTTTCTTCTTCTCTGTACCTTTTTTTCTTGATTATCAGTTCTACTGATGCATACTTGACACCGGCACCTTATTCCTAGTACTCTTGATTGTCATGGTATTGTTAACTTACTAATACTTATGGTGGCAATAGGAATTCTAACACAACTTGCTTTACAAATTAGGTGCATAAGGGACAAGTCTATACGTCCCCGCTAATGCGGTGACCTATAACTTATTCTACAGACCAGTCTGGTCTCTGATTTTGTATTGTTTATCCAACTGTAAGAAACAATCATTGTACGATTTTGATACTACAACAGGCTTTGTATCAAAAAAGGGTATCACCCTCTACTATAGCCTGTATAAATAAAAGAATTACACACACACACACACTTCACAACTCCATACCCCCTATCACAAGTAAACATGATCGCTGGGTTTATAAGAAGCAGTAAGAAACATGTACCAGGTTTATAAGAATTGGAATTGGTGCCAGGGAAAAAGATAGGGAACACATAATTATTACAAAAGAAATAACTAGATGGAAGCACTGAAAATGAGAGTTCTGGAGCCTATGGATCATCATTCTGAAGTCAATCTAAACTCTCCTAAACCCAGGTAGCAAGGATACATTGGGCCAATGTCGGCTTATATTAGGCCGATATCGGCTTATATTGGGCCGATATCAGCTTATATTGGGTCAATGTCGGCTTATATCGGGCCGATGTCGGCTTATATTGGGCCAAGCATGACCCAATGCTCCATTGCTGATTGGGACGGCTTTAATTTTGATTATTGATGCCATGATGCATCAAACAGTTCCAATATAATTATAGAGAAGGGTTAGCCAACTGTGAACGTGTCCAGCTAATGTTAAGCCAATAATAAGAGATTTTTTTCCATGAGCCCAGTGGTACTTTGCTGAATGGGCTGAATGGGGCTGTAATTATGTGGACTGACTCATTGGGAGGAGCTGCTAATTGATTCCAATTTGTAATCAATAATCACACAGAAACAAAAAAAAATCTCAGTGCCCAAAGGTAAAATCAGCTACATTGATATCAGCTCCGTACAGGCCAGGGCTGCATTCATGCATCATGACGACCCTCCAGATTTGAATCGCTAACTCCTAGAGGGTTGGCATGGCGCGCCGATGAAGTGCTGGCACACAGTCTCGTCAGCATCATGATGACCAATCAGCATGGTGCATTAATGCTACAGTGGCCTTTAAAAGGTTAAATGAGCCTGTATGATTATACATCAGATTTATGACCTGAACAACCAATGCTCCTCCCTCTACTACTTATTGTGTCAGTTATATGTCTGTTCTCAGCCCATGGGGCAATAATCCAGTACTCGTCACACATGTGGCGCTATAGTCATGTTCACACAGCCCCTGATTCAGACTACAGCCATGTTCACAGTTCCATCCACTCTCTTCCTTTATCCATTATTTATTTTGCCTTCAAAAATGGTGCATAAACTTTCCGATTTTCCATTTTCAGATTCACTGTTGATGTTGCTTGGAATAGAGAAGTATTGGAGTAGAAATTACTACGCAGTGAGCTGTGACAACTAAGGATTCCTACAAGTATGACATATGCTACCAGTTGGTTTAGAAAAGTGTTTGCTAAGTTCAATCCATCAACTCTGTGTGGTCAGAGAATTGCATCCTCCTCCACCTGATCATAATTAAAAGAATGAGTGTTAGTAAAGGATAATTACACGAGGCCGTCATGAATTATCCATTGATTACTTGTTCACTACTTCATGCGGCAGAGGAAGGGTGGACGGAGGGTGTGAAGATGTTAGGGCCGTTTTCCCCCACCCGATGATGTCCTTCTGTCAGCCGACAGCCACTGCACACAACCACCTCAGCCGACAGGGCTGCCATAGGGTTCAATGGTGGGGCATGGCTCCTGTCGGCCGGCGATGGTGTAAACTATGATGCTGGCGCTGAATGTGAAACAATTAATGGGGAGAACCCGCTGACATGTGCTATGTGCAGTGATCCTTATGTCAATTTAATTAAATTACTTCTAGAAAATGGTGCCGATCCAAATGATTACAAGCACCTTTCTCCTTTGAAACAAGCAATTTATGGCCGACATTGTGTCAGAATAAGTGTACAAAACCTGGAAAACCATGGTTTTTGGCCTTTATGCAGCCATAGAATAAATTATGCTTATCCAATCTTGTCTTCCATGGTCTCATCTTACAGAAGACATTCTAGCCTTTCAGAAAAATATCCAATTGTGTCTGTCGGGTAAATATTCTTTGAGTTAAGGTGACCCAAAGTCCCAAAATCACTAAAAATTCTGTTTTTTTGCAGTTTATGTCATTTTGCACATGTCCTATTGTCCACTCAAACACTAGAAACCCATCCAAAATTGCCTGTGGTATTAGGCATATATTAGGCCTACACTATTTATGTCAGTTTAGGTGGATGTTGATTGAGAATTTTTTACTATGGTCACTCATGTGTGGAATTTTATTCTTCGAGGCGTCTGTGACAATAACTCTAAGGTCAGAATAACTCTATCAATAATAGTGATATAATGTCTCTATTACATGTCACATAAAGAACTTATAAAGGGGTGAAGTTGGTATAAAGATTTTAGCAATCGGTCAAATGGTCCCTGATTTGTGGGTCAGAATGTCCATGTGGACTGGGTTTTCGTCACAGACGCCTCAACTACATTTTATAATGTTGCTAATTTATTTAAGTATCTATTTGTCTTTCTTACATGTCATATCAACCATCACAGCCAGCTTATCAATTCTGACAAGCATTGGTAGGCTGTGGGCCTGCAATGTAGCATTTTGAGTACCATTTCTCATATAGGGGGTTTTCGTCACAGACGCCTCACGATTTTGTTTGTTGCAAAGTCAGAATCGTCTGCTGTTACCCAGTGGAAGTCAATTACTTGGGAGAGCCTTGTTTTTGTCAAATAAGTGTTACAACTGGTTGTTTATCAAAGATTTTCTGAAGATTCTCTGCAGACTTTGACAAATTTTGCCATCAAAGTTTAGGAATCCGATCAAATTTCTTTCGCAGTCCAAAGATTATATCCCCTAGTACTTGCTGATGTGGTTATATTTGGTTAATTTGGTCTTATTTTGATGAAAACAGTATAGCTTGATTGAATCAGCAAGCCTCTTGGACTTGGCAGGTGGCTGCCATGTTGATTTTGGGCAATATTTGATACAGACTCATATTCGTGAGGCGTCTGTGACGAAAACTCCTGTTGAACAAAATTCTCTCTGGCGAGCACCATATGCTGCCCTAAGGTCAAAAATGGATTGAAATGTGCAGAAATGATGTGCCCCAATTATTTTAGGGCATTTGCTACATGTTCTGTTGATTTTATTCAAGAGTTGGTGGGTCTAAAATTGTGTTTGACCTAAAATTGCCTCAAATTGCTCCAGAAATTCCTACCTGTACATGAAATGAGGGTATTCAATTGACTTTTCTGTGGTTGATATGATGTTTTGTACTCCTCCTCATCAATTGTGTGTGTTATAATCAAAATCCCATTACTTATTTGGCCACAACAAGCACCAAAGCGCAGAAATGAGTTTTTGTCACAGACGCCTCCGACAGAAATGAAATTCTGTTCTTGTAATCTTGCAAAGCATCATCTATACAATATTTATTCTTGGTAGACTATGATACATTATTATTCAATGTCCTGACCTAAAATAACTACATTTCCAGCATATTTATCTAAATTTATTGCATTTTTAGTTTTCGTCACAGACGCCTCATTTCAACATTTTCCCCCCAAAAAAATATTTTCAGTCCATATAACCAACTAATACTTTACCACAAGATGCCCCTAGCCTAAGTCCATTTTGGTACAGAGCAGCTTTGCAATTGCTGAAAAAAACCTTTTGGGGGCCCCTTTACCTGTGTGAAATTTGGATTTTCCTCATTTTTTTCCACCTCGGCAGACATTCAACACTCAAGGGTACAAAATTGGTTTTAGTGAGGCCTCTACTGTTTTATTTTCCCCAAACTAGACATAATGAGGATTAGTTAGAGCAATTCTGGAGCTAATCAGGGCATTATTGACAGAACTACAGTAAAGTTAGTGATTTGAAGACAAAATTGTCCAATTTTTCAATATTTTAATAATTATGTCCGGGCTCTCACAAAAATGTTTTTAAGGTACAGTTTTGCATTCTTGTATGCTTAATCCAGTTAGTAATAGCTACCTGCAGCCCAAATTTCAAGTTGCTGTGATTGTCCTAACTTGTTTTAGAGCAATCCTAGAGTTTTCGTCACAGACGCCTCACAAAATTCGCTGATATCCAGTTGGCCATGAATAAAAACTGCAGTTCTTGGAGGAAGCCAGTCCACCAGGGGTTTTCATATGGCCAAGATGTTGCGTTATCAATATAATACACTTTTGTAATGTTATCTTGACTTTTATCTTTCTGTACTGTGTGCACCAGATATGTGCACTTTTTCTGACATCCACCCTGTCAAATGAAGCCGATGTTCTTACTCTGGCAGCTACATTTGGTTTCATTGAGATGGTAAAGGTTTTGTTATCTTCAGCTACTGCAACACCTGATGTGTTGGCAGATGCACTAGAAATGGCAATTGGCAGTTGTGAAAAGAAAGCACCTGAGATAACAGAGCTTACAGAGCTATTGATAAGACAGGGAGCACATGTGAATCATCCTGGATATGATGACTATTGTTACCTTATACATCGTCTCTGTGAATACACTTTGCAAAGTGAAGGAGAAAACCTGTTTCTAAAACAGTCCCTTGACCTCTATTTCCAATATGGAGGTGATATTGATGTGGAATGTCATGTTCCAGTGGATTCTTTGCGTACTGAAGTGGATTTTTCTGGAACGGTACTGCAATATACACTGTACGAATTTTATGTTTTATGAAATAACTGACCCCAATAGCAGAGTATATAGCAGTGTCTTTTATAACATACCTGAATATATAATACATTTGCTGTTGATTGACAGAACCCCTTGCTGTAATTCTATAATTCAGGTTTCTTTAATTTTACAGGAATAGTTGCTGGAACCTCAGTTGCCAGCAAATATTTCTGTAAATTTAAAGTATATTTAATTGTTCATTTACAGCAGAATTTGCTTTCCATTCACAGAAAATATTGCTCTATAATTCTACAACACATTTTGCTGTAAATTTACAGCATATGACTGGATCCGCCCAACTATGTCAGTTTCCATGGTCAAGGAGTAATTCAGGCAAAGTCAGTATTAAACTTTAAGACTTTATTTTATTGATAGCCCTGTATCTTGGCTTTATGAAAAGGTTCATTCAAGTCATTAACTCCCAGGGGGTCAGTTTTTATCACACTCGCAGTAAAACCATATCATTTTGTTTGCCCGACTGATCGAAATAATTTATAATACATGTAACTATTTCAATAAACCTCCTATCATTACCACATTGCATGTCCAAACTAATCTAATAGTCTAGTATAAGTGTACCAAAAAGTAGAACTGAGGCACATAAACTGTCAAAGTTATGACATTGCATGAAAATCACTATATAACATCCTCACTATGTACACTTGCTTAAACCAACATCATTTGCCACTCATCAAATACATTCTGCATGTAGTCTGTAGCCGAAATAGACCCCCCGAATAGTGAATTTCGGTCAGTCGGGCAAACGAGCAGTAGTACATAGGAGAACACCTCATAGATGCACTTAAACCTGTCCTATCATCTTGCCATTACATACAGAGTAACTAGTGCACCTGGGCTACTGTTTAAAACCAATAACTCTACAATATCTACCCATCTTGGGTCTATGCAGATGCTCAGAAAATTAAGTTTTGCTTTTTTCTCACAAATTTTCATCGAAGACCGGACCAATAAGTGACAAAATCTATATATATGTTTCTGTAGAACTGAATGAGCTTGCTGTATGATCACAGTGACTGTTACTGTATGATTACTCTGAATTGTTTTCTAAAATTACAGTGATTCACCTCCTGTAGATTTACAGCAAAATGTACTGGAACCAAAGTTGCCAAGGGATTTTGCTGTGAAATAACCCTACCTACTTCTTACAGTGTACTGCCCGTAACCATGCAAACAGCAACATGGTGGCTTATTAGGCATGATGCAGATGTCAATCTTCAGGTTCAACTGGCTTAAGGAATATGGCCTAGGGTAGAGGCACCCATTTCGGACACTCCTCGACACACAGGAGGTGGACATAATTGGTGCTCAAATCTTGTACCTTTAAAAGTGGAGAATTCTACTTTCCATTTAACCAGTTGATACATGATAGTTTACCCTCAAGATTCTTGAAGAAATCTTTAATGAAACTCTCCAATACATATGAATGAATGAGCTAAACCTTCTGATTTTAATGACGCCCTAGAAAAAGTTTTCAAAGAAGCTGACTGTGATAACTGTGATGTATGGGTAGGAGGCGACTACAATTTAAATTTTGCTGACAAAGATGATAATGATGTAGCTGCATTTTTGGCCATGGCAAGTTCCTTTAGTCTAAGACAGATGATACATCGACACACTAGGCCGAAAGGCAACAATGGTACTATTATTGATAACATTTTTACAAATGCTGATCATATTGTATACAATAATGCGTTACCCACACTTATCAGTGATCATGTGCCCGTAGCCTGTGTGCAAAAAAGGGACCGTAATATTAAGACAACCAAAAGCTTTCAGGGGAGGAGCTATAGGAAATATGTACGCGATGACTTACAAGAAAAACTGTTATTTTTTAAATGGACTGAATTCTATAAAGAGCATGATCCTAATAAACAATGGGACATGATTATGAGTATCACATTTGAATATCTTGATGTACACTGTCCAATCAAAACAATCACCGTAAAAGGGGCAAATACACAATGGTTAACACCTGGGGTTAAAGAACTTATAGCGGATAGGGAAAGTCTAATGAGGGACCACTATAGATACGGTAGAGCAGAGGATCTACATAGAGCAAAGCTCATTAGAAATAGAATAAATATTATGAGTAAAGAGATTAAGCAAGGTGAAATAAGTGAAGCATATAACAACGCTAGAGATGGTCATCAGTCATTTTGGAGAAAAATTAGTGAAATGATAAAACCAAAAGCCCAGGGGACCCAAGTTGAGTTCACTGATCAAGTTACAGGGGGGAACATAGATCATATACAGGCTCCAAATTACTTCAAAAAGTTTTTTGCCACTATTGGTGAAAAAATGGCAACAGACATGGGCTTTGACATAAACACCCACCACAAAATGGCGAAAAATGTTGAAATTGAGTGTCCCGCGCCCATCATTAAGATGGAAGATGTAGAGAAGTTAGTAGATGGGATTAATATAAATATATCTAGTGGTATACATGGGTTGAACGCCATGGTGTTAAAGGATGCTTTGAGCATGTTAGTTCCACAATTGTACACTATTTTTAAGAATTCAGTTGAACAGGGAATATTTCCAAGTAAATGGGCATTGAGTATGGTAGTCCCTATTCCAGAAACAGGATCTCAAAAAAAACATAGGAAATTGGAGGCCAATAAATCTGCTGCCCATTCCAGGAAGGATATTAGAAAAAATAAGACACTCTCACATATATAAGCATTTAGACGTTAATAAATTAATCACAAATTCACAATATGGTTTCAGACCAGGACTTGGCACAGCTGATGCCACCTTTGATTTTATTAACTATATCTTCAGGGAACTAGATGAAGGGAAACAAATTAGTGTGAGTTATATTGACGGGTCCAAAGCTTTTGATTCCGTCCACCACAAACTTTTATTAAAAAAATGTACATCACTAAAATTACACCATACCACCCTAAAATAGTTAGAAGCATACCTAGCTGATAGAAGACAGGCATCCATGCTCAATGGCACAATATCTGATGAACATCCTGTAGCCTATGGTGTACCACAGGGGAGCACCCTGGGACCTTTGCTCTTTCTTATATATGTGAATGACTTCCCTGACTGTATTGATGTTTGTAAAACTTATATTTATGCTGATGATATAGTTTTAATTGCATCTGGAAAGGATTATGAGGAAGCAGAAGACTTACTATCAGCTGACATTGAAAATACCAGTAAATGGTGTAAAAACAATTGTATTACTGTTAATAGCAAAAAGACAAAAGCCATGCGTATAGTAAGAAAGGGATCAAAAGCTGTAATACCTCCCTTAAATGTGTCAATAAATGGGATACTTCTGGAAAATGTTACGGATTATAAGTACTTAGGTGTCACAATAGATTGTAGACTGGATTTTAAAAAGCATGTTGAAAATACCATTCAATCAATGGGTCATAAAGTGCTGTTACTATGCCATATAAGGAGATATCTCACAAAGGAACAAGCATTGTTAATCTATAAGCAAATGATACTGCCTTATGCAGATTAAGCTAGTTTTGTCCAGGAGTGTAGTACACAGAGCTATTGAAAAAACTACAGAATGTCCAGGGACATGCTCTCAGGATTATCAAACATCAAAATATGTATGAAAAAATCTCTATAGGTAAATTGCATGATGAGTATGGAGTCAAAAGGTTGGATGATAGGAGATACACACAGCTACTGATGATGATGTATAAAAAATCTGGTGAATTGGGTGTGTTGATGAATGAGGAGCAACGAAGAAATTCCCTATATACTTAAATAAATATAAGAACTCAGACAGGAGCCCTTGGTCACGGGGCATCCAGGCATGGGATAAGTTAGATGCAGCAACCCAAACCACCATTGGGAAAGTTAAATTTAGAAATTTGATAAAGAATATTAAAAAGCCAAAAAGCTGAGTTTCTTGGCCCAGAGCAGACTGGAAACAGTTGCCTAGGCAAACTAATAAACCAATCATATATGAAGCTCATGTAACTATTTATGTTCACAAATTATCTCTTAATCAATATTAAATCTGTAACAGCATCTGGACACTCTGTGACCTTTGGATAATAGCCCCCCCCCCACTTCTAGTGCCCTGCAAGCTCCATGTGCCTGGCGTTATCAAGCGATGTCAGCGTAATCTAATGTAAAGCCGCTATCATACGACACTTTGTGTAGTATTTGTATACTACCACCTTAGAATAGGACTTTCTGATACACTTATATACAGTGAGTAAGACTGAAATCATGTTATTCTTATATTGAATATAGTATCAGAAATGTTATTTGGGTTTGTATATGTCTGGGGAGGGTCAAGGCATTCACCAGTCATTTTTCTCCTGTGTTTTTCAACCTATTATTATTTCAATTATACATATACTAATACCACCTGAAGTGTACGAATAAGAACCAGAACTATAAGTATAGACCACATTGAATTAATATGCTTATACTGATGTGTAACAATTGAACATGTAAACTTATGGTATTGGAGATATACCCAACTATAACATTGATATCTGAGAATAGAACACACGCTGAGTAGTGTAGGAGTTAAGTTTTCTGATATTTGTTACATAGACGGTATATGACAGCAGTCATTATATTCCTGAACTCTGTAGTATAAACGCAAGAGGTTTTGGTCGGACCCGATTGCAAAATGGAAGACCACCCGGTGAATCTGCAATAAACAGTTTTCAAATACAAAAATACAATACAAATACAAATTAAGACATGGCTACAGAAGGATACTGAGATTGATCAGGATATTTTTAGAACTCTACAAGAAATGTGGGGCAAGTTGGAGGCAGCTCAGATGAACAATGCCAAAAAAACGTCTTTCCCTGAGTATCATATCACACAAATGGCTGATTTACAGGAGTTCAGTGATGAATCCCTGAATACCTACCCAGAAGAACCCTCAATACAATACAGCATCACAGAAAAATACTTAACTGCATTGCATCAGATCATCAGCATTGTGGAGATTCTGAGTCAGCCTCGTTCAATGCAGTGGTACTGCCACTGCTGTGTGTGGGAGAATCTTGTGTCCCTTCAACCATCGGTGGTAAAGATTCTACCCATACCTGCTATACTGAAGCGCTACATTCTCTGTCATGAATTATGAATTTATTTTGCTACAGCACTAATCAATGAATGGGTACAATTGATGGACATTTTCATTATGTATTTCAAAGAATTCCTCAATGTGTCAGTTATGTTGGTACATGTATATTGTAATGCATGCTTTTGTTATTCAGTCAGAGATAGTCATCAGAGATAAGTCTCGGAGTATATTTTAAATGATCTTGTTTACTGTAACATGCACTATGGTTAATAAAAGCACATCATAGATCATCAACAGGCTAACAGTGTCAAGCCTCTTATTTACCCAGTTTATACACATTTTCTGTAACACAAGTCTGGTTTCTGCTTCCAGAACTGGAAGTGCCTTTGAGTAATGCCCCCTAGCAGCAGGGACCGCAGCTAGTGTATATATATTATGAACAAATTAGGAGAAGTATGGCGGTGACTGGGTCAGGGGGGGGGGGTAAAAAATAACCCTCTATTATTTCACAGTCAGCTTGAGGTGGCTGCTTAGACCTGATAATATGTAGAAATAAATCTAAGAGAGTGTCTTTCTGTAGTTCTCTAAAACAGATCTTGGGTTTGATTACTTTATTTACATATTGGTCTGTGTTAACACATAAGGGGACAATGCTCGTTCAAGAAATAGGCCATAGTATTATTATTTTTTTAAATTCCAATACCCTGTACTCCTTGTGGTTACATAGGCAAATACAGCGAAGCCACATTCTACTAAGATATACATGACCAGGCATGTATAGCTTGTCTCTCACTCTGCTTAGGTTAGAGTTTAGTTGGCCAATCAGAGAGCAGATTGCATTCAGCTTAGGCTGCACTACTGACCTTGGCCTCCAGCAGACAAAGACAAATGAGATCAACTATACATGCAACACATGCACAACATGATGTATCTGAAAATAGACGTCATATCTTCACAAAATGTGTGCCATATAAGAGTGTATGACTTACATCCAAAGGCTAGTTGTGGTATAGGTGAGTGGCTTTGTTGATACACTTACTATACAATCCTGATTTTCAAACATCACCAAACATGGCACAGTGATAGGTGGTGCAATGGTAGCACTGTGAGTGGTGGTGTGTTAAGGAGAAGTCATATAAATTATGAGTGTGTGTGTGCTTTGAGGGAGGGTAGGTTATTTATTCCTTTAAGGGACAAGTCATTTATTGCTAAGTGGGGGGGGGCTTGTTAGATACAGGGGGGTCATTTTGAAAAAGAGCCCCTTGGTCGGGGGTGAAAACTAAATATGTGCAATTCAAACACCGATCACAACGCGTCATTCCAGTCATGTATCCTTTTATTGTTTTTGGGGGGGTGTCATTTTGCAAAATCAGTTCTTAGTGGGGGAGAACACTATTTTCAATATCATTATGAATTTACCCTGGTGCTTATTCAAGACAGATGAGACCCATGCTTACATGATCCAATATGATTATAGATCAGGCTTATCTTCATATGAGCAGCAAAACTCATGCTCATGTTACTATTTCTCTACTTATTCTGTCAGTCAAATTGTCTATCTGTTCTTCACTGATTAGACAACCATCAAGTTCTCATACTTTAGTCAAGTCCCCCCCAAGCTTTAGACTACTGTGGCATTCTCAGTTCATTCTACCTCTTCCTATATCCTTCTCCTCTGCTTTTAAAGGTGATATATAAACCTTTTAACCTTTTTATTTTCAGATTTACCATCGGTGTTGCTTGTATGAGAGAATCAATGAACTGGAATTTCTTAGGACTTCAGTTTCACAGTAGAAATAATATAAGATCTGCCGACTGAGCCTTATACCAGGTTGCTTGCTATAATATTTGCCAAAAATGGCTGAGGTTTGGAAGTCTGAGCTATTGGATGAAAATGTCAGTGTGCCTGTTTGGATGAATGGCACAGACTTAGAGTCACATCAAAAGAGGTCTGAAACCCTTGATGCAATAATAAAAGAATGGAAACTGAAACAGCTAAGTGCCATTTTACGAAGTGGTTGGGATGTGAATGAGTGCCTGGAATGTGGTGGCGAGACAGTACAATATACTGCCCTCCTGAGGGCAGCAGAGGAAGGGTGGACGGAGGGTGTGAAGTCTTACTTGATGCTGGTGCTACATGTAAAACAATTAACAAGGAGAACCCGTTAATGTGTGCTATATGCAGTGATAACCTTTCTGTTGATCTTATCAAGCTACTGCTAGAACACAGTGCAGATCCCAATGACCATAAAGGTGAAAACTATGATACTGTCATACTAGTGATTGTGCATGATCAAGTTGTCATATGAGAAATATCATAAGACTAGTGGTATATAGTGTAAATACATTAAGCTCTCATAAAATAGTGTTACTTCCAGTTGTCACTGGTTTATTCAGCTATAGGCAACATGTAGGAAGTATCAATCATACAGTAGTTAGTATGTAGGTAATTTGTACATACAGTAAATATACAGTAATTTATAAAGAATAATGTTCTGTTCCACTCCACCTGTGAGGTAATAATAATACAATGTCCAGCATAGTTCTAGGTGGGTTCCCACACCTAGCTCCTGGCCTGCTGCTTAGAGGAATAATGTAATAATGAATAACTTTACCCTCTGGTGGAAGTCTTGATGAAGATACCCTCTGGCCACTAATGATGGAAACCAATGCCTGTCTAGCATAGTTTCACCATAGTGCAGTGGTATAGCAGGTAGCAGGAGATGACTGGAGATGTTACCTCTAGAGCGGTTCTTGGTGTTCTGTCCTCTTGGAGGTGCAGACAGGCTATTTGTAGCAAATCTTGGAAAAGCACCTCCAGACTGACTGGGGCCAGTGGCATCTGCCTAACTCTGCAATTGTTAGAGGGGAGCCTTTCATGTGTCACTGGGTCCACAAAGGACCCCCATGGGCGCCGCTGTGTCCCCCTTTGTCTTGGTCGGTTCTGTGACTTCAGACCCTCATATCTCGGTCGTTTACGCAGCTACAACCGCCATTTTGTGCATGCGCGGAGTTGAATATGCCAAGTTTAAACTGCCCGCTGGATAGGCGCGTAACTTGCGCCGGTTTGTCTGTAGTGCACTCGGAGCTCCATTTAGTCTCCATGGCGTAACTTCCTTAATAATGAGAGTTCCGCCTTGATCTTGGGCTCATTTTGACCGTCTAATTATGGGCTTTCCATAAATGTTTTGATATTTGACCTAGCTTGCTCAGGAGCAACGCTAGAGCGACCGGACGGTTATGGCATCGTGCTTATGTAACCCATTGTTCAGTTATTAGAGTGCTCAGACACTCATGACGGCGTCAGCGGTGCTCAGGCACCCGTGACGGCCGGTTGCATTCACTTACAACTTATTAGTTTGTGCACTGAACCATGAGGTCGCACACTGAGACCCTCATTTTTATTATATTGTGCAGTGAACCATTAGGTCGGAGCCTTTGATGTCAGAAAGTGTGTTTGTAACTGACCTGGCTGGTGTGCAGTGGGGCATGAATGCTCTTATACAAAGTTTGAGCGCTCTTATAGCTCTTAGAACCAACCTATGTATTAATTTCATAGATATTCTTTGATTAATACAAAATATGTTAGAATTTATGGAATAATAAAATGGTATATCAATACACCTTTGTGCAATGCAATTGGCGAGTCAGAAGAGGATTTAGCTATTGTCAAACTCCTGCTCAAATATGGAGCAGATGTTAATGTAAGATGGCCAATACATTGGGGAAATCAGGATGATAAAATGAGACAAAATAAAGAATGTACTGTTCTACACATGGCAGCTAGGGATGGGTCTGATTGATTGAATTTTTTTTTATTTATTTATCCTGGAGTGATACATGTCCTTACAGAACATTTTGTTATATACTCCGAGGTCTTAAAGTCTACTTTTATACCTCTGATTCTGCTCAGGGCAGGCATAAGGGTCCCACACAGAGTACTAATACCGCTGAGGGAGATGGAGGTGGCCATTCACTCCTGGCTACAAAAGAATATTGAGGATGATACACACATGCGTACAACTATATTGGTGATGTGGTGCAAGTTAAAGGATATGGAGGAGGAAGAACCTCAAAGATTGAAGTCAAACCTCAAGAAGATCACGTTCCCTGAGTATCTACCTGTACTGATTGCTGAATACCTACCCTGAGGACACCTATCCCAAAAAGACGTACAGTGCGAAGGAAGAATATCAGTCCTGGTTGACCCTAATTAGGAGTGTACTAGACTTTATGAGTCAGCCTCATTTACTACAGTGGTGCTGCCGCTGCTGTGTGCGTGAAAATCTTGTCTCCCTTCAGCCGTCAGTAGTTAAGACATTACCCATACCCGCAGGACTAAAACGCTACATTCTGTGTCATGAAATATGAATATTCTAATCTAAATGTTGAATAAAGAAGGTGAAAATCACTTTTATTTAGAAAGTCATCTTGATACATTATGGGTACGATAGTGATACATCAAACACAATTTGATAGAGGATGAGAATGTTTAGCTTGACAGTAAGACATTGTTTGTGTATATTGAAACTAAAATGAATATTAAATAAACAAAATCTTTGCAGGAATGTCAGTACAGTAAAATCTCAATGAATCCTGTTATAATGAAATTTCGGTTATAACAAACAAAACGCTTGGTACCAAATAATTACCATATATTTCTTTAGTAAAAAAATCCCATTTAATACAGGCAGGGAAATTCGGATATAATGAAGTTATTTGGACATCAGAGGAGTGTAATCATGTGAGGGGGCTTCTCCCCCCCCCTCTGCCCCCCTCCTTGTGGCAGTATGGGTGTTGCTGCAGTAGGGATGGTTACATTAGAGGGGAATCAGTGCCTTTAATGGGTTTCTCCTTGCACCTACCCCCCTCCCCTCTCGACATCGAGGAAAGGGGGGTCCGCCCCTGTGATGGGGCTTCTATTCCCATCCCGTTCACCTCGTCAAATATGGGGGTGGGGGGGGTGATGGGGGAGGAGGTGTTGGATATAAAAACGAATGAGGTTCCTCTTTCCAGAGAAATGTACTGTACTCAGTATTTGAACTTTTGTAAACATTTGAAAAGTGGGTGGATAAAGATTTCTTTAAAGTAAAATGTAATATTCAGTTCTTTGTTCTTGTCATGGATCATGACAAGCAATTGCCAGATTTGCATATTCAATAGATCTATCTTTCTATTTATCTGTATAGTCTAATTAAAGAAATGGCAGCACACTTGATCTAGATCCGTAAATCACACAAGGAGTCAGAAACATCAAACCAGTAATGAGACCAATCTTCTCCCTGTTGGTACAAGCAATATAAGACTTAATCCGAGTCTGAGTGTCTCATCTAGGAAGCCTGCCCTCCAGCCAAAGTAATCAAGGAGTAAGCATCTTAGGGAGTGATCATTTTTTAACAACAGGGGGGGGGCTGGTGGGTTTGCGGGGGGGTCAGAATTTTTTCAACCCCTTGACCAGGGGGGTCAGAATTTTTTCAATCCCTCTGATAGGGGGGTCAAAAAAATTCCACCTGTTTTCAGTGGAAAACCCAGCGCGTTATTATAGGTTAAAAGGGCAAGTACGCGGGTGATTTTCGTCCCTTATGTGAGGGTGCAACAGCACCCCCCCCCGGTCCCTGCACTCAGTATCCAAAGGGGACGTCACCTGCGTTCTCCATTTTGGAAAACAGCCCCTGATCCACTGATTTTCAGGCCCGAAAACCCCCCTTTTTTGTGAAAACAGTGGACTTTTGTGGTTTCAAAAACACCCCTATTCCCTCTACTTTCTCCACCAGCACAGACATCTTTGGTAACTTTCTGAATTTGCAGTTGACACATGTTATATGTCCATATTATTTAGGTTCAGGCTCAAGGGAGTAAAAAGTACTAAATTTGCTCATTGTATCAGTATATCTAATTAGATAGTGAAGGTATCTCCAAGGCCATGCACCCATCAAACAACCCCCATTTTCTTGAAATGCATGGACTCTTCTCTGCCAAAATACCCCTTTTCTTGAATTCCCGGACTTAACTGAAGAAAAAGACCCCTTTTTCTTAAATCAGAGGACATAGGATGTATGACAAAAAGCACCCTTTTTCCACGTTTTTAGAACGCAGGTGACGTACCCTCTGTGATGTAAGTGCGGGGGCCGGGACCCCCCCCCCCCCTGTTAAAAAATGATCACTCCCTTAAGTCAATGTAATCACCACTAAACACCTGTAATACTGGGGGCCGGTACAAGAAGTGTATTAATCAATACACTGAGCTAGAGATAGGTATCCACATAATGATACAAAGAGGATGTCACTGACTACAGCTAATTTGGTGCATCATGAGAGAGAAATTATAATTAATGCAATGCAGTTACGGTAAGCTGGAATGCTGGAATCGTGCTTCAAACACTTTGGGAGTGCATTAAGTTTATTAGCATGAAGAACTGGCGCAGTATTGAATTACCACCTACATAGTCAACATAACCTAGTGCTTAGCTCACCAGCTTGGAGGCATTATCAAATAACTGCGACATGCTTAATTCATAAGACCTGTACGGCTCCTAATTACCATTCCTCTTTAATTCTAATTTACAGTACAGAACTCTAGAACAGTGGCCACTAATATACCAATCTTGAGACAAATAATGTAATCCAAAATTGAGGTATATGGCTCTTTCCGGGTCTGGTTTACATGAGGAGTTTAGAATAGTTACAAATGTGTACATGCTATTGGAACTCTTGCTTGGCTAAAGGTGCTTTTTAACATTTGGAAAAGGTTTGGGTAAAAGTGTTTGTAACAAAACTTTTCTCTTGCGTGAAAAAATGTGCTTTTCTATATGGAGGTAGCGGATTGTCCTTTTGACGCGGCCATTGCTGAAGCTGATTACCAGTGGTTATCCTTGATAACAGCTATCAGATCAGTACCAACTGCCCCCCTCCCCGAGATGACTGCAGTGAATAGTTGGGTATAAGTCGGTATAAAAAAACCTCTTGAGAACAATAAACTGTTTGTTTGATGTTAGCTTTTTAATTCTTTACCTAAAATTAAATGTTTTTATAGGTTGGTTGAAAAGGTTTTTTGGGCTATATGTTTTGACATGCAAAGTTACCCAGTGAACAAAAAGACGTTTTCTGACGTTTTTCAACATAATTTGAAAGTTTAGAAACGTTTGTTTTGAATGTTATTCTAACGTTAAAACGTTGACTCATTCTGACGTTTTTCAACGTTCATACAAACGTTTTTTTCTAACATTTTAAAACGTTTTCTAACATAATTTTCAACATTCAAAAACATTAGAGAACATTCTTAAACGTTTCTACTAGCATAACCGCTGGGGTATTTTGACTTTGTATTTTGTATAGGTACCTATTGCCCAAACTATTATTCCTGCCAAATTAATGACAGAACATATAATCATTTGTTGTGCACATAGAAGTATCTTCATATAGAATTCTCCTGAAGCACATTATACCTGTAATCCCTGAGCAAAAATCTCTAGGACTGGTGCAAGAGCACATTGTCCTCAGAGGGAATATGTATATTTCTTGGTAACAAGCAATGGGTGTCTTCATCAGGATTATTTCATTTAAACCAATAGAATATGATAATACCAGTCATATATTATCAGGCATGACTTGGAATTAAAGTTTTGATCCAAGGATATATGAAGTAAGCAAAAATATGATAATGTATACATTTAAAGCAACTTTAGATTACAGAACATACAGGGAAAATCTCCCCATCGATTGGCCTGCCACCTTGTGGGGAAGATATGTATAACACAAACGTATAAAAATGTTAGAAAACGTTCTATAAACATTTGTTGAATGTTTTACTACGTTTTAAAATGTTTGGAATGAATGTTCACATTCTAAATTACTGTTGATGTTAACAAACGTTTGTTAAATGTTTGTTTGATGTTATAAAACATTTTATATGAACGTTTGTTTTAAAGCCTTTATGGACATTAGTAAATGTTTGCTGAACATTTCATTTATGTTGGAAAACATCAAAACCTAACGTTCACTTTCTAGCTTTAAAATGACGTTCACGAACGTTCTCTAAACGTTTGCTGTTCACTGGGTAGAAACCTAATGAAGACTTTTTTATGTTTAAAAAACCATTTTATTCCAAGTTGGACTCACAGCCATAGCACTGGCTGTGTTTACATTCTGATATACAAGGTAGGTAGATTTCAATATATAATAGGGCAGGAGGTTACCGTATGTAGCACAGTGACTGGGGGCACCTTGGATGTATGTCACTAGGTTAGCACAGCTGTGACTGTAGGACCACTCTGCCCCTGTACACTGCTGTTGTAGGTCACATACATATTGAAGCAGGAATAGGGTAGGTAAGTCAGGCTAATACACATTGAACTGTCTTTTGTACATTAGAAGGCCTTGGTATCCTACACACTGTTATTCATACAGAAGTAGAGAGAGGCTTGCACTAAAGAATGGGTGTGGACCACTAAAATCGACATGGTGACATGGGCTATTTTAGGCTTAGTGACATGGGACATGAACAATTCCTTAAAATTGACATGATGACATGAGCAATTTCTTAAAATTGACATGGCGATATGACCATTTCTTAAATTTGACATGGTGACATGGCCATTTTTTAAAATTGACATGTGACATGGGGGACCCCCCATCCACACCCCCTAAAGAGACATGGAGACTGTGGTGAAGGTTTCATACACTCATTGTCAATACATCTTGGATACAGTGTGTTATCTGTCATACATAAGTACAGGTACCCTTGGCACTTTGTTTACATTGATACACACAGTAGGCTAGGTCTAGAGAGCTAACCCTATGTAGGACATGAACCTTTTAATATGATCTAGGGCACTAAGGCAGCACATGTATATAGACTGTTGTGACTGAGTGGACCTTTGTATCCTTGCAGAGCAAGCTAAAGGGGGCATGGTGAGCTGGCCATTTCTTAAAATCGACATGTGACATGGGCTTTAGTGACATGAGGTGAAAAATTCAGGGGCGTAGGAAAAGGAGGGGCGAGGGGGGTCTGGGCCCCCCAATCATAAAGGAGGGGGGGTCTGATTATGCCTGGGCCCCCCAAAAAAATTTACCAAGAAGTCATAATGAAATGGAAAAGCAGCAAAAAAAATTCCATCCCAAATTAGATTAATATGTTAAAGGGATAGGGACAATGGAGCCCTGAACCTAAAATCAGATCTAAAATTCACCAAAAATACTTTTCTATTAAATTCTATTATGGGTATGTATAGGCATCATCGCGCTCGAGCTGATAATTCAAGGTGTTCAAATTGGGACCCCGCTGGGCCCCCCCAATGAAGATTTTCTTCCTACGCCTCTGAAATTAGTGACATGACATAGGTCCTTTCTTAGATTTGACATGGGACATGAGAGGTTCTTAGAGGTGACATGGACAGTGGACATGTGACATTTTTGGTGGGGATTTCAGTGACATGTGACATGAGCATTTCGTAAAATCGACATGAGACATGGGGGACCCCCCATCCGCACCCCCGAGCTACGCATAGATTAGATAAACTAGGACAGGTAAGTTGGCCTCTTAATCACTAACCTGTCCTGTATACAACTAGACCTCAGTGTAATTTATGAATGTTGTTGATCATGCAAAACTATCAAAATGTTAATTGATATTATTTTAGGTATAGAACTGAGAAAGGCTTGCACTATAAATACAGGGAGGGAGGCAGAAAGAGAAAGAAACAAGACTAACGATGGTTTTATACCCTCTGTAAATTCACCTTTGATACAGTGTATTGCTTTAGATGAAAGTATCATGACTCAGGATTATAGGCGAATGGAATTGAATCACACACACACAAATTTAGACGATTTCTTATTCTAGTCCTCAGGTATATATCTTATACCATCAATAGTTAAGGGGGTAAAATAGAGAGGGATGGGCAGTATCCAAAATAAGTACCAGTATGCCTGACCCAGGTAGTAAAACATGTGTGGCCCCAGTGTGGCTTACAGTGGGTGCCCAATGTGGACTAAACAGGGCTGACCAATCCCAGCAAATTGTCGTCATCTGTTGCCATGATTGTTCATCAAATGTGACTCCTTTTTGAGTGATAACTCATTCCGTCATCTTTCACCACTGTGTGTTAGACTCATGTGGCATAGCAATTGCTATTCCTGGTGATCTTGTGCTATAACGACGTCGTGTTCCATCTAGCGACATGTGTGAGCCACTTCACACAGGTTGACGAGGACTCACGACAATTTGCTGGGATGGGTTTTGTCCTCAGCAAAGTGTCTGGGGCACAATGGGCTAACCAATTTGGGCAGAGATCAGTTTCAAAGTGGGCTAATAAAGAGCGAAGATTGTGTTTATCATTGTGTTTTGTGGCCCAAAATGGGCTGGCTGATTTTGCCATATTTTTAAATGAAAACTCAGATGAATTTATTGAATTGTTGAATATGACTTACCAAGAATACCAATGCCCTGTGATACTCATCTATTCCATTGCATTAGTAGAGTACATCGATTTGCACTCAATATACCAAGAAAAGTCACTATGAGTCTAATGACCTTCTGGCCTTCTTTAGGGTCTCTCTTTATAGAGTCATCACTTACATATCTTTGCATTATATTTATCTTATTTTTCAAAATACCATATACTAAGTTGAATTCTCGAGGCACAGTATTAGATCTCTTCCTCATGGTAGTTTTCTTCTGCTTCCCTCTTTCTCTGTTCCTATGTTGATGTCATTGTGCTAACAGCAATTATATTTCAGGATGTAAAATATCACACTTCGACATTATACTAAACCCCTTCCACAATTTTAATCTCCCTTCATATCACCCCCCCCCTCCCCTTCCCCAAGGCCCTTAAGTGGTTTCACCAATACCATAGTGTGAATGCCTGGAGTCTTGAATTTCTCTGATGTTTCTGATTTATCATGTGTGAACACGATTGTTGGAACTGAAGCTATTTTCTCTGCCTTATGGTCCACTGAAGATAATATTATTAATTGCCGCTGTACCAAATGTCAATATAGGAAGCTGAAATGTGGGCCCAGATGGCAGAACGGCCAGACCGAATTCTGGTATTTAACTTTAGACCCAATAAAACCTTTTAAAAAAAATCATGAATGAGCATAGATCAGAGCTTTTAAGCTTATAGTGCCTGTAGTTTGTATGTTTGAACCTTATACTATATTATCTGCAATAGGGATTGTGTTCTCACTTTATAACTGCTAGGATGACCTGGATCTGCACATTCTTTAAAGGGAATGTCTAAGGATTGCCAAACTATGATAAAGTTTGAACATTGTTACTTAATGTATAATTTAGGGTATACTTCAGTTGTTCTATATTGAGAGAATCAATTTTGTACGGGGAATAAAAGTGTATGTGAGATAGATTGGCCATCGGGTGTCAAATCCCAAAAGCCGAAGGTAAGTTTTCCCTATCCAAACCCACTCTCAGCCCATATAGGGTAAGTTGTCTTGAAATTGATCTTTACCCATTTTGGGATACCAATTTTCAACCCAACCTGTGCTCCATGTGGTTGCCCGTTTCAAAACTGATCTGTTCCTGAATTTGGGAGCCCAATGTGGCCCACACCATTGGCTGAGGACAAAACCCATTGGGAGCCCAACAGGCTTAAGTCGGTTTGCCCGTTTAGGGTTGCCCCCTGTGGCCCGGACTGGAAACCCAGAATTTGCCCAAACTAAGCCCATGTACTGAAATCTGTGCACTTTGGCCCCAACTGGGCTTGCTACATGGGCAATTTCCATACAGGTTGCTGGTCATCAATAGAGTAAGAAGATTCAAAGATATAAACACACATTTAAAAGTGCAATGAATTCAGATTTCTCAATCTTATCAATCTATTTTACAGTCATTCTAAATTTCAATCAAAGTCACTTTCAAAATGTATCTTTAGTTCTTATGATCCATGGTAGGCAAGTCAAACCTAGCCTTTTTTTCTGCTAGGCACTGATCTAATGCCTGATTTATGTACTGAAACCCTGGATAATTGAGCAAACAATAGATGAGCATATTCAGATTATATTTATTCTAAAGTATTTAAAATCACCAAAGTTTATGTGAAGGTGTTTAACAGTGACCAGCAATATGTCTATATCCCTCAATCACTCAAACTGTCAAAATGCAAAATGATTTGCATCATAGATATCCTTGTTAGTGTAAAAATATTAATAATATTGATAGTGGAGATTTACACATAAATTATAACTAATATGTACATGTCCTTTCCACTTATAGATCATTGAATGGTGCTACTTGGAAAAGAGAAGTATAAACCTTGACAAATTGCTGTCAACAGTGATCAAGGGAGAAAAAAACATGTCTCTGGCTTAACAGACTTTTCTGCAAATATGGTACAATACCTGTGTGGCTATCAGGTATGTAGAACTGTAGAACATCTTTCATCGGTCAGTTTGCTGAATTCTTTAACCAAAGTTATTGTGCACGTGGAAAGAAAAAAAGCAAGATGGCAGAGGACGGAGAATCAGAGCTAATAAATGACAATGTTCTTATGCTCGGTTGGACAAATGGAAATGACCCAGAGTCTAAACAAAGGAGGTCTGATATTATCTGGGAAACTGTGAATGAACATGGTACAGAACAATTGAGGATGATTGTAGACAGTGGCTGGGATGTAAACAAGGCTCTAGATAAAAGTCCTTACCGTACTGCCCTATACAGGGCTGTATATGCAGGGTGGACAGAGGGCGTGAAGATGCTGCTTGGTGCTGGTGCTGAATGTAAGACAATTAATGGAAGGAACCCACTAACAATTGCTGCTGATAATCAAAACTGCACTGCAGATCTCATTAGGCTACTGTTAGATTATGGCTTAGACCCCAATGACCATGATGGTAAAAATGAGCACATTCCCCTGTTTGCTGCAGTTAGAAATTCTGTTGAAGACACAGCGATTGTCAAGATGCTGCTGGAGCACGGAGCTGATCCAAGTGTCACATATCTACAATATGTGGAACACAGGAATGGAGATCTCACATGTACAAAATACACCATTCTGCATGAAGCCGTAAAGTATGGGTGCATTGAGGCGGTAAAGATGTTTTTGGGTGCGGGTTTCGTAACACCTGGTATATTGGCAGAGGCATTAGCAATGGCATTGATTTATCGTCATATAGAGGTATCTAAGAACATTGAGTGCATTGAGCTGCTCCTAAAACAGGGGGCAGATGTGGATTATAAAACAGTTCATGGCAAGCCTCTTTTACATCTACTTTGCCAATACCAGGCTGAGTCAAATGTTGTATTCCTGCAGCAGGCCCTTAACCTGTTCTTTCTGAATGGGGGCGATATCAATATTGAGCGAGATAGCAATAGTGGCTCAGCATTACAGCGTACTCTTAAACGCTACTCACAGAAGTATGGTCCATGGGTTGCAAACACTAACACATTCAGGTGGCTTATCAGACATGGTGCTGATGTCTCAAACATCAAGTTTACCTCCCTCAAAATATACATCTTGCCTTTTCATGCCCATGGCATTGTTCACAAACCTGCAGAGATACCAGTCATCCTGCTGGAGGCTGGTATGAGGGTCCCACATGGAGTACACACCCAGCTCAGTAACATGGAGGTGGCCATTCACACCTGGCTACAAGAGGATACTGGGGATGATTTGGACATTTTTAGAGATTTACATGAGATGTGGGGCAAATTGGTTCAGGTAGCTGAGAAGGAAGAACTTCAAAGGGAGCGGCTCTTCCCAAAGAAGTCCACTTCCCCTGAGTATCGTAATGTGCAGATGGCTGACTTACAGGAGTTCAGTGACGACTCCCTGGATGTCTACCCAGAGGACAACACCTACAAAATTAATGGTAGTAGGAGAGAACAGTATCAGTACATACTGAGCAATGTTAGCAGACTGCTGGAGTTTCTGAGTCAGCCTCATTCACTATATTGGTCATGTCGTCGCTGTATACGGGAGAGTCTCGTGTTCCTTCGACCATCAGCAGTTAATACCCTGCCTGTACCTGCAAAACTGAAGCGCTACATCCTGTGTCATGAAATGTGAGGAACTCATATCTGAGGGTCTCATTAATGTATGAGACCCTCACATATGAGGGTTAGGTTATATGTATATAACCTAATATAACAGAGGATGCTCATTACTTGTTGATTGATACAAATGAGTTGTATATGAACCACTCATATATAATACTTATATGGATGTAAATGTACAGATTTTTATGGTTTGTTTAGTGAATATAGCCTGTTGATGACTTGCATTTAAAGATGTTTAGACATGTTTAACAAGCTGTCTACATTATTTAGGTAATGTAGAATGATAGAAACTTGATTAATTTTGCAAAAAATAGAGATCTCATCTGCAGCCTATAGCTAGGCTCAGTTCACACTCTTACCTTCTACCTGAGTGTGAGTGATATTTATGCTGTTCATTTCTGTATAACTTGCTTCTTTGGTGCCTGCATATATCAATTTGTAAAAGTATTCAATAACCTTCAGGCTATTTAATATGATGATAGAGCAGGTGCAAAATCTAGTATCAGGTGCACCTCTCTATCTCTGCCTTTATATCTTTTTGTGATTTATTTTAGTTATTGTTCATCACTTACAGTCAAATAATAGCACCTAGGGCCTACATAATTACTTTTTAATGATTCACTTTCTTGTTTGAAAATGTCTTTATTCATGAATAAAGGAAAATAAGACAGCAGTTTTGGATGTTCATAGATTTTTTAACAGTTACATGGTTGATGGAAGACAATGTTTTAGAGCGAGCACACAAAAAAAAACAATGTAGAGAACAAAGTGTATCCACACTAAGAGATGACATGGAGACCTGTCATGTAGGCCTACCTTGTGACGGCATCTGGTAACTAATATGTTGTATGTATAACAAACATGTACACCTCATAATGTCTAGTATGAATGCTAAACTCACTGAATAGTATTTCTGGTGGGGGGGGGGGGTCAGTCACAGCTGCTGAATAACTATGTTAGCTGCATACTTCCTACTACTGTTGTGAAGTGGAGCTAATGTGGCTAGCATAGACATAAAATGCACTTAGCTCAGTGCTGGATATCAACCCTCTCTATAGCATCACCTGTCAAGATCCTGGGGACAGTCTAAAAGGTCTAAAAAAAATTTCAAAGTATATATATATATATATATATATATATATATATATATATATATATATATATATATATATAGTAGCAAATTCCGGATCTACCTCTGATAGCAAACGCCACAAGACTCGAACTATGGTTTGACACTGTTTACTAACAGCGTCAGAGACTCATTTATCTCTATTCCACTCGGGCTCGGGCTCCGAGAGAACGAGACTTCGCCGCCCCCATCAAGGACGGTTTCGGCCTCGTCTCGCCTCCCTCGGCCTTACTTTTCTCTATAGCCAGGTCTCCGAGCGCTCTGACCGCTCCAATGATTAACTCTGGCCTTACCACCAACGTTTATACAAGCAGTTCCAGGCTACTCCTCCGGGCGCTCTGACCGCTCCGATGGGCTGCACCTCCTCGTGAGGCTCCTGTACTTGATTAACTCTGGCCTTACCACCAACGTTTATACAAGCAGCTCCAGCCTGCTGCTCCGAGCACTCTGACCGCTCCGATGGGCTGCACCTCCTCGTGAGGCCCCCGTACTTGATTAACTCTGGCCTTTGCTGCCAACGTTTATACAAGTAGCTCCGGCTGCTCCGATGCCCCAACATTGTCCAGGACCGTCGTGTCCTCCCTGGCGCCCGATTCTCCTGCGTCTCCGACACCCCCTCAATGCTCCTTGTCTGCAAGTACCACAGAAGGACCCCGGTTGAGTTCCCTGTATTTTGACGACCTCGTCCTAGGCAACAGTCCACCCCGTACCTGACTCCGGGCCGTATACTCCAGACCCTGATTTCTTCCCCTATCTTCTACCGTTCTTCTCCGGGCTCCGTATACTCGGCAGCTCCCTCCCTCCCTTGCAAAGATAGTGACCTTTAACACTTACCCGCCTGACGACTGGTAGTCGGTTGATCACCCTTCTCCACCCGCCGCCCACACTCTATGGAGAAGTTGCGTCCTACCTCCGTTGGACCGTACCTCATCCGGAATGTCTGGACCAGTTCGAATTCCCCCCCAGGCAGGGAGACGATGTCTGTTGTTTGATGTCCTCCGGGGATGATAGTCATATCTGGACTCAAGTTGGGTTGGGTGCCGATCATCTCCGAATAGGTGTGGAGAGTGGGGTGGCCAATGTAGCCCGTGCTCCAGGGCATAAGTCCACCGGGGGGTCGCGCCTCCCTTCCTGATGTCTTCCTGTCCGGCGTGACTGGGTGGCGTAGAGCTCCAGTACGGGGTGACCCTCCCCCCGCAGGTAAGTCTGTTTCTGTTTCCACTGGTATTACCCTACACCAGGTAATCACCAGTACATTAGGCCCCTCCACATCCTCCAGCGGAGCTTCCGAGTCCGTTGCCTTCCCCACCTCCGCCAGAATACCCTCCGGGATCATCACTGTAGCCAGGATGGCCACGTGCATGACAAACTCCCCCCGGAGTGACTGTACCACAAGTCCAGTGTCTCCGACTATTACTGGCTGTGGCTGCATGGTGACCTTTTTTTCTGGTGAGGCAGCCTGTCTCCACCCCCGTTCTTTTGAAGGTCCCCCCACTGTCTGTCCCTTCTTCTTGCTCGGCTCCTCCTTTTCTGCCTTCTCTGCCTTTGTTCCCTGATCTTCCCCACATTCTACTTCCTCCTCCTGGCACTCCTTTCCTGCCTTCTCCTTCTCCTCCCTATCTTTTTCTGCGTTCTCTTCTTCCAAGCACTCTCTCTCCGCCTTCTTACTCTCCAAGCGCTCTCTCTCTCTGCTCTCTCCTTCTCCTGTCTCTCCTCCGCCTCCTCCCTCTCAAGGCGCTCTTTCTCTAGACGCTCTTCCTCCAAACCTTCCCTTTCCTCTCGCTCTCTCCACTCCACCTCCGCTTTTTTTAAGTCAGCCTTCCTTTTCAGCTCCATGAACTCTGCCATAATAATTGGGTCGTCACCCAGGAGGGCTGACACGTCGGCTGCCTTCAGGAGCTGGTCCACCCCACTGCCTGAGGTTATAGCCACGACGAAGATGCCCTGTAGCGCTCCTGGCATCTCCAAGCTGGCACCTCCACTACCCCCTTCCACTGCCAACGTTTCTTCCTCCGGCTGCCCAGCGGCCTTGACGGGGGTGCTAGTCTTGGGCCGGCTGCTGGTTCCGGAGTGGTCCAATCCTACCCCGAAAAACTCCCCCTTCTGCTCTCCGTTGACACTCCCCATGGAGTAGGCCTCCTCCTTGTCCATATCCCGGGCCAGCAAATCTAGTGGCTTGGCCCTAACTCCTGGTGGAGGTGGAAACTTCACCTCAAATTCCCTCTCCAAATCCATAATACTCAACTTATCCGGAACCACCCCCTGCAGCCGGACCAGTGTCTCCTCAGTTGTCTCCATTGTTAGGCCATACCGCCGGTGCATTTCTTTTAGTATCCAGTCCAATTTATCATCCTGGCGGGGGGTCAGCGGAAATTGCAGTCTGGATGTCCCGACGACTCCGACCTCCTGACTAGCTCCCTCCTTCATAGATGTATTGGCCTTAATTCTCTTGCTAGCCCGTACCGGAGAGATGGGAGGTGCCCCCCTCTTCGGAGCACTCCTAGTGTTGTGTCTAGCTGCTTGCTCTGGGGTGCGGTACCCCAGTATCATTTCTAAGTTAATTGCTGCCACTTCCGTTTCATCTCCAGAGATTGTGCCTAGACTCCCCAAGCTGATGGTGGGCGAGGCCCACCTGCTGCTGCTGGTCACTCCGGAGGGGCAACAAGTCGGGCAGCCGGTGTGTGGGTAGCTTCAGGCTGCTCCTCCTTCTCCTCCTCTCTGGTCCCCTGCTCCGGAGCTGTTTCCTTACAGGTGCCGGTGGCAGTGGGTTCAGGGGCGGTAGACACCCCCCTCGTCTTTGACTTCTTAGGCTTCGGCTGCTTCTTGGCAGGCGGTCGGGGGAGCACCACCTTCTCCGGCTCCCATCCCTGCCTGTCAGGGTGTCTCCTTTCCACGTGACTCCGGAGGTCGGGTAGGTACGCCTCTCTCACTTGGTGCCCACTGTCAGGCTCTGGGCAGATGTATCACTTCACCTCGTCGTGTTTCTTCATGTGTCTCTCCCGGTTGCCTTTCTTCAAGAACCACCATTGGCCCTCCCCACGTTCCCGGCACGGATCACAGCGGTGGACAGGCAAACTCCCCAGCCCTGCTTCCAAAGGCACGTCCTCCTTGTCTTGGCATGCTGCTGGTTCTCTGAGGCTCTTTGTGGTGATTGTGACTTTACGGCACTCGGCTCGGTGACTGATGCTCGGAGCAACTTCGTTTCCCATTATATAGCCGAGCTCCGGCCAAGGCGTGGGAATGCTCGGATTTGGAGCGTGACCCCGTCGCTTCCCTGCGTATTCCTTTCTCAAGCTCCGAGCCAGTCCCCTGGCTGTGTTTATCTAGGCGCGACTCCCTTAATGAGTGGTCCCCATGCCCTGCCGCCGTCTCCTTAGGATGTTTCAGCATCTTAGGATGTAATCGAATTCTTATTTTATTCTGTAATTATCTTAGAGAGATTAATTTTTGGCAAAAGAAGAAACTGAGCACCATTTATGCTATGAATACAAAATAGCATGAGCACTAAGTGAGCTGTAATGGCAGCATAAGCTTAATGTGCTTTAGGATAGGGAATGATTTCCAGTTGTCTACCGTTTGGGTCTTCTTCATCTATGAAGTAAGGCTCAGCTCTGTAAGTATGTTCCTGCAGAATTACACCAAAACTGTCTCCTTTCTGTGTGCCATATCTTGATTTATCCTCCATTCTCAGAAGTTCAGGTGAGGTCCAGAGGAGGTTGGAAACATAATCATCACTTTCCATTTCCTGCATTGTGGGTTCACATCTAAATGCATGCATGCCATATGAGGAAACCTTGACCACCCATCTGTCATCTACCAGACAACAAGAACTCCTCATATTACCATGAGATTCAAGTCCTGATCCATGCAGATATGCCATGCCCTGTTTAAGGAGTTTTTAAAATGTGAGTTCAGAAATGAATGCACATTTATGAAGATTTAATTGAAAATCAAAAAAAAAGAAAAATTTAATAAAAAAAAGTCATCATGATGTAACTCCTGAAATTTAAGAATTAGCAAGGGTTGGTACATTACCAGCATTTTCAATTGCATTTTCCAGTGGTGCTTCCTTATGCTTTCTATGGCTCTATCTTAATGTTTCCTAAAATTGTCATGTGACATGACCAGGAAGGACATTCAAGAAATTAGCAATATCTTGAGAAAGTCTCACGAATTTTCACAAAAAACTTTTTATTTACGTTTCTTTTATGTTAGAAAAAACGTTTTTTAACCTCAAATAAAAACATTTTTTGAGTGCGTATTTTGAAGGGTTTTTTTGAAGCTGATAAAAAATGTTTGACAAATTTAGGAACGTCTTTTTTAACTTAAAAAAAATGTGTTTCTGCCAAGTGGGTTGTCTCTGACTCCTTGTGTGATTTATGAATAAAGAACTGAATATTCAACAGCATGAAAAAAATACTACATCCAAGGGATGACAAAAAAAAATTTGAATATTCATGATGCTTGATATTCATTTTAAACTGAATTATTTTCCTAGATGCATAAATATATTGGGCTTAAGGCAAATTGCAGGTTTTCCATTCCCAGGTTCAGGACTAACCTGTTTCTTAGTACGCCCTAACATTGAACGATAGTCCCTGGATCATGGTGAGTACTAAGAATTAAGTACCCTTGTTTATCTTCAAAGTTCTCGTACTTTCTTATCAAAATACATAATTTTACATAATTTTGATGTAACCATAGGTAGCAAAGGTCTATATTTTGCATATACACTTTTTTACAGCACTAAAATCTGAATATTTTCTGAGAAATGGTTATATTTACAATCTTCCCCCCAGTCTTGCAATACTAAAATTGATTTGCTAATTTTTTGTTTAATTTGCTAATATATATGAACCCACAAGATTAAAGAATAAATAAATGTCTACAAACTGCCGTTTTCATTTTGGTTAAGTGCTGTTTAATAAGGGAGTAAATGTATCATTTAATGTAAAGTACCAAATGGTGGATTGGTTTCACCATCCCACCTTTGACCCCAATAATGTATGCACAGGTAGGTGTCATGGTCCAGTGACCAGGGCTCTGATTGCCCCATACACCTGTAAAGGTGAGTGTCATGGTTCAGTGCACACACAAGGGTACTAAGATCCCAGTACATCCTAAGACTGCATGGTATCAGAATCAGAATCTTAGTACAGACTAAAACAGACTGTTGTACTATGATCCTGGTGTGTTCCCAACCTGATTCCAGGCGACATATCAGGATATGAGACCTAGACAACGAGTAGATAAATGTTTGTTGGCATTACATCTGAATAAAGACCTACATTGTTGAGTTGACATTTTTTAACCAGTACTCACTTTTCATAAGATATCAGAAATATGCATCTATATGGGGTGATTCAGTGAGCGATGTTCACCAGCCTGAGCACCATTGAATTCACAAACTCAATATTACTTAATGACACTTCATTTCATCAAAAGCCCTATGTCTTGGCTTATTAGAAAGGTTGATTCAAGTCACCAACTCCTAAAGGGTTAGTTTTTATATCCTGTGGTGTAAAACCAGTTTTTGTAACCTCACATACGCAACGTTTTTAATCAGACAGTTATTAAACCCATTAAATGTCATCCTATGTACATCATATTTCATGTCCATAATGTTACAATAGATGTCTTTATGTGTAGTCAAAATCAAATTACCGCTCATCGCCAAATTTCTAGATTATCGAAATATTTTAAAATGTAGCTTAGCATTCTCAACCTTACCCTCATACACTCAAAAATAACTAGATCTGTATGAAAATCAATCTCTATTATCTACAATGGCCCTACTTTCAATAAATGGTACCCTTTTGCAACAATATTTGATACAGCTAGTATGGTCCAGATCTGCGGTGACACTTCTGAACACCGAAAAAACGTTTCATATGTGAGGTTTTTGACAGAATTTTCCACTTCAGCGATACTTTTAATCTTTACAGATCATCGACATCACTATGCCTTGTACAGAATGAGTTAGATTACTATTTCAAAGCCATATTTAGACAATTTAGTTGTATTATGGGTCATTTGACTGTTTTGAAAAAAATTTTCTCACAATTTTACAACACTTCTGACACTGAGTGCATGTCAGGTCCTACCTAAATACAGACTAGGGGATCTGCCCATATTTATGCAACCCATGCTATAACTCGGTCTCTGTGAGATACTATATACATCAATCCATTTTTAACATTATTGGGTGTTAGGCGTGATACTGATGTATGTTGGGAAAATCACTGTGAGCCTGGCAGTACCCATTTTTAACTCCATCATTAACTCAAACACGGGTAGATAGTCTACTCTATCTAATGTTTGATCCTAAGACCCTGGGTCTCTGCAATGGAGGAATCACTTGGGAAAATATATGGAAGATATATGCTGAAACATCACGTCTGAACCCCTAACTTCCTGCCGTCTTCTAAAATAGCATATCAACATTACAGACACATTCTATGTCTCATATACAGCAATAGTTCTCATAAAGCTCAGTATGTCAATTGTATCAGTCCATTGATAAGTGCCGTAGCAGAATATTCATATTTCATGACAGAGGATGTAACGTTTTAGTGCAGCCGGACCGGGTAGGACCTTAACTATTGATGGTTGGAGGGACAAAAGACTCTCCCGCACACAGCAGCGGCAGTACCACTGCAATGAACGAGGCTGACTCAGAAACTGCATAACACTGATGATCTGGTTCAATGCATTTTGGTATCTCTCTCTAATACTGTATCGTACTACACGGTCTTCTGGGTAAGTATTCAGGGATTCATCACTAAACTCCTCTAAATCGAGCATCTGTGTGGTGTTATACTCAGGGAAAAAGGATTTCTTGAATCCTTCCCGCTCCACTGCCTCCAACTTGCCCCATATGTGTCGCAGAGTTCTATGGATGTTGTTATCATCCTTTGTATCCTCTTTTATCCAGGTCTGAATGGCCACCTCCATGTTACTGAGCTGTGTTTGTACTCCATGTGGGACCCTCATACCTGCCTTTAGCAAAATTAAAGGTATATGTTGTGTATTGTAGGGATAGCGATAAGGAGGAATGAAATAATCCCTGAGCCATGTAAACTTCATGTTGCTAACATCTGCACCATGTCTGATAAGCCACCTGATGGTGTTTATCTTTGAGACCCAGCGTAAGTGGCCACGTAACCTGCTTGGAAAAAGTTTGACAGTGCATTCTAAGGTTGTTCCATGATTACAATATTCAGGGTCTGTAGCATGAGTAAGACATTGCTGGACATCATCCTCTACATTGATATCACCTCCCTTCTGGAAAAACAAGTCAAGACACTGTTGCAGAAAAACAATCTTGCGATATGACTGATATTGACATATTAGATGCAGTAGAGGCTTGCCATCAACTGATTTGTAATCAACATCTGCTCCTTGTTCAAGCAGTAATGCAATAATGTCAGATAAATGTTGGCATTCATAATGAGTTTCACAGACCACTTCTATTGTTTCTGCCAATATCACAGGTGTTACAAAATCAGCATCCAAAAACATCTTTACAATTTCAATGCACCCTGACCTTCCAGCTTCGTTTAGAATATTATTTTGTACAGTTTTTCCTTCTTCATCTTGGACAGATACAACTGGGTGTGCTCCATGCTCCAGCAACAGCTTGATAATAGCTAAGTCTTCTTTGCAATTTCTGACTGCAGCAAATAAAGGAATATCATGGTATCTACCTCTGTGATCATTGGGGTCTGCTCCATGATCTAACAGTACCCTGATGAGATCAACAGAACATTTATGATTAGCAACAGCAAGTGTCAGTGGGTTCCAGGTCTTAATTGCATTGCACTCAGCACCAGCACTAATTAGAATCTGTACACCCTCTGTCCATGCATATTCTGCTGCAAGCTGTAGGACAGTATATAGATTAAAGTCACAATTCAATATCTCATTCACATCCCAACCACTTTCTAGGATGGTCACTAGTTGGCTTTCTTGGCGTTCATGTATTATTTTAACTATTATATCAGACCTCTTCCGATGTGACTTTGCGTCTTTGCCATTTGTCCAACCTGGTAGATTCACATCATCATTGATTCGCTCAGATGTGTCACCCTCTGCCATCTTGTTCTAGTGTGTGTCCATAGTGAAGTAACCAGCGCCTACGGCGCTGTTATCATGGCGCCTAACACAGCCGCGGGAAAGTTTGCTTTTGCCGACCCCTCAGTTACGCCATATTCACGATAATGATGCATGGTGGGACTGCCTCAATGAGCATAAAGTGAGACTGACACTTCGGCCCAAAACCAACTATCAGGCTGTCAAATACCTGTTATTATTTCTTTCCTCTTAAATAGATGACAAATTCAGATAGAAATACATGCAGGGTCGAGAGAAAAGAAGAATGGGTGGATTGAAAGTGAATAATTATAGAGATTTCTTGATAAAAGCAGTCACGTCAGTGCGTGAAAGCAGCAGACGAACAGACAGACTCTAGGTCCACTGCCGTCGGAGGCGGGGGAGGTTTCATAGATAAGGGGGGTAATTACTATCGCTGGCTGTTACCACTATTCTATCTGACATTGTATTATGCATAGAGAGGATTTGGAAAGATATTCGGGAGACTTCCCTTGTCCGCTTTTATCAATTTTGTTGTCCAACTGGTAGTGCTGATTTTATATCTGTAAATAGAATAGTAAACAGCTTATTCACCAGGCATACCCCAAAATAGCATATTCTCTGCAGACCATTTCATGTCTACAGGCCATTACATTTATGTGCACTGTGGATGCTGTATTTAAAGAATAGACAACAATTCCCTTCACATTGAGACTGTATCTTTTCCTATAATGCATAAATGCATCTGAGTCAAAAAAAAAATGATAAGTAATACGAGATATCGAGTTTAGACCATTCAGCTCATACGTAAGACAAGTGATAATGGAAATCAAGGTCTATGACATATCCCTTCCCCCTTACGAATTCATGCTTTTTTTCTTAACCCTTTCTGGGCTCCCAATGTATATCATGACCAATGCTGTCTATTCCGCTAAATGCAGCCATAAGGAGTTTCTAGGTGTGGCTTCATCTATGCATCGGATCCACCCTTTCACTAAAACTTAGCTCAGCTGGCATAATGTGCCATTGAAGTACATCATGATGGCCAATTAGTAATTTCAGTAACAGTCCTTAAAGAATTACATCCCCGACCTTACCACCCACATACATGTACACTGCTAATGAATGACTCCTCCCTAACACACCACCCCTCACAGGGCTACTATTGCACCCCCTCTCACTGTGTTATATGTGCCAATGTTTGTAAACTAGGATTATACAGTAAATAATCAATGTCAACAAAGCCACTCACCTAAACGGTCATGTTGTATGTTACAGGCTCTGACCTGCCATGCTTTGAGTGAAGATCTGAGGCATAGAATCCAAGATAGTTCAAGAAATGTGTATTATAGCTGAACTGGTGTGTTTTGATGTGGTCAAGTACAAGGTCAGTAGTGCTGCCTAAGCTGGATGCAAGCTACTTTCTGATTGGCCAATAGTCCCCAATTGAATTTGGACTAAAGCAAAGTAAGCTTTGGATCATGCATGCCCGGGCATGCATGTCTAAGTGTAAGGTGACTGCTGTATTAGTCTGTATAACCGTCTGGTTTGTATTAGTCTGTATAACCGTCTGGTTTGTATTAGTCTGTATAACCGTCTGGTTTGTATTAGTCTGTATAACCGTCTAGTTTGTATTAGCCTGTATAACCGTCTGGTTTGTATTAGTCTGTATAACCGTCTGGTTTGTATTAGCCTGTATAACCGTCTGGTTTGTATTAGTCTGTATAACCGTCTGGTTTGTATTAGTCCGTATAACCGTCTGGTTTGTATTAGTCTGTATAACCGTCTGGTTTGTATTAGTCCGTATAACCGTCTGGTTTGTATTAGTCTGTATAACCGTCTGGTTTGTATTAGTCCGTATAACCGCCTGGTTTGTATTAGTCCGTATAACCGTCTGGTTTGTATTAGTCTGTATAACCGCCTGGTTTGTATTAGTCCGTATAACCGTCTGGTTTGTATTAGTCTGTATAACCGTCTGGTTTGTATTAGTCCGTATAACCGTCTGGTTTGTATTAGTCTGTATAACCGTCTGGTTTGTATTAGTCTGTATAACCGCCTGGTTTGTATTAGTCCGTATAACCGTCTGGTTTGTATTAGTCTGTATAACCGTCTGGTTTAGATTAAGCACCAGCGCTACAATGGTATTAAAATCTTAGATAAGTTGCAATCTTGAAGTCTTGAATAAGCATACATTTGCACCAGTACTTTCATAGACCAATATATAAAATTGAATAGGATTGGTTGTGGTGAGCTATAAAAACACCCTTTATAAGACGTTTTCATAGACATCATTACCACATCGGCCTTTTTACGCACCTGGGCAGTTATCAATTTTAAGGTATTATATGTCATTTAACACAGGTGCGTATACTGTTTTTTGAGTGGTCAAGATTGATTTCAACACCCCTCTATCCGGATGCATCTTTGAGATGAACAACCGTTACCTTATTCAACCTAATTAGAGCACATACCCTAATGAGCGCACACACCCTTTTTTTTGTCATATTTCTAACTGGAAATTAACCAAACTTTTGGAATTTTTTAAGCCCAATTAAACTCTGAACTACTGGACATACATTGTAGATATTTCTATTTTTATACGGTAAGTGAGACCCTGATGCTTAAAAAAGTCATCATGATTTAACTTCTGAAATTTGAGAATTGGCAAGGGTTGGTACATCTGTACATTACCAGGAGTTTCAAATGCATTTTTCAGTGGTGCTTCCTTATGCTTTCTATCGCTCTATCTTAATGTCTCCTAAAATTGTCATGTGACATGACCAGGAAGGACATACAAGAAATTAGCAATATCTTGAGAAAGTCTCACAAATTTTCACGAAAGTCCCAAACACTCCAGTCGGTCAAGATTTGAGCAGCATATTGGAAGGGTCTTCAATGACCTTCAGGGGTCCTGAGTGCTGTAATTTTTATCTTTGTTTGTTTATATGGCAATATGGAACCTTGTGTTATTTCTATACTGTTTAGACATGTATTTTATATGATGAATACTACTTCTCGCAAATTTAAGGACAAAAAAAAATCTTTCATTTATTTAATATGAAATTTACTTCCTATATACATAAACCATGTCTTACTGTCAAGCTAAACATTCTCATGATCTATCAAATTGTGTTTGATGTATCACTATCATACCCATAATGTATCAAGATAACTGTCTAAACAAAAGTGATTCTCACCTTCTTTATTCAACATTTAGATTTAGAATATTCATATTTCATGACACAGAATGTAGCGTTTTAGTCCTGCGGGTATGGGTAATGTCTTAACTACTGACGGCTGAAGGGAGACAAGATTTTCACGCACACAGCAGCGGCAGCACCACTGTAGTAAATGAGGCTAACTCATAAAGTCTAGTAAACTCCTAATTAAGGTCAACCTGGACTGATATTCTTCTCTAGCACTGTATGTCTTTTTGGGATAGGTGTCCTCAGTGTAGGTATTCATGGACTCGTCACTAAACTCCTGTAAGTCAGCCATCTGTACAGGTAGATACTCAGGGAACGTGATCTTCTTGAGGTTTGACTTCAACCTTAGAGGTTCTTCCTCCTCCATATCCTTCAGCTTGCACCACATCACCAATATAGTTGTACGCACGTGTGTATCATCCTCAATATTCTTTTGTAGCCAGGAGTGAATGAGCTGTATTAGTACTCTGTGTGGGACCCTTATGCCTGCCCTGAGCAGAATCAGAGGTATAAAAGTAGACTTCAAGACCTCGCCAGGGAAAAACCCGAGATATTTCTTAAGCCAGTTAAACCTGAAGTGTGTGACATCTGCACCATGCCTGATAAGCCATCGGACAACATTACTGTTTTCATTACTAAATAACGCGTCATATTTTACAATATTTTGAAATGCAGTTCTATAACCAGTAACCTCATCCTCCACATTGATATCACCTCCGTACTGGAAGTAGAGGTCAAGACACTGCTGGAGAAACATGTTCTCACCAAACATTAACCTATATCTACAAAGTTGATGTATCAGGTATTTATCACCAAATGATTTTTGATTTATATCTGCTCCCTGTTTTAGCATCAGCTCCATAAGCTCTTTCATCTCAGATACTTCCTTTAAACCACTCTCGACCGCTATTTCTAGTGCACCTGCCAATACATCAGGTGTTACAAAAGTTGCAGCTAACAACACTTTAACCATCTCTACGGACCCATCCCTAGCTGCCATGTGTAGAACAGTACATTCTTCATTTTGTTTCATTTTATCATCTCGATTTCCCCGACATATTGGCCATGTTACATTAACATCTGCTCCATATTTGAGCAGGAGTTTGACAATAGCTAAATTCTCTTCTGACTCACCAATTGCATTACACAAAGGTGTATCATAGTTTTCACCTTTATGGTCATTGGGATCTGCACCGTGTTCTAGCAGTAGCTTGATAAGATCAACAGAAAGGTTATCACTGCATATAGCACACATTAACGGGTTTTCCTTGTTAATTGTTTTACATGTAACACCAGCATCAAGTAAAATCTTCACACCCTCCGTCCACCCTTCTTCTGCTGCCCTCAGGAGGGCAGTATATTGTACTGTCTCGCCACCACATTCCAGGCACTCATTCAAATCCCAACCACTTTGTAAAATGGCGCTTAGCTGTTCTAGTTTCCATTGTTTTACTGTTGCATCAAGGGTTTCAGACCTCTTCCGATGTGACTCTGAGTCTGTGCCATTCATCCAACCAGGCACAATGATATTTTCATCCATTAGCTCAGACTTCCCAACCTCAGCCATTTTGTTCTATTATGACCTGGTAAAGAAAGTCAGGAAAGATGCAACTCTCTGATTAGGCATATACAATAGTGAGCTACCTGGTACAATGCTCTATAGAGCTTCCATTATATATCGACTGTGAAAGTTATGTGCTAAGAATTTCTAGTTGATTGATTCTTTTATACAAGCAACATTGATGGTGAATCTGAAAATGGAAAAATGAAAAGTTGGAAGGTGGAAGGAACTGAGAATGCAGCTGTAGTGTTACCCTGGGGGGGATGTGCACTTGACTAAAGCATAATGAATAATGAGAACTGCATGATTGCCCAATAAGTGGTGAACAGATAGACAATTTGATTCACAGAGTAAGTAGAAAATTATTAGAGTGAGCATGGCCGTTGCTGCTCATATGAAGATTAACCTGGTGTATATGCAGATTGGATCATGTAAGTGCCAGGGTCTCAAATGTCTTGAAAAAGCAGCAGGGGTACAGGGTTATTGAAATCAAAAATAGTATCGAACTAAGGCTCAGCCTGGGCTCTAAAATAAGCAACCACTTAACAATAATATCTACTTTCATATTTCAAAAAATAGATAATTATGTCATAGAAATCAATTTCTTGTTATGGAAAATCATGGAAATAAGCAAAGGAAAGGGCCAAGGTCTCTATGAATAATGGCTAAAATATATGTACATACAACAGTAGCAAAGCCACCTGTATTTATACAGGCAACCTTTTGATGAGGTCATACCTGAGTATCTCTATAAGATAGATACTTAGGTATGACCTCTGCAGAAGTTCTGTGCTCACAAAGTTGCATTTAAATGTCGTTTACCATCAAATGTTAAGGTTTCTCAATTTACTTGACTTTCCCATATTTATGAAGAAATATCTTCAAATTCTAAGGCATTCAATGACTTTCCCTCATAACTTTTTATTCTGTAGCATTCTAACACTTACCATGACTTGTGGGACCCTAAATACCACTGTATCCCTAGGAAGTTGGGCTCATTAAATAATACGTTTGTAGTGTATCTATGGGTAATGGCCAATGGGTAATTGCAATATTTAGTGGCCCTGAGAGGAATAAATTCCCTACCCTCCCCCCAAACACACACACCTATGATAAATGACTCCTCCCTAACACACCATCCCTCATAGTGCTACTATTGCACCACCACACACTGTGCTTTGTTTGGCGATGTTTGTAAATCAGGATTATATATATATATATATATATATATATATATATATATATATATATAGTAAATATGTCAACAAAGCCACTCACCTATACCACAACAAGCCTTTGGACGTAAGTCATACGCTTTAATCTGGCACACTTTTGGTGAAGATATGAAGTCTATTGTCAGAGACAGTATGTTGTGCATGTGTTGCCTGTATAGTTGATCTCATTTGCTTTTGTCTTCTGGAGGCCAAGGTCAGTAGTGCAGCCTGCAATGCTGAATGCAAGCTGCTCTCTGATTGGCCAATATTCACCAACTGAACTCTAACCTAAGCAGAGTGAGACACAGGCTATGCATGCCTTGGCATGCATGTCTTAGTGGAATGTGGCTTTGCTATGTTTGCCTATGTAACCACCTGTTATAGAATAAGTAGCCAGAGTACAGGGTATTGAATTTAAAGGAAAATAATAATAATAATGTGGCCTATTTCTTTAACAAGCATTGGTCCTGGATGTGTGTTTATACAGAGCAATGTGTAATGGAGTAATCGTATACAAGATCGGTTGTATTTAACTACAGAAAGACAAGATTTATTTCTACACATTGTCAGGTCTAAGCAGCCACCTATAGCTGACTGTGAAGTAACAAAGGGTTATTTCTAACCCCCACCCCTCTCTGCCAAACCTTTCCTATATATTGTGCTGGTGGAGGCTGGAGGCCGGAGCAGCTCAAAGCATCAGTGAGTCAATCCTTCAGAGTGAGCTGGTAAACAGGGGGCACACTCTGTCAGAGTGGTGCTGAATGCTACTCCAAGATTCCTTAGTTTGAGGGAACTCAGAGATATCTGGAGTGATATCTCCGAGACTTTGAAGGTTCACACTTGCTCTGGCACATACTGCTAGGGGGAGCCATTCAAAGGCACTTCCAGTTCAAGTCGTATATAAGTAGCTGAAGTCCTCAGCCTGTGCTACAGAATCACACTCTGCATATCATTGCTCCCTCCAGACTCCGGAAATGGAAACCATACTTGTATTATGGAAAATGTTGAAAAACCAGATAAATAAGACGCTTGACACTATTAGCCTGTTGATGATCTATGACTTGTACATATTGCTTATGGTTCAGAGTTCTCCGATACAACAGTGAGTTAATGAATAAAGATGAGTCAAAACAAGCAGATGAAATTGTATCTTTAATTAACCATACTGCATGTTACAGTATACAAGATCATTGAGAATATACTCTGAGACTTATCTCCAATACCTATCTCTGACTCACTAACAAAAGCGTGCATTACGAGATACATGTATCAGTATAACTGACACATTGAGGAATTCTTTCAAATGTATCATGAAAAGAGAACTTTTGTTTAGAACTTGAAGTTTGGTCCCTAAATTGTGACAACTCATTGATTAGTGCTGTATTAATTCATAATTCATGACAGAGCATGTAGCACTTCAATATAGCAGGTATGGGCAATATCTTTACCACTGATGGTTGAAGGGACACAAGATTCCCCTGCACACAGCAGTGGCAGTGCCACTGCAATGAACAAGGCTGACTCAGAGCCTCCAAAATGCTGATGATCTGATGCAATGCAGTTTGGTATTTTTCTGTGATGCTGTATTGTATTGAGGGTTCTTCTGGGTAGGTATTCAGGGATTTGTCACTGAACTCCTGTAAATCAGACATCTGTACTGTATGATACTTTGGGAAATAGAATTTTGTGAGTTTTTCCATCTCAGCTTTCTCCCATTTGCCCCACATATCTTGTACAGTTCTATGGATGTACTGATTATTCTCAGTATCCTCCTGTAGCCAGGTTTGGATTGTCACCTCCATCTTACTGAGCTGTGTTTGTACTCTATGCGGGACCCCCATACCAGCCATTATCAAAATTAGAGGAGTCTCATAGAAATGCCGAGGAGGAGGCATAAAATAACTCTTAAGACATGTAAACATGATGTTTCCTACATCTGCCCTATGCTTGACTAGCCACCTAATGCTGTTAGTGTTTGCAAATATCGAAGAACATCTAACTGAAAACTGTTGAACAGTGCATTCAAAGGCTCTTCCATGATTACAATATTCAGGGCCAGTAAAATGAGTTGGACATTATTGGACATCATCCTCCATATTGATATTACCTCCCTTCTGGAAGAACATGTCAAGGGACTTAAGCAAGGAAGTGTTTGTGCAATAAGACTGATATCTACAAAGTAGAGGCAGAAGAGGCTTTCCATCAACTGTAATCTACTCCTTGTTTCAGCAAAAGTTCTATAGTATTGGATGACTGTTGTTTTCTGCGATAGACTTTGCATGCTACTACCAGTGTTTCTGCCAATATTAGAGGTGTTACAAAATCAGCATCTTTAGAACCTCAATGCACCCTGACTCTCCTGCTGCTTGAAGAGTATTATGTTGCACAGTTTTGCTTTCTCCATGATTTTGGCAAGTTACAATTGGATGTGCTCCATGATCCAGCAACAGCTTAATAATAGCCGTGTCTTCAGTGGTAGTTCTAACTGCAGCAAACAGAAGAACATGTTCATATTTACCATCATGGTCATTGGGGTCTGCTCCATGATCTAACAATAACCTGATGACCTCTGCAGTACAGTTATGATTCCCTGCTGCAAGTTTCAATGGGTTCCATAAATTAACTGCGTTACATTCAGCACCAGCATCAAGTAAGGCCTTTACACCCTCTGTCCATGCTGCCTCTGCTGCCAATTGTAGAGCAGTGTATGATTCAAAGCCACACTGTCCTATCTCAATCACATTCCAATTACTCTCTATGATGATCATTAAATGGCTTAGGCTCTGTTCATTTATCATGTCCAATATTATAGCAGACCTCTTCCGATATGAATTAGAGTCTTTGCCATTTGTCCAACCTGCTATTTTAACATTGTCATTGATGAGCTCAGATATCTCACCTTCTGCCATCCTGTCTTAGAGTAGGCTCAAATAAAGACCATTCCAAGATTGTACTGTAGACATAAGGTGGGTATGGTGAACTGTCCTAGTCAACTTGTCATCTAACAAGTACCTTTAACTTTAGATCTGTAAATGTATAAAAAGGTTATGAGTTATTCAGCATATATGTAAGAAAGTAGGGCCAAAGGGACAAAGAACATATGGGGTGATTCACTTTCTGCTGCTTGTCAGCCCCAGGACTGATGGATTAAGAAACTCAGTATTACTTAATAACATTTCATTTTATTGAAAGTCCTATATCTCAGCTTTCTCAATTGGTTGATTCAAGTACCAAACTCCTATCGGTTCAGTTCTTATAGCACAAGACGTTAAATGTTCCAAAACTAGATTAACGCGAGTCACAAAATCAGATAACACATCAATAATACATGAAGAAATAGGCAGATATACATTTAATTTTGGCCCTATAATGCTACAACATATTACTTTCAATGTACAAGAAATCAGATATAGACTCTTGAAATTAAGCATCTTCTAATATATACAACAGATCATAAAATCTGGGAAAATTGGACTTACAAATTTATCTTTCCACTCATTTCCTTAAAAGTCATCATATTTCCTCAAAAATCACTTTGTTTTATTTACAGCTTGCCTGTTATACAAAACAAATGACCCTTTCACCTATATCTTAATCATGCAGCTCAGTAGGACTCTCAACAGAACATTGAGAACATCTGTAATCATGACTCGCGATATAACATGGTTATCGAGTTTAGGCACTGATTTCAGTTCCTAAACTGTATAATATGAGTTCTGATATCTAGCCATATAAGAATCCAAAAATGACAGCAGACCGGACATACCTTGACAACGAGTTGACACAAAAGTGTATCCTTCATTTTTGAAGCTTATGTACCAAATGTGACGAAATGCTTTGGATATAATATAGTTAAAACCTTATTCTAACTCCCTGTTGGGTAGATTGCTTGATATTATGGCTGAATTTAACATAAAAAAATCATAAAGATTTGAAGCGGGCGACTGGCCGTGCGTGTTCGCCATTCTGTCAACACTACAGGTGCCACCGTCTGGTGTGTACAGAATGGATTAGGCTATAGACTGGCGCAGCTCTGTCTCAAAGTATTCGCGGTAGTAGGCCTATGAGAATGGGAGTTGCAGGAGGTCGCCAGCTTAACCATACGTTAACATGAAACCAAGATGGCGGAGGGCCGTCTCATCGACTCGCAAAAGAAGACAATGGATTCTATCAATTTTAAAGGTAAAAACTTATAATTAATGGTGGAAACCATGTTATATATAGGTAATGATCAGACTTGAACTCATTGGCTTCATGGGTTTGATAAAAGCATTTGCCTATGGCTCATGGTTTTATCCCCCCCTGAAGCCAACGAGTTCAAGTCTAATCATTGTATATTACATTCTTACTAATTTCTCATTTCTGACACCACAGACCCACTATCACTCATTGGAAAACATCCATAGTACAAACACATGCATTTAACATATCTGTCTATTGATGCAGCATAAATGTATATAGCTTAGGTCCATCTAGGGTCCATACCATGGCTTTGAAAAGAAAATCAATTATTTTTTCACGGAAGTACATAATGATATCTCGTAAATATTGTCTTTTTACAACAGCCTGGCATGTCTACTAAGCAATACAAAATAATTTTAAAAAAGCATGCTGCTGCTTCTATATATTATTAGTGGAAAGTCTCTCTTTACTATAAAATAAATCAGAATATATAAATAGATGTCAAGGACAATATTGACCAATTACACGATAAAAACCTGACATTTTCCCACCAGAAATACATGATTGGATAAAAGTATGCAGTATCTAAATATTTATTCCTCCCCAAGTTAGGCGAGCCACAGGGCCATCTTATGGCCAGATTTGAATGACCTGGGTGGGGTGGAAGTCTACTTTATAATGAAATTAGATGAAAATAGTGTCAACTAATGCGAGTCACACTAATGAAAATGTACCTAATAGCTAAAAGGCGAATGTCTAATGGTGATCAATTCTGGCCAGAATATTATAGAAGAGACCTATTTAAATGCACAAAGACTGGTAATCCCCCAGCTGTAACTATGGAGTGGTAGAGAGGGCCAATCATTGCACACCATTAAAGCGAGTCAAAAAAATCAAGCCAAACAGCTTCAGACCTGCACTGGGGCAATTCTTATCATAGGTCAAATAGAATAAAAGGAAAGAAGGGAGGTCAGAGACGGAAAGTAACATGTAATCAACCACCTGGGCAAGCAGAAGTCACTTTAGCTTTCCCATGCTGATTTTGGAGCAAAAGTGTGACTCTCGTTAATGATACCGAACAACCCCCCCCCCACCTTGGCCAAAATTCCCCATTACTTAAATGTTAGGAAATCAAAATGTGTTGTTTACATTTAGTTGGGTGGTATATTTATAGGAATTAGAAGCAGTTTGTGATATATAAAGGTAAATGTCCAGTTAATGCGAGTCACACTCGTGGAGTTGAAAAATACATCCAAGCCCATGGTGAAAAAGGGTTTGTAGGTAGGGCCAACTTTTTTTCTGCCAAATATACCTCTATAGGGACCCCTTTGATGGTGGCTACTTAGAAGAATAAAGCTAGTATTTTAGCAGGATAGTCAATGTACTTTTATCTTAGGATTGTTGAGTAGAAAACCTCTCTTTTTTTTCATGGGAAGCCATACTGTGAAATATTCAAGTGTCTAATCAACTCCAAACAACATTGAAATGTTAGTAAGGACCCTCCCCTAATGGCAACAGATAATTAGGGGCTTCAAGGACTGCTTCAGTAAGCAATCGAGGGGGAAAAGGTAAGAAAATGCCAAATTTTAGCTATTCTTCACCTTTGAAGCTCAATATCTCCCAAAATGATAGGCCGACATATGCAATTTTACCCTGATTTTGAAGATGTTTTCTACCAAACTGGAAGAACTGATAGTTTGTCACAAGTAGTGGAAGTAATGAGATAAGCTAGCAGGGTAGGTTATACAATGAGGTCCTATTAATGGCCACCTGCATCCCCTGGACCATTAGCTCTGATATATAAGCAAATGTCCACGACCACGGGATATTTTTACATCGTATTCCCCGAGGTGGGACTGGCCTAAGCCACGACCGGTCCCACAGAGGGGAAAAAAGACCGGAAGTGTCCACTTAAATGTCCACTTCTGGTCTGTAGTTCCGGGACTACAGACCAGAAGTGGACATTTTTTTTTAAGTTTTAAGTTTTTATTGGGTCTAATAATACATATACAGATAAGTAAATAAATGATATGTATTAAACCTAAAATGGGCGCGTTGCCCTACTTACGTTAGTACCCCTTAATATTTCATATGTAGAAACATGAAACAAGTGGGATAGTCTGCGAGAATTTTCTTTTTAAAAATCTTTGGGCATGCTATAGTGGTATATTCGACTTTGAGATCATTCCATCTTTTTATGGCTTTATAATATGATCCCCTTATGACAAGCGGTTTCGGTGAATGTGGTAGTGAGAGCCTAATGTCCTGATTTCTCCGTGTAGGGAGGTTTCTGTTATCTACTAGATTTTGGATATTTTTTAATCTAAAGGCATACGCCAGAAGGTGTATATCTCTTCTATCAATTATTTTTTTACATCCACTTTTTTCATGTAATTGATCATTTAAGTGGACATTTGCATTTATGTCATGGCCTAGGGGGTTATTTTCCTTTTAAATAAAGAAAAACAGCTCAGATCTGTTCAAAATCCAAGATGGCGGCCACCCATTGAATACGGACACATTGTATTCAATGCCCCCCATTGAATACGACGGCTCTAGTACTAATCTATGGTGACGTTTGTATCAGCCATGACATAAGATACCAAACCTTTTCTGTTCATGTTTTAATACATTATTCTCAGAAAATTCTTTAAAAAGGAAATCTCTAATGACGATTTTTTCTACAAGGACAGGGATAAGAATTTCATCTTTTTTTTTTTTTGAGTGGTGCTCCCTCTCACAGTATGGCAATTTAAAGTGTAAAATGTAGTAACTGTAGAAACACATCATGATGGAATGACCCTCTCTGGAAAGAAAGAGGAGATCTATACAACCATCTTTATGAAAGAAAAATAAAAGGGGCATAAAGTGTTTCCAGGAAATTTTGTCCATTTAGGTTGTGAAATATTGTAAAAATAGTATGACTATGTGTTCTGATTTTGTCTGGCTTCTGTGTAGTATTTGTTTTTAATGTATGTCTTTTATTTATGTTTGGCCAACTACTGTAAGCCAGAAAGTAACGTTTTCAAACTTGGCATTAACTCAAACCTAGCACAATATCTACTCTATCTAGTAAGACGGTGCAAATCAAAAAGTCATATGGGGAAAATATATGGGAAATCATAGATTCACTATCAAAATAGTTAGTCATGCAAAGTCTGAATCCCTGACATACTGGCTCCTTGTAGTCTCTCAATATCACACAAACACACATTTATGTTTTCTTACACTTACGTAAAATGAGGTTCTCAAAAAAATATAATTTTTCAACTGTACCGTTGATTAGTATCCTAGATAAATCTTCATATTCCATGACAGAGGATGTAGCGCCTCAGTACAGCATGTACAGGCAGTGTCTTCACCACTGGTGGTTGAAGTCACACCAAGTTATCCCGTATACAACAGCAGCAGTACCGCTGTAATGAACAAGGCTGACTCAGAAACTCCACAATGCTCTTAATCTGGTACAATGCACTTTGGTATTTTTCTCTAAGGCTGCATAGTGCTGTTAGTTCCTCTGGGTACGTATTCAGGGAGTCTGTGTAATATGATACTGAGGGAAATACGATATTTTGGCATTGTCACAGCTGCCTCCAGCCTGCCCCACATATCCTGTAGAGCTCTACAAATGTACCGATCATCATCGTTTGAATGACTACCTCCATGTTACTGAGTTGCGTTTGTACTCTGAGTGAGACCTTCCTCTATCAGAATTCGCGTAGTCTTGTAGAGATGGCAAGTAGGAGGTATAAAATAACCCCTAAGCCGTGTAAACATTACATTCCTGACATCAGCACCATGCCTGATAAGCCACCTGATTGTGTTAGTGCTAGCAAAATCAAAATAAAGTTTTTTGAAAACTGTTGAACAGTACATTCTAAGGCTGTTCCATGATTACAATATTCATGATCCATAAGTGGGTGACATTTCAGGACATCATCCTCCATATTGATATCACCTCCCTGCTGGAAGAACATGTCAAGGGACTGTAGCAATGAGGTGTTTGAGCAATAAGCTTGATATCGACAAATTAGCTGCAGAAGAGCCTTGCCTCCATCAGTTTTGTAATATACATCTGCTCCATGTTTAAGCAAAAGTTGGATATCCGATTAATTTTTGAGTCTGCAAAAAACTTTGCATGCTACTGCTGTTGTTTTGGCCAATATCAGAGGTGTTACAAAATCAGCATCCAAAAACATCTTTAGAACCTCAATGCAACCTAACTTTGCTGCTGCTTGAAGAATATTATCTCCCTCATATTGGCAAGTTATATTTGAATTTGCTCCATAATCCAGCAAAAGCTTAACTATAGCTGTGTACTCAGTGGAATTTCTAACTGCAATAAAAATAGGAATGTCTACACCATCATGGTCATTGGGGTCTGCTCCATAATGTAACAGTAGCTTGATGACATCCACAGAACAGTTATAACTGGGTCAGTGGGTTCCATCCATTAACTGCCTTACATTCAGCACCCGCATCAAGTAATGCCTCTATACCTGCTGTCCCTGCCGCCTTTGCTGCTAGTTGTAGAGCAGTATATTCTTTAAATCCTAAATCTAGTATCTCATTCATATTTCATCCACTTTCTAGGATGGTTGCTAAATCACTTAGTCTGTGTTCATGTATCATTTCATTAATTGTATCAGACCTCTGCTGGTGTGACTTGGAGTCTTTGCCATTTTTCCAACTTTCTATCTGAATGTTGCCATTGATATGCTCAAATTTCCCACCCTCTGCCATCATGTCTTAGTGTGCTCAAAGAAAGGGCAATCTAAAATTACTTTGCACCAAGTGTTATCAGAGCCTTCAGGGTTATTTGCTAATATGCTGTTCCCGAGTGCATTTTGCTTAGACAGAAGTTGGATAAGGCGTCCATCCTTGTTTTCTCACCTAGTCATCTAGCAAGTTTATGGAAAGGTGTACTAGCTATCCAGTGAGTAAGGAAGTAGAACATAAAGGACATGTCAGTGAACTACAGTCGTATATTGACAGTATATACAGTCAATGAATACATGATACAGCCTAGGGGCTCATTATAGGCTGAGCCTGAAGAACATATTTCTGTGCCTGAATTGGCATATAATTATATGCATGTAAACCTCATGGATTATACATCAATGTGATTGTATGGAATATCTTTTTGAATTTGTGGGAAATTGATGCATATGGAATGTGAAAAGAACAAAATGGTTCTTTTTGTTTTGAATAGCCTTTTTGGATTTAAAATTAATGAGATTTACCAGTTCAATGATTGGCGACTAATGTTCAAGTAATTATTTACAATCCAGGGACGTTTTTTTTTTCGTCTGTTGATACTCCAGTCATTAGGTCTCCAGAGCTTTTCGGTCCTCAGGCCTCGTTCCCTTATTCTGGGAAAAAAGGACCTAGTGAACCCCTATCTATCAGCTATGTCCTTAGTATAACTATAAGTGCTGGCACTAGTACACATGTATTGAAATTGTAAAAAATCGATGTCTAGGTATAAGCGCCAGCGGGGGTATAGACCCCCATCCAGGGCTCCCTTTTTGTGTGTTATAGTGTCGCGACAGTCCAGGCTGGTAACCTTCTCCAAAGTCAGAGTAGTTTGCTGCCATATAGTATGGACTTCTGATTTGATAATTCTGCAAATATTGTCAACCAGACACCCAGAAAGTAAAGGTTCTTTCTTTTTTCTTTTTTTTTTTAGGTTTGGGTATCGTTAAAAACGTTTACCATTAAGAAATTTCTTTAAAAACAGAAAAATAAAAAGACTTATCGTAGTGATACCTTAGATCGTAGTGTTAGAGCATTTGTTGCTGTGGTGCTGTAACATCTCATGTCAGACTAATTGCAGCAGAAAGTGCCGAGTATGGCAAAATTAGACAATCTAAAATTGATCATAATTGATTGAGTCGCCTCTGTTCCATCACAACCATAACACAATTTATCCAGGCCCTGTGGAACAATTTGAGTTGTTGAAACACACTTACATAAAGGGCTTTCCTTCAAATCAAGATCAATTTAGCAGCACTAAACCATCGAGACCTGTCTGTAATTCATAGAGATGGCAGGTAGATTAGATTTCAGTCTGAGGCTAAATACCTTAGGCATTGAGTAGGTTAGAGTAGCCAAAACCAGTAAAATCTAATCAGCCTACTATTATGCAGTCCTGATTGCTACGTTGTGGTATGGTATGTTGAGATGTTTTATGGGACGCTTTTATGCTGCCTAAACGCATGAGAATGATTTGTGGATTTTGTCATTGCCTTACTGATAAAGAATGACACTTGAAGATAAAACAATCCATTTCTCAGGTTCCTTCTTGCCTGATTTCGGAGGGCAGGAGCATTAAGGAGGAACAAACAAGAGTGGTATGGAGCAGAGAATTCTAGATCCATTAAGTCCCCCATGTTTTGGTGAGAGATTCGCCAACTGCCGGCTAGAGGTCTAAGTGCTGTAAGGGACAAGACTATACTTAGGTCAGATAAATACTTGGTCCAGTTGGATTTACATATTGTCCATGCAAACAGACCTGCAGTGTCTCTCCAAAGGGCGAAGGGGTGGATTGGTAAAAATGTATGCCAAGGAGTTTATTTCTGTATTTATCTCATGTTGTTTTGATATAAAGATGAATAAATTAAATGAATTTAACACGTAGATAAGTCATGTGACCAGCAGTTTGGATCAAGACATGTGATGTCACTGGGGGTGTGGCAAAAGGCACTCTAGAGTTAATTCTATGGAGAGTTGTTATTTACATGAAATAAAAATTCTAGTCTAGTTGTATCAGACTTCAGAACCAGCCATAGGGACAGCCAGCATCTATTATGACCTGTTATACCACGATTTGTAGGTTACACAGTGCTTTTTGGTATCTATTCCCATCCACATATCTGTCGATATTGCACACCCTATGGCTGTAACATCAATTTTGGAAGGCGTGCGGTTATCCATGGAAGGCGTGCGGTTATCCATGGAAGGCGTGTGGTTATCCAGGATAACCGCACGCCTCTCATGTCCTTCCATGTCATATGTTACATGTTAAAACCAACAGAATATTTCATTGCCATGGTAGGGGTCAAACCTCCAATCTCAGGTCTGTAGCCCAACACCCTATGCACTGCGCCACAGGGACCGACGAGAGGTCGCTGGCTAGAACTAAACCAAACAAAGGAATCCTAGCCGGGCACCGAGGCATGTGTACCGATCGTGTATACATAACCTAGGGACGCATTCAAATCAATCCAAGCCGAGACGGCTGCAGGACGAGTAGGCGCGGTGGCCTAGCGGTTAGCGCCTTGCGCTCAGCCGTCAGAGGTACATGGATCGAATCCTGGCCGGGACGCGTCTTTTTTCGCCGTGTGCGCTGTCGCGGTCTGCTTCCAGGCGAGGAGGTGTATTATACACAAACATAACCGCGAGAAGCATCTTTTTTCGCCGTGTGCGCTGTCGCTGTCCGCTGGCGGGCGACGAGGTGTATTATACACAAACATAACAGCGAGACACATCTTTTTTCGCCGCTAGAACTAAACCAACCAATGGAAGCCTAGCCGGGCGCCGAGGCATCTGTACCGATCATGTACAAACACTATTTTTCGCCGTGTGCCGCTGCCAAGGCTAGCCGAGACGGCCGCTGTCGCTGTCCGCTGCCGGGCACCGAGGTGTATGTACCTGTACACACACAATGGCTGGCATCGAGTCCCGGGGAGGGGGAATAAATTTTGTTTTCAAATTGAATTTATTGGTATTCTATTGATTATTTATTGGTTTCGTGGTATAAAATAAGTAGTCAATGGATAACTCATGACTCATGTGTGTTAGCAAAGGCTAATAACACTCGGCCTACGGCCTCGTGTCATTATCCTTCACTAACACACACTCGTCATGAGTTATCCATTGGTTACTTGTTCAATATTATCTGGCTTTAGTAGATGATCTTTTGTGTCACAATGGTATCTATATTATCCTACTCTGTCTGATGTGATCTAACATACACCTTGTACTCTCGGCTGTATAGCTCCTAGATCTACCCTCCTTCACTTTATGTTCCCAATCATTACTGATCACATGTATTAGTGGGGTGAAGGTATACTGGGAGCCGGGGCTTAGGGGTAGTCTAATGTGACTGGTAGATGGGTATACTGTGGTGTATAGCATAAAGAGTAGGTCTTGGCAGCTATATAGGGCTTACAGGAGCTTTGGTAGGGGACAGGGTAGTAGGGAGCATATATAGTTATACCACAATTTCTTGGTTGCTCAGTGCTTTTTGCTGGATATTCCCATGCACATATCTGTCGATATTGCACAGCATGAATGCTGTAGCATGAGTTTTGGAAGGCGTGCGGTTATCCATGGATAACCTGCACCCCATGCGGTTATCCATGGATAACCCGTACCCTTTGCAGTTATCCATGGATAACCCGCATGCCTCTCATGTCCTTCCATGTCATATGTTACATGTTAAAAACTACGATAATTTACAAGGCCAGGGCAGGGCTCGAACCTACAGTCTCACATCCCAAATCCAACTCCCTATGCACTGCGCCACAGGGACTGCCTGGTAGTGGCTGGCTACAACCAGGTCTCGATATGATACAAAGCCCGGGAAGACGATGACTGCGGGCTGTCAGCTACCATAACCCCGGGACGCATTCAAACATAGCCAAGCTGAGATGGCCGCTGAAGGAGGAGACGCGGTGGTCTAGCGGTTAGCGCATTGCGCTCAGCCGTCAGAGGTACACGGGTCAAGTCCCGGTCGGGGCGCATCGTTTTTTCGCCATTTGTCTGCTACCGTAACCGCGAGACGCATTCAAACAAAGCCAAGCTGAGACGGGAGCTGTCGCTTTCCGCTGACGGGCACCGAGGTGTATGTACCTGTACACACACTATGGCTGGCTTTGAGTCCTGGGCAGGGGGAATAATTTTTGTTTTCAAATTGAATTTATTGGTATTCTATTGATTATTTATTGGTTTCGTGGTATAAAATAAGTAGTCAATGGATAATTCATGACGAGTGTGTGTTAGTGAAGGATAATTAGCCTTTACTAACACACACGAGTCTCTATTACTTGTTCACTGTAGAGATGTGAATATGAATGGTTGACTGATTGGGTAGCAGTTGGTGGTATCCAATATTAGGTTAGTTGTTTGAATGGAAAGGTGATAAGGGTAGTAAGAATACAGTAGCTCGATTTCCGCTGAGAATATAACTGGGGAAACTGTCCAGAGTGGAATTGAACAGAGATCATAAAGCATTGGCAGCTATATCTAAATTTCTTCTTTAACCAGCATGGCTGTGTATGTTTGACGTAAGAACACTTTTTATACCCTCCCCCACCAGATCTTTTACACCCTCTTTGATCTAGAGTCGCACGACAGATATGTATTTGCTGAAACTAAACTGCCTCAAATCAAACATATAAAACTAGAAAGGCATCTTCATGTTGGGCTTCATTGTCCTCACATGCTATAAATAGTTGGGAAAATGGGCCATTTTGATTTTTCTGCAGTCTGTCAAGCTCTGCAGTGTACTGCACACATATCACATCCAATGTCACATTACACTGATCAATGAGAGTTTGACAACATCCCTCCCCTAACAAATGAGACTGGGGCGTCTTTTTGCCCCCGCTAACAGCCTGTGGGCATTTGGGGCCACCAAGAGTGTCGACACCAGTGGAGGAGGTTTTCGGGATGGATCCATTAAGACCCCTGGCTACAGTGATAGTCGTCCCAACTGCTGGATGCCCCTCCTGAATGCCCCTGCTCAATGCCCCTGCTCAATGCCCCCTGCTCAGCGCCCCTGCTCAACACCCCTGCTCAACGCCCCTGCTCGACTGAGGATTTAAGCAGAGTAGATGTGCAGTCCTTACTTGGCATAGAATAATCCTGGATGCAGCGGTATTTACAAATTGCCCACAACACAGCAGCTTGATGAAGGAAATAGCTTAGTGTAATCGTAACAGACAATAACACTACTTTACAGTCTGTAAACACATATGCGATGCAATTTCAGAGAACCTTCGGTCTGACTCATTCTCTATAGTGCCATGAAGATCTTCTGGTGAATGCATTCTGGGTTTAGACATATATACACACAGAGGAATAAAGCTGGAACGAAATAGGTTTGGCTGCAGGAGAGACTGGTCCCAAAATACCCCCAAAAATACCAATTTGGCTGCTGGAGAGACTGGTCCCAAAATACCCCCAAAATACCAGTTTGGCTGCAGGAGAGACTGGTCCCAAAATACCCCCAAAATACCAGTTTGGCTGCAGGAGAGACTAGTCCCAAAATACCCCCAAAATACCAGTTTGGCTGCAGGAGAGACTGGTCCCAAAATACCCCCAAAATACCAGTTTGGCTGCAGGAGAGACTGGTCCCAAAATACCCCCAAAATACCAGTTTGGCTGCAGGAGAGACTGGTCCCAAAATACCCCCAAGATACCCGTTTGGCTGCAGGAGAGACTTGTCCCAAAATACCCCCAAAATACCAGTTTGGCTGCAGGAGAGACTTGTCCCAAAATACCCCCAAAATACCAGTTTGGCTGCAGGAGAGACTTGTCCCAAAATACCCCCAAAATACCAGTTTGGCTGCAGGAGAGGCTGGTCCCAAAATACTGGCAAAGAAAAGTAGGTATTCTTCCTTTTATAAACGAATGTATTGGTTGAATAAAGTGTGAAACTGACTGCTCTGCCAGCCTGGAGGGTGGACCTTATTCCCACCTACCTGAGCTCAGCCAGGTGGGTGGGGGTTGGCAATAGTTGGGTAGCCTATCTACCCATATAAACCGTAGTGTTTAATTTAGTCAGATAATACTGAAATACAAAATAAGTCTGATAGGGGTTTCCATTGTAGAAATAATACATGCTTCATCCTATAGATTACAGAACTCCAGGTGAATCTGAGGGAATAACTAGCCACGTCTGTTCCACATAAAACATTATCCACTTGAAGCATTGCATGTTTGGGGGTGGCACAAAGTACTTTCATGGGCTTAATAGTCTGGGAAATGTCAGTTTGAGAGGAGGAGCACTAGACCTGGTAAGGAATCATGCGATCCAGTAAATACCACTTGTGACTGTCAGTAAATGGACAAAGGATAATGCTTTTTGTTATTGCATAACAAAAAAAATATAAAAAAGATTTATGATTATGATATCTTAGATCCTAATTTCATCTCGCTTGTTGCCATGATGCCGTCTTCCCATCTTAGACCAATGGCAAACTCCTATGATTAGGCATTTAGTAATAGATTATGATTGATTGAGTTGCCTCCATTCCATCTCAACCATAACACAATTTGCCTGGGTGCTGTGGGACAATTTGCATTGCTGAAACAATTACATGAAGGGCTTTCATACAAATTAAAATCAATTTAAAAGTGCTATGGGGCAAAATGTCAAACTAATGTGAAATCACTCCCAGGGAAAGCTGTATCCATGGAATGCATATACAGATTGGATTTCAGCCAAGATACTCCACGCCAGACCAATGTGATAATTGCTAGACCTGTCTGTCATTTATCGTAACAGTGCTACTGTTCCAGGACATATTTGCCTTACTTCTCTGTACACCCATAAATATCCATGGCATCTAGCCTACAGTTTAAAGGGTTAAAGGGTTTACATATGGCATGCCTAAATTTCAGAAGTTTGTCGGCTGAAAAAAATATGATCCAAGCTAGTGTAGTGGTCAGCGGAAAATGTGATGGAGAAACCGGGACTCGAACCCGGGACCCTCCAACTTCGAAGCGGAAGCTCTACCCCTGAGCTACTACCCCTGGCCTGACATTCTCTTACTTCCAACTACCCTGGATCGGTATGGTATGCATAGGGGGAGTGACACAATCAAGTGAACATTCCCCCCTAAGCCTCTGCGCACCCGACGGGGAACGAACCCCTACACTCCTCCCAACCAGCTTCAACCGTATCCCGCCAGAATCGGTCCTCCAGTCCAGTTTGAACGGTACCAGTACTTAGTCACACACAGCCCTTGTTAATTCCTGTTCCCAGGAATTGCTGTGTGTGCCACCTGTTTCCAAGTCCCTCAGCACTAGCAAGTTGAAGCACTTGTCTATACCATACCGGCCCAGGCACTGAGCTCTCTAAAGATCCCCCTTGTGAGGCAGGACCACTCGGTTTCTCCACCACTGTAGTGGTCAGCGGAAAATGTCATGGAGAAACCGGGACTCGAGCCCGGGACCCTCCAACTTTGAAGCGGAAGCTCTACCCTTGAGCTACTTCCCCTGGCCCTGGATCGGTATGGTATACATATGGGGAGTGACACAATCAAGTGAACAGTCCCTCTGAAGGCTCTGCGCACCCGACGGGGGAACGAACCCCTACACTAGAAAATATATAGGAGATTCAGAGATTGACTGTTTTATTGTGACAGAAAGCTGGTTGAAAGGCACATTACCAGATCCTCAGATTGAAAGGTTATAACATTAGCAGATTAGATAGAGACCTCTCCCTCCCCAATGCCAAAACAAAAGGAGGTGGCCTGGTAATTTTCACAGCTAACAATATAGCTATTACACATTTCCCTAACAGTTATGCAAGTAATATACATTATGAGTTACTCTATATACAGTTTAATAAAGGGGATTATAAAACCCTAAATTTAATAGTAGTATACAGACCTCCTGATGGCAATCTGACCCTATTCATAGATGCCCTTAGAGAATTAGTTTTTAGCATTACATGCAAAGAAGATACTGAATTGTTTATCTTGGGTAATTTTAATATTGATGTATCAAAAAATGTCTCCTAACCTTGATGCGCTAGACAAACAGCTTGGCTTAACGCAGCTAATCACACAACATACTCACATTAACCCAAAAGGTGAAGAGACTACAATAGACTTGATACTAACAAACTCAAATAAAATTACTAAATTATCAGGAGTCAGTAATGTTAGTATTTTGGATCATCATCCAATCTATGTAACCAGAGACTACATTCATGTTGACAAAATCCCACTTACCTTTAACGGTAGGACTTATAAACATTATATTCCTGATAATCTTATTACGGGGTTAAAAACATTAATTGGACCCCTTTTTGGGACAACACTGACCCGGAAACTGCTTGGACACTACTGATAAACGCCATACATTATCTCCTGGATCTCACCTGCCCAATCAAAACTTTTAATTTTAAGAATACAAAAAAAACATGGGTTACACTGGATTTATTATATCTTTTTAAATCAAAAGACCTATGCAGCAGTATCAGAAGTCTAACTCCGTGCAGGATATGCAATATGCCACATATATCAGAAACTTTTCAAAAGCTGAAGGTAGAAAAGCCAAAAACAAATGGCACAAGGGCAAATTAACCCAACATGGAAATGACCCCAAAAAATACTGGGGAGCCATTAATGAGTTAGTTAATCCCAAACAACAAGAAGCAGTTTTTCATTTGAGAAATCATGACACAGGTGCTAACGTTCCATATGCTGCTACTACTGACTTCATCAGCCAATATTTTGCTACTATTGGCAACAAACTAGCAAAAACCATGAATCTCCCTTATAGGCCAATAAATAATCATCTACAGGCTAACTTCAACTTTACTGATGTTGGCATTGCTGATGCTCATAAATTAATTAAACTAATAGAACTAAATAAATCTTCTGGTATTCCTAATATTTCCACACAAGTTTTTAAAGACACTTTCACCACCACCCTGCCTCATCACTCAGTGCATGTAATAAGCCTGGTTATTCAAACTGGAATATTCCCAGATACATGGAAGCAGGCCACAGTCACTCCACTGCCTAAGGGCAGAGATAAATCTGATGTTAACAATTTACGGCCTATCTCAATTCTGCCTCTGATTTCAAAACTAATGGAAAAGGTGCTACATAAACAACTACTCACATTTTTGCAAGACAACAATCTATTAAAAGATAGTCAAGACGGTTTTAGACCTGGAAGATCTACTCAAGACAGCATAAATAAATTAACTCATCATATTTATTCTGGCTTTAATAACAGTCATTGTACCTCAGTTATATATCTCGATTTTCAAAAAGCATTTGATACTCTAAATCATAAAATTCTTTTGAAGAAACTACAAAACTTAGGCTTAAGTCAAAAATCAGTTGACCTTTTAAAACACTATTTAACTAACAGGTCACAACAAACAAAAGCAAACACCACACTGTCAACCCCACACATTATAAGTTGTGGAGTGCCCCAGGGATCTGTATTGGGACCCTTACTATTTTTGGTTTATATCAATGATTTAAGTGAGATACTAACAAATATGACATGTTAACATTATGCTGACGATACAGTCTTATACCTATCACACAAGCCAGATGAAAATGTTTCAATCACAATAAACAGAGATTTAGCAAAAATAAATACCCGGTGCTTTACCAATACACTATATCTAAACTGTAAAAAAACTAAATACATAACATTTGGCACTAAAGCCTTGCTAAAGAAATTGGTTAGACCCAGTCTCAAAATTGGATCAGAATCCGTTGAAACAGTCCCTTCATATAAGTATTCAGGCCTCATCATGGATCCTCTTCTAAACTTCAAACATTACACTGGCACATTAAACAGAAATGTAAAACATAAACTGTATTTGTACAATAAGATTAAATTTAATCTCACAGAGAGTGCAGCGATAAAAAATGATAAAACAATGTTGATCCCTATAATTGATAACTGTGATGTTTTTTTATGGTACAGCAACAAAACAAACCCTAGAGCCCACACAGACATTAGTTAATTATGCTCTACGTATTGCTTACAGGCGCACAGGTATAACAAGTAGAACAGATCTACATAGGAAGGCTTGTCTTAACAGCTTGCATGACAGGCGTTCTATGCACTTGCTGAATATTGCCTTTGACCGATCATTAATCCCAGAGTTGACTGATACTAGGCATGTGCATACAAGAAGGCATGATCAGCGCTTATTAATAGTACCTAGAGCTGTTAATAGAGCATTCAGGAAAAGTGTAGCCTTTAAAGCAGCTACGTCATGGAATGGCCTTGAGAAGAAGGCAAGAGCTATTGAAAATATGTCAAAATTTTCCCAATGGAACAAAACACAGTTTCTCAAGCTAATTGATACTTATAATGATCAGACCTGGGTCCAACTAGACCCTACTCCTACCCCCACCCACTCCTCCTCCCCCCTCAGATTATCATACAAAACTAGAAGACAGGAAGCAATTCCTTTCTTGCGATAAATTATCCATATATAGGGCTATACCATCAGTCCTATTGACATACCATCAGTTGTAAATAACTTGAATTGACCAATCAAGTTATATGGACAATTACACCAGTCCATCTCTACCAAGGGTTATTACATCATCCCTATCATAGCTTAAAACCATCTAAAGCTAAAACAGGGCACTTGCCTGCCAAATATATTATTCTTTCTTCTCTTTCCTTTACACTTTCTATTAGCTTAAGTCATGGCCTTAAGCCCTTCTATATTAGTATTATATTTTTCTTTTTCATTACTTCATGCTGAGTATATTGCAAACCAGTGAAGTATATATACAATTGACTGGGATGATTGTAACCACAGGCCAGCATCTGCCTAAATCATTTCAGTGTAAATAAAAGAATTTCAATCAATCAAACAGGTCCTGTTGTATTATGGGCTATATCTCTGCCCTACCTTCCCCTGTGTTGTGTCACCCAGCGTTGCTAACAGTTGGGTCACATACAAGGCTGAAGCGTGTTGCTCCTATGGTAAAAAGAGCTGTCAGTAGGTACCCTCTTTTCAAAAGAAGTCACGCTCTGCTTCACCATTCAACTTGCACTCACCACATTAGTCTGAAAAGTCACCTGCCTTGTTTAAAACAGAGAGAGCTGCACTATCAGGTACCTACTCATGTCACACACTCTATACTATATTATACTGACTGACTTCTCCCAACTAGGTACCTACTCAAATCCCCCTTTTTGAGCACCGTACTTGAATGACCACTTGTAAGCAACAAAAGGGACAAGTTATAGCTACATGAAAAGAAAGGACTGGAGACGAGGGCATTTTTAGTCAGCTCTTCCTTTTACTATAGAAGCAACACCCTCCTGAAGGTATAGTGTGAGCAGGGCTTAGGGGTGGTTTAGAGGTAACTGGTGGAGGCATACTGTAGGCTGTTGCTCCTATTGTAAAAAGAGCTGTGAGTATATGCCCTCTTTTCTAAACAAGTCGTGCACTGCTTCACCTAAGTACTTGCACTGACCACATTAGTCTGAAAAGTCAACTGCCTTGTTTAAAATAGATAGAGCTGCACTACCAGGTACCTACTCATGTCACACGCTCTATAGTTTATTTATAGTTTATAGTACTGACTGACTTCTCCCAACTAGGCACCTACTCAAATCCCCCTTTTTGAGCACCGTACTTGAATGACCACTTGTGAGCAACAAAAGGGACAAGTTATAGCTACATGAAAAGAAAGGACTGGAGATGAGGGCATTTTTAGTCAGCTCTTCCTTTTACTATAGAAGCAACACCCTCCTGAAGGTATAGTGTGAGCAGGGTTTAGGGGTGGTTTAGAGGTAACTGGTGGAGGCATACAGAGTGGTTTATCACTGTATGACAGTAGGTGGCAGGAACCAGGGGCTATGGGAGATTTGGTAGGAGACAGGGCAGGAGGGAGCATATAGCTGGGGATGTGAATATAATCTGTTGAATGATTGGGTAGTGGTACCCTATACAAGGTTAGCTATTTCAATGGTAAGGGGATAAGGAGTGGTGGCAAAAATACAGTAGATAGATTCCTATTTAGCATTATTGCTGAGGAAACCTTTAAAATTGAAATGAATTCAGCTTTGAGAGCTACATTTCTAATTTCGTTTTTGAAGCAGCAGACCCTACCTAAAAAGACAATGTTATTTTTCTTCCATTTAACTTTCAGCTCAGCAGGGAATGCCTGCTCTGTAAATCATTGTACCCTTAATCAATAATTTTAAACAAGTAATGTACAACGGACTAAAGAGGTATATGCACTAAACCTGTATTTGTGAAGAGTCTGATATCTTGGTGATAACATTGAAGTATGTACAGATACCCTGGTAAGATAAAATACCAAACAGCAACACCAATATTGATTGCACTGTTGCTCTGGGGAAAACATTGAATGTTTCGTCAACAAATTTGTTGCTGTGATGCTAACTTCTCAATATTTAGCGATTGCTCTGATGAAGCATTCTGTAATCGATTATAGTTGATTGAGTCGCCTCCAGTGAGTCAGGGCCCAGTGGGACAATTTACATTGCTGGAACACATTTGCATATATAAAGGGCTTTCCTCCAAAGTAAGATCAATTTAAATGTGCTATGGGGCAGAACTCTAAAACTCGTTTGAAATCATTTCCAGTGAAAGCTTTATCAATTGAATGTAGATTGGATTTCGGTCAGCATCCCCAAGGCCAGTCAAATGTGGTAATCAGTAAATCTAAAGGCTGTCTGATGTAAATTATACTGCTAAATAAAGTCACTAAATTGGTAAATGATGATGGGCTCTATAGAGTAGTGATCTAAGTTTGACAAACATGTGTGCTCTATATGAACTTTTATTTATAACATAACATGTCAAAACCTCAACTATAAACAAAATTTGAGTCCAGGGGGACAGATTAGGCCTTCAAGAAAAATCAAATATAAATAACACAGGTTATAAAATGGTATTCGCTTCTACCTTACAACAGCAACACCAGACCCTCAATAGTGTACATCTAGACTGCCATTCCCTCTCTCCTCTTACACATACATCTTGGTTATCTTTGGGATACTCTGAGATTCCTGCACACAGCCTTGCTCATTTTATATACATCTCATCATCTGGTCTAATTATCTCTTATCTCCCTTGTCTTGTGTTGCCAAGAGTTGCCAACATAAGATCAAATACTCTGGAACAAGAAACACCATACAGAAATTGATTTGAATCTTAATTGGCCAGATAAATTGGCAAATAGTACATTGGTTTAGAACAATCTTATTTCAATTCAATTATCAGCCTTTTTTTCATCTCCAATAAACATTTTTTCATCTCCAATAAACATATTGATCTGATTTCTCTACAGTCTCCCCTGTTCTTGGCTGTGCCCAGAAGACCTCCAGAACATGATCTATCTCACACAACACAAGTCCCCTGAATCATGATCAATATTGCACACACTGTCACAGCAAACCAGCCTGACATGAGAATCAATGACAGTTTGAAAACATCCCTAACACAACAAATGAGCTTTTTGCTACAGCTAGTAGCCTGTGGACAATTGGGGCCGCCAAGAATGTCAACATGAGGGGCTTTCTAGCTCAGTCGATTAATTCCCCTGCATTTGTAGGAACCATTCAAACTGTTGCATAGAAGTGAGCAGTGACTGGTAGAGGACTATTGCCAGACAAATATTGAATATTACTGTATTTACACATTGGTCCCTAATTCAGTAGTTGGATAGAAAAGATGTCTCATATGCCATACTTGATATCAGCAGTCATTTGCTTACAGGGAAAGAATAGGACAAGCTTAGATAACTATGACAAACTAGAAGCACAACTTTTTCATATCAGCGTAGACTGAAATCAACGTGGTCAGCCTTCATCTTTTTAGTGGCTTGTGACAATCCTTTCAAATGTCCTTGCCCTTGCATAAAAAGGAGGAAAGAATGAATTAAGAATACTTGGAAGTGCCTATTAGTAGCTGCGCTGATTTATTTCAGTAGTCTGGGAGTGGTGTGTTCTTAGTCACGCTATTCAATAGAGGGGGGAGAATGTGATTCATGCCTGTATAAGTTTTTAATGAATCGATCAGAAGGTTGAAATGAGGTTAGGTAACGTAAGAAGTCATCAATGTGAATGCCATTTAACAATCATCATTTCTGAATCTCATCACCAATCCCACTGTCTACATTAATGACAAAAACAGGCAGTGACCAGTTTGTACACTGAGTGCATGAACAGAGAACCACCATCGGTCCCATTCACACCTACAACACATCACCCACTCAATCACCGAGCCCTTTCACATGTAAAACACATGCTGTGTTAGCACCATTCAGCCATACTGGGTGCACGCCTGGGGCTCAGAGAAAAAGACCTATTCACAACAGTGCCACAAGAAATCTGTACAGAATGCCCCCAGCTCTTATAAAGAATGGAATAAACAGATCTTATTGATCATCAACTGAATAAAACCGTTTTGTAATCATCAGTAAAGGATTTTCATGAAATACTATGCTGACTGCAGCAGTGTGGTTCTAGAAAAAGGGAGTGCTCTCCACACTACATCTCATGCTGATCCAAAATTAATACGGTTTACTCTTTTACAAATACAGGCAAAATCATAACAGGAAGAGAGTTCTGCTCCTTGATTCTGGTGCATCACTATTAAAAATACCCTCTAAAAAGCTTATCCAAATCATATGCATATATGTTTAAGGCAAATATAATGCATCATTGTGAAAAGTGATATTAGGTTGACATCAGCATGTTGTTGTTGGATTATACGGACACAATGGTACAGTATCTACAGCTTGGCCTTGACTATGTAATGCAGTTGTCTCTGCAGAAAACAGAAGGATGACTAGCCACATATGCAACATTAGATCTATAGGCATGGCATGTTTGTGATGGAAACAAAGTACTTTCCGCTTCTGATGTGCTGAGGTAGGGAAATGGCAGTTAGTGAGGAAGAGCACTAGACCAGATTTAGCTAATAGCTCATGCAACTCTACTCTGGATCCCTGAGGTATAAACAATCTGGGCACTAACATACAGGAACCCTAAGGTATGCTGGCTAAATCCAAGTGTAATAATAAAAGAAGGAATAAAACTCCCATCATGCACCTCTTCCAGTCAGCAGGAACAAGAAATACTCTTCACTTCTTGAGTCAAGGATCAAGGTGATAGGAACTGAATACCTATAACATGGCTACAGGTATTCAGAATAGTTAAGGGAAGACAGGGTAGGATAGACTTGAAATAGATAAAATGCCACAGTTAGTCCATAACAGACTTCCACTGACACAGTCATGTCTGTTGGATGAGAACTAGATAAGAAGTATGGTCGCCCACCCATTACCTGCTGATGTGTCTGCTGGATATGGTATTATCCCATTGGCCCTCATGTGGCATGGATAATGTGCAGTGCCCCTCCCTCTTAGCCATATATCTCAGTGATTTGTAACCTTACTGGGTGTTCAGAGTAATCGAAGATGGCCCAACTGTCAGATTAGATTTTCTCCTCCTTTTTTCTACTTGTTTATCATGGATGGGGAACTTTTAGCTTTAATATTGGGTTTGTATCACAATCGTGGCTATGGACATACTAGTAGATTAGTGCGCAGCCCAGGATCTGAAATCAGTTGAGCTTTCTCAGCCAATTACTAGTTAGTATTGCAATGATCTGTTTTGATTGGTGAGAAGCTCTATAGAGGAACCATTACTGGGTTTTTTCCCACTCATGGTCAGGAGCCAGACAATCTGTCACCATTTCTACTCCTAAATAAGTGACACTGCTGTAAGTGCAAGTCAGATGGAATAGTGATTGCAGATAAAATAAGGAATAATGGTGCAATCATTCATCGGAATGTAACCCTGTCAGCAGTAAGAATAATGTTCATACAACCAATGATTGCAGTCGGTTGGCAGCTATGGTAAGAGGGCAGGGTTACAAACTGAATAATGAGCGTAGTGTGTGTGATGCACAGTGCATGGCCACGGGAGCTTTAGACATGAACGACTCCAGCTCCTACCTCTCTGACAACCTCCTATTCCTAACCCCCATTGCTTGTCCACTCACATTTGAGTACTACATATGAAATCTTGCACACAGACAGAGCTTGCAGTACTGCAGTTAGATCTGCTACCCAGAAATAGCCTGGTGTGAATTGAAGTCCAGAAACTCCAATAAATCACTGTGTCACAGCACAGAACCTCCATATTGGCAGCCAAGAATGAATATAGTATTGATATACTGTAAAGTAAGCACTTTCCATCCACAATTACATACATCCTTAGCCCCATGTAGAGGTATGAACATAAACCATTAATAAAGATGTGATTAAGGCATAATTATTGCTCCTCATCCAATTTATTCTGTAAATGTGGAATTCGTTTTAGCGCCAAAGCAGCCACACAAATGTTAACAAATTATTTTAATTGTGCATAAGAAATAACCATGGCATCATTGCAAAGTAATGACCTTGTAATTTTGCATTAAAACATTCTTATTTCCTACGTATCATTAATAAGTGAACTCTAACTTGAGCACCATATTCTAAGAAAACTAGATGTGGAAGCTACTTCGAAATATATGGCTTTAGGGTATCCAGACTTTCTCTGACCTCATCCTTCAAACTCCAAACTATCAATGCTCACAATAAGCGTGCTACACCGTGATTCAGATGTCAACATGTGACAGATATGGTTTGTGTTACCGTGTAAGTAAGAATCAGCTAGACCTGTGTCCTAGCCAGAGGAAGTTAGAGGTCCTGATTTTTTTTTTTGCAACACGAGAGGGTCCCTGGGCATTTATGAGCAGGTGTACAGGGGTTAGGCCCTGAGGAGGAATATAGGCCCCCTGATGATGGACCCCCTGATGTTTGGCCCCCTCAGCTTCAGCCCTGCAGATTATAGGCCCCCTCATGATAGGCCCTGATGATGTTAGGCACCCCAGAAGATAGGCCATGTTTCTAACATCCATTCCCAATGTCCATTCCTGCTGTCTCTTTCCTATACCTCAATGTCTCTAAATAATCCAATCACAGAAAATAGGGGATGATTTCCAGCATCCATTCCCCCAATATCCCAGCATGGATTATAAAAGGGAGGGGATATTTACATCTAAATACCCAATGTCAGAGTACAGGCCTATCCAACGTCCCTGCACCCAACATCCATGGACCAAGCAACCAATGTCCGAGTTCCCATTGTCCAAGTACCAAATATCCAAGTACCCAACGTTCAAGGGCCCAACATCCATGCACCTAACATCCATGTACATTGTCTACACTGCAAAAATGGTGTTTAGATCCTAAACACAATTCTAAACATATTCTTGCAACGTTTTTGTAATCACATTAATTTCCTAAACATGTTTAGCCAAACAATGTGCTTAGCTCAAGTGTTTAGAAATGTAGGTGTTTAGGTTAAAACTTTTGTGTTTAGATATATGAATTTTTGTGTTTAGGTGTTTATGAATTTTTGTGTTTAGATGTTTAAATGATTTGATGGAGATTTAAGGTTTTCAGACATGTATGCATTAAAAAACAGAGATACATATTTTTTTCTCATTTACTGGGGGGGGGACATCAGCAGGTATTTACTTGTCAAAGTCTCCAAAGATGTCAGCCACAGTTATATATACGTGTACATATAGTACACACTGCATCAGAATGAGAGACTTGAGAAAGTACAACAGCTTGGCAGGAAGGATATTGCCTTATTTATTCCAGAATAACATCAAATAGGTGTCAGTCATGGATTTTATTGATTATTTCATGGTAATGATGGTGGCATGAGGTGAATCTAGTCAATTTTCTATTGCCCTTTCTATTCACATGACATTCTATGAAATGAAACCATGATAAACATGGGATTTGGGGACATTTGTCACAACAATTGATTATAACTGTGTGCAGATAGTCCAGTCAAAGGTAGTGCTGCTACCTGGTGTGGATTCAACATCCAAGTATCTAAACATATTGATGTTTAAATCTAAACACCTATTATTCAACTGTCTCAACTCTAAACATCTAAACATGTTTAGCATAAATGTTTATGTAGTTAGAATAAAAGTGTTCATTGCCTAAATGTGTAGTCGATGAGACACCTAACTGACCTATATGTTTAGGTTTTAAACGTGTTTAGACCTAAATATGTTTAAAATCTAAACACCATTTTTGCAGTGTAAGCAACCAATATCCGAGCAACTGATGTCTGAGTACTCAATGTCCGAGCACCAAACGTCCGACCAATCAATGACTGAGTACTCAATGGCTGAGTACCCAACATTCAAGAAATAAATCTCCAAGTACCCAATGTCTGAGTACCTAACATCCGAGCACCAAACATCCGAGCAACCAATGTCTGAGTACCCAATATCCATGAATACAACCAGCAGAGAAATGAGCCAATTTAGACATTAATACTTTTGAATAAAAAGTATACATAGGTCACATCTTGTGTAGGCCTATAAGATGCACCCTAAGTTGAGGAAAATGTTATAAAGTGCAGATGGCACCTAAGGCTATTCTCAAATATACAGCACATCCTCTATATGAGGATTTCTAATATACAATACAATCTCTTTATGTAACCCTGCCATAAAAATATTTCCGTCATTTCCTCAAAACCTAGGTATGGGACTGGGTTTTGAGGAAATTTCCAAAAAGGTGATAAAATTTCTCTTCTGGGTGGTATATGAGAGCAATTTTAAGGGATGAGGACCCTCAAACATCTAAGACCCCTCCCCCCTAAGATATTTTCTCAGTGGATCTGTGAAAACTACCAAAATTACCTGTCTGAAGAATCCCATGCCTGGTTACAACTAATGAAATCCTTGATCCTAAATTATTTCCATACATTTATATAGTAAACAACTAGTTATAATGAAATGTTGGCACTAGAATGCAGATATAATGAAGTAATTTTGACATAAATGTCTTAGTGGTGGTTGTCATCAGTGGGGGACTCGGGCAGGTGTGATGGCTTCTCCACCAACCTTATGGACCATAGATTTACAGGATCTGCCTGCACCTTATAGCATTCTCTTTAACTCAGGGTGCATGTTATACGTGAGATACTTCCTATACTTGAAGGTTTAAGGTATGATTAAAGTAATGATGTTTAAATTGGTTCAGTTCTCTGCATGTTGTGTACTTGACATTGGGTACTTGGACATTGGTTGCTCGGATGTTTGGTGCTCGGATCTTTGGAATTTGGACATTGATTGTTCGGATGTCGGGTACTCGGACATTGGGTACTCCGACACTGGTATTTGGACATTGGGTATTTGGATGTTAGGTAGGCTTGGACTTGGATATAGGTACTCGGATGTTGGTTAGGCCTGTACTCGGACATGGGTACTCAGATGTTGGGTACTAAGATGTTGGATAGGCCTGTACTTGGACATGGGTATTTGGATGTTGGGTAGGCCTGCCTGTACTCAGATGTTGGGTACTCGGATGTTGGGTACTCGGATGTTGGATATTCGGATGTTGGGTACTCAGATGTTTGGTAGGCCTGTACTCGGAGGCGCGTATTAGTACTTGGACGTTTGATTAGAATGAGACAGGAGATAAGCATAAAATGGCCTATATTCCTAAGGGCCTAAAACCAGTGTGCCTAACATCAGGGGGCCAGAATTCCTTAGGGCCTACACTCAGGTGACCAAAATTTCTCAGGGCCCACTATCAGGGGGCCTATTTTCCTCAGGGCCTACAATTCTTGTAGCGACCTTTTTCTAGATACATATTCAGTAAAATAATGATTTCACATTTTCAGGCTTTTTTGTCATCCCCAGCTTCCATACAAGGTATCACAACATACAGAAGGAAATGGTACATTATTGTAGCACAGATAATTTCAATTTCATTTCAATTTTAAGGCTGTTTTCTTTTCATCTTCAATACACAATTGGAAAAATGGATCATATTTATTTTGATTTCTCTACAGTCTCCCCTGGTCTAGGTTGTGCCGATAACTCCTTCAAATCAAAATCAATTGGTGTTGTCAGTTTGCACTGACAATACCAACTGTCAGTGCAAACCAGCTTGACATCAGGATCAATGAGAGTTTAAAAAACCTACTGCAGACCCATTTGTTATGTGAGGCATGTTTTCAACCACAACCTACACCAAGAGTGTCATCACTGGTGGAAGGGGCTTTTTAGATCAAGGCCCCATGGGAATTGTTTGAGCCATCCCAACTGTTGGATGGAGGCTTTAGGCAGGGGCCTAGTTGGTACCTGTGTCAGATAAATCCTGGATCCAGCTGGATTTACACATTACCCCCAACACAGCAGCTGGATCAGGGAAATAGCTTAGTCCAATATTGCCAGTTTTACAGTTTGCTTTATCCTGATGATCTGATCTATTGTATCAAGCCCCACATGAAGATCACAGCCAGCATGGATAATCAAATAGCCTTGATGTCACGCTATTATCATGTACCACAATTATCAAGGATTTAGGGTGAATTTGTGTACAATAATTGTATTAACCTGTATTAGATTTGATAACAAAATCGTTTCTTGCTATCTACCGTTTGCCTGCTTTCCAGGGTACACTAAAGATCAATAGTGAATTTATTTTACAAAGACAAAGGGTGTGGTTTCCCCCAAAGATAGCTATTTGAAGACCAAGCCGGTCAGCTTTAAATTTTTACAATTACTTTTGGCAAACTTTCCAAATTATTTTGCCCTTACTCTCTTTTTCTGCATTCAGAGAATTAGGTGTTCTACCTATCTTAGTCAAAATATTGAACAAAGTCAGTATTTCAAGCCTACATTAGTTATCAACAGATCAATCAGAAAGGTTAAATTAAAGTGAAATAAGAAGTGTATGCCATTTAGCGTTCGTCTACTTATTCCTGAGTCCCATTCGTTTCCACCTGCCTACATTATGGATAAAACGGGCAGTAATCTCTTCCTACAATAAGTGCAGAACAGAGAAGCACCATCGGTCTCATTCACACCTACAACACATCACCAGATCAATCACCGAGCCCTTTCAGACTGTAAAACACAAGCTGTGATAGCACCATTACATCATTTGTACTGTGCCAAAAGAGCTCAGGAAAAGAGGGTTAATTCTCCAAATTTTCCATGAGAAAGTGAATTCATGCTCTTATAGAGATACAGACAATGGAATAATAGATCACATTTACTGTATAGGCCTTTATTATATGGCTAATATCGAAGACACTATAGATTAGTACTACTTACAACGTATTCAATGGGCGGATGGAATACGATCCTCGCATATTCAGTGGCGCCATTTTGAAATTTTTACAGAGCTAATTAGTTTCGTATTTAGGTATGGTTTTACGCAAAAAAGAATGATTGAACTAGTTAAATAATATGTTATGAATTGTTTAAGGTATATCTAAGTATTAGTGCCATGTTAAAAAAGAAGATATTGCCCTGCGCAAGGAACATTTAATTCGAAACTAAAAGCAGCGGCTAGCTCCGTATCACGTGACCTACTTCATCAAGCAAGGTGTCATTGTGGATCAAAATAAACCGGGACAACTCAACGCATTGAAAATCAGTAAATATCGTTGTGTTTCCTTATTTAAAAGCAAATTCATCCTTAGATCCATATAATAAATGCAAATGTCAACTCACGGTAAATAATTTTGCATCGTATTCACTAAGGTGAGGCTGTCCGTATTCAACGACGCCTTATAGGCGGAGTTGAATGCAGACAGCCTCACCTTAGTGAATACGATGCAAAATTATTCACTGATCGTTGACATTTGCTCATATATACAGACAATATTGCTAACATATTCTTCTTTCTAGATCGATGTTTTTGCATCACTTATTCCACAATCTAAATCATGAAATCTTGATGTAAAACTAGTAGGTCACCCTTGAAAATAATGTGTTACACAATTGCAGATAGCAAGGATTACAGTAAAACGCATTTCTTCTAGATTCAATAATGTTACTGAGATGAATGCTATTTCAAAGTGATATTTAGAGTAACAGGTCCTGTTAGCGAACAGGCCCTGATTGTGGACACCCTGCTTTAAATGAGGTATTAGTGTATATAAAATATAAGGCCATTCCAAAAAAAAAGCTGGTTTCTCATCACCAACCCCTAAAAAATATGACGAGGGCGATCTTTTTGATTTTTTTATTATTATTTACCTTGGGCATATTGGGGCGAAAACTGCGTGGGGCAAGACCAAAATTGCGATTTTAGTACTTAAGAGTTTACTGATTATAAAAAAGTTGTGAAAATGCACTCAATCCCTAGTCCAGTGCATTGCTGACATCGTCAGCTTGAATTTGATACCAAATATGCCCATGTTTGTCTATTGTCTATTGCGGTGATGAGAAACCAGGGTTTTTTTTGAGAGGCCTAAGGAATAAAGCAGATAATGATGCTACCTTATTGATATACATCTAGGTAAATATTCTGACAAGAAACAACACAATACATAGATGTGGAATACTTATAGAATTGCCATTATTTATAACAAGAGAGGGTCTCATAGAATATCTGAGATAGTGCATTAAAACATTTCTATGCACCATTATTCAATGAACTTGAATTCTGAGCAGACTTGATGTGGAACAGTTCACTTCCAGATTATGTGAATAGCTTGAGGAGTACCAGGAGTTACCATGCCAATGAGAATCAGAAAGACTTGCGGGAATTTGAACATGTACTAACCATAAGGTTGAATCCCACTTGGCGAAAAATGGCTGAAATATCTCTGCGATTTTGCCCCTTGCATTGTATGGCCCTTGTGGGGGCCATAAAACACAAGGATTGATCAACTAATACTGAATCCCACAGTGGTTTAGGGTCAACTTTGCAGTAGTCCTTGCGTTTTATGGCCTCAACAAGGGCCATAACACACAAGGTACAAAATCGCAGAGATATTTCAGCCATTTTTCGCCATGTGGGATTCGAAATTGGCCCCCTGTGAGGTCCTGGCTTACTTTTTGTCACCCTGATGGGCTCGTGGCAATTTATAAGCAACACAGTTGCTGTTGGGGTTGAGGAATTCTAGATCAATCGATTAAACCTGAATAGTGTTTGTGAGAGCCCTTCCATTTGCTAGCTGGAGGGTTTAGAATCGCAGGGACATTTTTTGATTAGATAAATCTTTGGTTCAGATGAGTTTACACCCAATGGATTCCTCCCTACAGTGCAGCTGGTAGAGGATAGATAGTTAAATAGCCAAGTTATAACATTTCCGGAATCCAGCTCCAGTAATAGATTGTACCTATTGCAGCCTCTGGGTATTATGCAGCTTATTTCTGTTTCCTTTTGTACAGTTGTAAGATGTTGTAATCAAAATTATAACAGAAACCAGTCTATAAAAAATACAGTATACTGTTTATGCCTGTTGTGCATGTGTGAGAGAACCCTGATGAACAGTATGGAGGACCTGCTGCTGAAATTACCTTATATTCAGCCCAATGTCATGTGTGTGACCCCCTTATCCAACAGTTTCCTTTTTACCCTAAACTCTGGTGCTGTTTGCAGAGACGGATCAATAGAGGAGGGCCGCAGCCATCAGATTGGACCGTGTCACTTTTTATGGCCATTGCATTTTATGTTTTCCTTATGCCCTGCTTCAAGGATGAGGTTCTGAATGTATTTCAATTCTTGAGAAGAAATGGACAATTGCTCTTCTTACACCAGTACAACTTTTAATTATCGCATGGCCAGTACACAATTCAATGTAGAAACTAAGTTTCTGGGCAAATGACAGGCTTCTCCATATCTCACTTCCTCTCTCTCTCTCTCTCTCTCTCTCTCTCTCTCTCTCTCTCACACACACACACACAGACACACACACACACTCTCTAAACATTAGTGCCTCTAAAACAGCCCAGTCCTTTACATGTACCTTAGCCCACCTCCTACATGGCCTCATCATTAGGCAGATAGGAGATCCATTGCACCTGAATGAAACAATGAGAGTCAGAAAGGAAGTGGGTGATAGCATGCAGTCATGCAGTGAGGGGGACCATAAAAAAGCTGGAAGGGAAAGAGAGAGTGTGTAATAAAGAAAAAGAAATGAGAGAAAGAAAGAAAAAAGAGCAGAAGAAAGACAGACAGGTAAAAAGAGGCAAAGTAACTAGAGGAATGATGATCTTCATATGGGGAATTAAGTTTCCAATGTGTAATTGGGGACACTTAGCGTGATGCTGGTATCATATCAAATGTCTATGATAGAGCATTCACAGCAGAAGCACCAGCATTAGGCCATGAACAGTGCACCTCTATTCTTCTATATAATATTCCTCACCCCCAGCCCCCATGCAGATACTTATCACTCTCTGGAGATACAGGCCATAAACCCTTGGTAATGATGTGCATGGCGTGCAGCCTGACTGTAACCTTAGCAACCCGTCCCACGCTGTGTAGGTACTGCTGGGAAAGATAAAATATCTAATATATCCTTACTCCTATCTACTCAATGCCAGTGCTCAAAAAGTCATTCCCAGTTGTTCCCTCACATTTAGTGTGTGATAGGGTTTCTTAACTGAATATCCTTTATTCCTACTTATCTTTAGGAAAATATTCTTTGGGTATCAAAGCCCTTGCTAAAACCCTCTCCGATTCCAACATACCATATGTAGTTGATATGATTAGCATACACACCCAGACAAGGGCACACCCCCTTCTGACATTTTAGACTAAAAAAGACTAAAAAGTCATCAACCCATTACTCATGATATATAATGATCATAAAGATAGCATAAATCCTTGAAGCAATAGCAACTGGGGGAAATGTGCTGTTTCTACCACAAAAACCTAATTTTTTTCTTTTTAGTTCAACAGTTAATGCTGAATTGGGGTAAGCAAAAATTGGGTTAGTGGGTAGGATAGCTATATCGCAGAGCTTCCCAAACAGGGACACAAATATTGATTGCACTACAGTGTTAGGGGAAATCTTCCCCATTCCCTCATAGGGCTAGTCAAGATTGGAATAGATTCTTATTCCACAGCAGCCACACTCTCAGAGACACACCTAGTTAGGAGATGGGAATCCCAGCAGGGACCACTTGACTGGGGGAGAGAGATAACTTTCTGATATGTTCTGAGATTAGAGAAAGAAATAACAAAGTTGATAGCTCTATCTATAGCAATGCTTGAATGATATTGAGAGCTAAAGTTGCTGGTGGCAGAGAAAAGGCTAGTAGGCTTAGTGAGGATATATGGGCAGATTGATGTAGTTTTAGAACAACAATGAAAGCGGGAAATATGAAGATGGAGCATGGACAGTGAAGAAAAGAAGACTCTAGTGACAATGGCTCTATAAAAAGTCTTGAAAATAGAAGATCTAAAACTTAATCAATTGATTTAGAAGGATATGGGTACCTACTGGCCCAGAGAACTGAATGACCTCTTCAAAAAAGATTTCATAAACTACAAAGCATCCACAAGTACAAATACAGACATAGAAGCTACACTCAATATTTTCACAGCAGCTATGATAAAGATACCCATTTTCTGGTATAAGCATATATACATTAGATATTAGATGTTATGCCCAGCAGTGCCTGCACAGATCGGACTGGGTTGCTAAGGTTACACTTACGCCGCACGCCATGCAGACCATTACCCAGGGTTTATGGGCTATATCCCCATATAGTGATAAGGATGTGTGTGTGAGGGATGAGGGAGATAAAAGCTAGAGGTGGACCAATCCGAGCCGATGTTACTGCTGTGCATGGTCTATATCAGGCATTTTATCCGATATCAGCATCCCATTATTCCTTGATTACACTTTGCAAAGTTACCTCCATATATATACATGAAGAATATTAGTTCCAAGGCTCTGCATATCTGCATACTATCTCTATCTTGCTGTCGATCTCTGTCTCTTTTTTTTCTTGCTGTCTCCCTTGTCTCATTTTCTCACTGTATCATTGATTCTATGAATGACAGAGCCATTCTTGTGAATGCTTGCATCTGTAGGGAATCATATTTACTATGTTTCGAGGGCCATATGTATTCAAGACTATTACTATGTACCATATCGTAGTAGGATAGGTGCTCCTCGGGAGCATCTCTTACTTCTCTCGTAAGAGGGCACCACTGGTGGCTTCGGGCGGTGTGACGTGGGAGGCAGACCAGAGGGCGCTCAGTGCGGAACCAATCAACTATAATGAGAGGTATATATTCCGCCATACTCCTACGATCAGGGGATTTGCAGTCCTACCAAGCTGGTAGGCTGATCTTGTCTCGAAATGGCCTAACAGTTATCTAAGCGAGAGCATGACCACCTTACAGGGTACTATCTATAGGCATATGAAAGGTTGAAACGCATTTGCAAGTCTTCTGGTAAAAGTACCGTAATAAAGTGATTCTGAAACCTATTCGAACCGACTAGTTATTGCTTCGATAATATAGTTACCTCGATATCAGTAGGATCTCGAAATGGCAATACCTACACATCATTACTCCTTACATTGGCAATCAGTATATCATTGTCAATGCACTAACAGGACCGTCATTGATTTAACATCTACAATTGCATCAGAACAGTGGCTGTTCAGAGACTGGGAAAAACAGTGATGTCAAGTCAAATAGAGACTGTCACTTCACTAGTCCTGACCCTCCCTTGGCTTCTCTATTCAATGGTGTATTAAATGGCCACCCATGTGAATACTGGAATTTACATTTGTATGAGAAGCAATTGGCCAATGACTCTCCAGAATCAAAATATCTTTGCTGTCTTTTCCTATAGGCTTCTATATGCACCTCAGGAAACTTTATAGTGGTGCATCCTAGAAATGCAAAAAGGCATGACTGTTTCTTGTCTGATGGCCCCTATCAATTTGTCCTCTCAAACAGTACCAGTGGCTATGGGTCAAAAAGACGGTGGGAGGAAGGTATCTGCATACCACCCATTGCATATGAGGAAGAATAAAACATATTATTTTTATATCAATATGACACGTTAAATGCTGATGACGCATTCAAGAATCGTGCGCATTGGTTGTCATGATACAGGAATGCAACACTGGTAGATTAACCAGCCAGCACTTAACTGGTACATCATGCTGATCCTAAGATGTAATCTGTGGGTTTTAAAGGGTTAACACCAGATCCAGCTGACACATCGCATGTACTTTGCGTTTAGAGAAAATACTCTGGCATGGTCATTATTTATTGACAGGAGGGTTTTTTGTTTCGTTCCTACAAAGAAATCGTCATGCTCGTCTTTGAATCACAGCATGCATGCTAATGTCGAGCTTTGAGAGTTTTGGCTTTGGGAGTTTGACAGATGAGGTCAGAGATACACCTGGTACTCTAAAAACTAGACATGTTATCTGGAAGTAACTCAAATGACAACTGCAATCATTGGGTGTATGAAGGCACTTACAGAAATGTCACTTATTTAGCAGGTTTAATCTTGATAGATTGGCTGGTACTGAGCAGGAAAGGACAAACAGAATTGTCTAGCTCTATAGAGCTTCTTTTTTACATCATTGCAAAAATAACTTGGAATTGGATAAGATAACTGAACTGCGATTGCTTTAAAATCCTTAGGTGTTCACCAATCTACTCAATGAAATAGCCCTCTATCCATAACCATGCACTAAGATTATAATACAAAACTAATATGGAAGCCAAAAGCTGCCCATCCATGATAAGCAAATCACAAAAAAGCATAAGGCATAACAAAGTCTAATCTGAGAGTTGCGTCATACTCCATTGCTAAAAAACATTCAAGGTTACAAGTCACTGAGATATACGACCTAGGAGGAGGGGCTCTGCACGCCATCCATGCCACATCAGGCACAATGTGATAATACTATATCCAGCAGACACATCAGCAGCTTATGGAAAGACCACCATACTTCTTAACTAGTTCTCATCCTACATACATGATTGGGCCACAGGAAGTCTGTGGGATCTGATCCACTCTTTGTTCAGGAGGTTCATCTCAATAAGATTGGGAAACCAGTTCTCACCGTAACTATTTGATCCTGCAGTTCTCCTACATTTCTCACCCAAGAACAGACTTCCCTGCTTGACCTCTGCTACAAGTGAACTGCACAGAAATAGGTTGAGTTGCAAAATAAGAGACTGGACCCCTCCTATACCACTCCTATAACTGACTCCCTCTTTACAATACAAGAGGGAATCCACTCCAGAAGATCAGTGAGTTCAATTTTGGAATTATCACCTCCGACAGGATCATTTCCAAATCTTTTTGAGATACCCTCCAGAACAAACTTCTTACCTTACACTCCTATAACTCCAATACAAGAGGGAATCCACTCCAGAAGGTCAGTGAGTTCAATTTTGGAATTATCACCTCCGACAGGATCAATTCCAAATCTTTTTGAGATACCCTCCAGTGCCCATCGGTAGCCATTGAGGGTAGTGTGTCTTATCCAAGCAGATAAATTCAATTCACCTTTACATTCTATCAAAATGAAGTCAGATCTAGCTGAAAGACTAAGTCAGCCTGAGTGACACAAGAATTTTCAAATGCCATCATTAATGTGTATTTGATTGTGGTGTGAATGAGAATCCTTCATATGAATGTGTTTGGCAGTGCAAACTGTACAGGACAGAGATGAATTGTGTTGTAACAAAAGGAATGGAAACCTCTATATAATCTAATATAAAATGGTGATTCTAGTCTGAGGCACTCTTTCTAAATGCCTTTGGCTCTTTCACAAGGGTCAATTGATTGGCCATAGAAATAGGTACTTTGTTAGGTTGCATGTTTCATTAGCTAAATCAAGTCTAGTGCTCTCCCTGACAAACTGCCATTTCCCAAACTAAGCACTTCAATGACAGAAAGCACTTTGTGCCACCCATGAACACGCGAGGCCTAGAGTTGATGTTCCTACTTAAGCTTTAGAACAGATCAATCTTGTTATCCTTCTTTTTCTGCCAGAAAGCCTGATGTACTTCATTGCAGGCCAAGCTGCAGATGCTGTGTCACCGTGTCTGTATATTGCATCTGTGAACATGATGCTGATGTAAACCTAACATGACACATTAAGGATGTTTATTTTGGTAATGTATGAGAAAAAAGGGATGGCTCACACTGCTTTTGTAATGTGTTATTTTGGATTTAGATGAGCTGTCACTGCAGGGGAACCTTTTCATGTATTTGTATGAGAGGAAAAATAGTATTAGACTCAGGCTGTGATGCTTTATAAAGACAAACCTCGAGTTCGCTGACTACACTGGTTCAGTCAGTGCAGATATATGAGATTATCTCAAAAACAAGACTGGGCTTTCTGTTACAAAATTAATCCAGTTTTATTGCTTGATATGCACTGTGATTTATTCATTTCATTTTCTCCATCTGTGTAAGGGCATGGTATGGGATAATAATGCTACATCATGTTACATATTAACTAGACTATTCAAGCTGGCTGGACCACTATATTATGGGATTCAAATGGAGGCTGATATAATGTAAAGTCAGATTATCAGAATATAACAGCCAATAGAAACAGGTAGTGTTATGGTCTGTTACAATCAGACTATGCTTTCACCCTGACCAGACTGCTGCGTTGGAGGGCAATGTGTAAATCCAGCTGGATGATGATTTATCTGACCTAAAAGTGCCACTTACTGCGAGGCTCAAATCCTCAGTCCAACCATTTGGATTACTCTCACTAAAGGTGGGGGGTTTAATGGATTGATGTAGAAAGCCCCCTATACTAGTGTCGACACTCTTGGTGGCCCCAGATGCCCACAGGATGCTGGCTGTGGCAAAAAGCTGCCCCAGTCTCATTTGTTATATGAGGGATGTTTTCAAACTCTCATTGATCTCCAAAGTTCTCAACAACAGTGTTTGTTGTGTGGGTGATTAATCTTAATATCCAGGACTTTTATCCACAGCCCCAAGGTGGTCAATTCTCCAAATTGCTTACCTACATCTGTCAGGCCAAAGGGAGAAATGCAGTGTGAAATTTAGATGTTTTTTTAGGCATTGCACCTTTGCAACTTATGATGTAGTTCTGGTAAATTCTGAAATTTAGAATAACAAAAAACCTTTTACACTCTTTACTTTTAATCTCTGCCACATTTTATCAGAGTTCCATAAACATATATGTTTGCATAGCCTAAAACAAAAGGCATTACTGTTTGTTAGGATTTTAAGAGCTAAATGAATGAAATAGTGAGTTAATTTTTGCTTCTCAATATTTCCTTCTTGAAAAATAATGACCTTTTGAGTTATTCAGTACTGCCAAAGTCAATCCAGGCTTACAGAATTAAAAAAAAATCTCCAGGACTGAATGGTCACTGATGGGAAAAAAAAACTTTCAAATATGCACACCCCACTCAGCTTATTGACCAGCCTACTGTGGTGTAATCCTAGACAGCCTCCTATCACTGGCCTAACACCAGCCATCCTCTACATTGTACTCACTGTACTGGGCACTGCCTTGCTCTGATTCTAAAAGCCATACGCTATGGCAAAGACTGATCCAACCACCAAAAACACCATACAACCAGCCCAGCAAGTTGTCGTGAGTCCTCGTCAACCTGTGTGAAGTGGCTCACACATGTCGCTAGATGGAACACAACGTCGTTATAGCACAAGATCACCAGGGATAGCAATTGCTATGCCAGGTGAGTCTAACACACAATGGCGAAAGATGACGGAATGAGTTATCACTCAAAAAGGAGTCACCATTGATGACCAATCATGGCGACAGATGACAACAATTTGCTGGGAGTGGTGTATCTCATTTTATACTAACATTTTTACAAACAGTGAACTACTTAAGGTCTGCTCAATTAGTGCATTGATGCAGAATGCCAATTGGTCATCATGATGCACTAATGCAGCAATGACAAGTGATCTTCCAGAACTGCATCAGAGCATCATGATAAGCCATGTTTTATTTAGGCAGCATCCAGCCCTTATGAATTTAAGAACTAGAAAGCAAGACAAAAAGAGTTAGATGGTAAGCACAGTTCCCATAGCCCTTCCTCAAAGACATTGTTTCTTCCCAATGTTCTTTGTGCCTATACCGACATCCAATCACTGTATGGGAGTGAGAGCTCTTCCTCTCACTCCCATCCATACCATTGCCACCTCCTATCTCGCATCTCTTTTCCCTGGGACCAACCATGCAATCTCTCACTCCTCAACCAGTATCATCAAGACTCAACCACATCCACTGCACCCACCTTCCACCTTCCTGCTTGCTTCTTATCAAGAATTAGATTTCTTATTACGAAAAAAATATCCTTACTTTCAAACTTTAGGTTTTTTTTAAAACGGTTTCAATGGTTTCTGGGAATATAAATGGTTGTGTATTCACTTCATCAGTGTTTACTAGTCAGAGTGCCAACTCACACTAGTTGGCATTAGTATAAAGAGGGAACATATGGACTGGAATTGATAGATGGCACACTGATTCTTGTGTCCGATAGCAGTAGACCAAGACAAGAGACTTAGTATAGTATACCTTCAGGGGCCTTCCTATGATTGTACAGGAAGATGCTGAAGCTGGGGCCTTAAGGGGCAATTTCCACGAAAACATTTTGATATGTAAAATAAGTGAAAATCTTCATAAATCTGGACGTATTATACATGGTTGGAACTGTAATCAATGCCTTTATCCCTCCTGTAACATTTTGTTGTCTATGGAATGTAAATGGAACAAAAACGCTTTGAACAGCACTAGGGGGTAGAAGATTGTCATAATTTTCAATTTTGATGAGTAGAGAACAATTTCGGAGGGATTTCAGAGGGCGCTTTATTTTCTTTTGTTGATACTCCAACTATTGAGGTCTACAGAGCTGTTCAAAGTTGTTATTCAAAAAGTGTAATTTTCAAAGGAAAATGGGCAAAAATTGGTAAAAAATTAAATTTTTGAATGACAACCCAACTTTGAACAGCTCTGTAGACCTTGATAATTAGAGTAGCAACAAAAGAAAAAAAAAGGTTCCTTCAGAAATCCCTCCAAAGTCCATCTGAAAGTGTTAGAAGTAACACATATGACAGACTTTTATCCTATAATGATGTTCAAGCAAAAGAAGCTAAAAAAAAGAACGTTTTTGTTCAATTCACATTCCATAGACAACAAAATATTACAGGTTGGAAGGAAATTGATAAAGGCATTGATTACACTTCCAACCATGTATAATATGTTCCAGTTCATTAAGATTTTCACTTATTTTACATGACAATTTCTTTCTTTTTTTGTGGAAGTTGCCCCTTGCGACCCCTTAAGGCATGCAAGGGAAGAGTGGGGGTTATGTGGAAGGAGCCAAAGCCGTTCATGTTTAAAGCTACTTTGGCCAGGCACTGTGCACCATGCACGCTATTCTATCATTACAGTCCATAACCCTGACCTATCTACCCACTACGCACTCTCTACTCTCCCCATAGCTGCCTACCATCTACAATCATTGATTGTATGCACATGATCCTTGTTCTTGCCAAAAGAGCAATTCTAATCAATGATTGTTGTTATTCATTGCCAGTCGCTGTTTTCATTTTCTAGGACATGATATGGAGATCAGTTTGCTATGGAGCGCAAAAGGGAAAGGCGAAATGCCAAGCTCTATAGAGCCAGGCACTTCATCACTTTTTACAATAAATGGTGAAATGGGCATGTAATATTAGGAAGTCATAGCAATGTTAAATAATTGCCTTTGTCGCATCAAACCTGGAGGCCATTTCTTAACACACTACGACTGATGTACTTCAAATCATAGGGACTGGCCTTAAGATAAGGCCATTACAGTATCATGCATTAGTGGGTATTAATTCCTGCACAAGTACGACTGCTCTACTAAGCCTAATGTAATTCCTGCATAGGTGCTAATCGTACAGAGCAGTCATAGGGCAGTACCTACGATCACCTGCTTTATTCCTAGGGGACTCAGATCGTAGTGGTGGTATGTAGTCGTAGTACCTTAAGAAATGGCCTCCTGAGGATCAATCCACCCTTGTCACCCCTTATTGGTTATGGGGAATTATATGGACCATAACAAACGATGTAATCGATATACATGTACTAATTCATATGAATATGATATATGTTCACAAGTCACTCATAACAGAAAAAGATTCTGTGCAGACGGGGAGTAGAAAGCATGACAAGTTCTAGTCTGATGACTGAGACCCTAGTCTATTGATTTGTCACCCCAAACATCACAAACATATGTGAGATGAGGTGCTCTGCATGATATACGTCATGTTGACTGCAGTGATAACACCAGGAGTGCCTCCTGACTTCTTATCTGGTTCCCCCTTTCTCTGTCTCTCTCTGTCTCTCTGTCTCTGTCTCTTTCTCTCTCTCTCTCTCTCTCTCTCTCTCTCTCTCTCCCTCTCTCTCACACAAACCTGACATCTGAATCACAATCAAGCTTGCATGATAATGTTAAGCCTTGATAGTTTGGGTTCATGGAGTTTGACGGATAAGGTCAGAGATACTCCTGATTGTATGTTTTTGTTTGCTTCGAAGTTTGTCTGTCTTCCTGTGTGTCAGTTCTGGACTGGCCACTAATCCATTTGTGCAAGTTTAAGCATACTCACCCTACCGAAGATTGCACCAGGAGGGGGTGATGTAACCCTATTTATATCTACTAAGGTCAATACATATGTTGTAACCTTCAACCATAGAATATAGAGAATATAGATATACTATATACTCTCTGCTTCAACAGAGCTTGCTCCTAAGTGTCAATAAAATGGTAAAGGTGAACGATGAGCAGTTTGAGCTGACCGTTTCTTCACGAGCACTTCCTGCCCATTCTGCATGAGGCCGATAGGCCGAGTGCGGAGCAGGCAGGAGGCCCTTTTGAATGTTTACATTTCAAAAATGCTGCGCATGCGCGGTGGACCTATGACGTCATCATGCGGATTTCCCGCGGGTTATTTAATGCAGGGGTGCAATACGGGGGTTCAGTGCTTTCTCTATGGAACTACGATATTCACCTTGACATAACTGTTAATAGCTCGAACCTGAGTAGTGTGTCATTGTCTTTCTTTGAAGAAGTATAATCGGCATGGGTCAGGAACACTACACATGTTATCTGTAAGTAACTCAATTGGCAACTGCAAGCATTGATTGTATGAATGCACTCACAGAAATGTCACTTATTTAGGAGGTGAAATGGTCACAGACAGCAAAGTCTATTCTGATAGTTGGACCATCCTCCATTGATCTAAACAACACTTGACGTTATAAGTCGCTGAGATATAGGGCCTAGGAGGAGGGGCTCTGCAGCCTTCCATGCCTCATAAATAGGATAATACTAGATCCAGCAGATACATCAGCAGCTTATGGAATGGCCAACATACTTCTTATCTAGTTCTCAGTCAAGGGAAGTCTGTTATGGACTAACTGGCTTCTAGCCAAATCAGCGCCCTAAGTGTTTTCCAAATGCCATCATTAATGCGGAAATGATCATGGTTTGAATGAGATCCATTCATACAAAATTGTATGACAGTGCAAACTGTAAAGGACGTAGATAAATCTAGTACTAGGAGAGAAGGAATGACAGCGCATTAAAGTGGTATTATCAAATACTGCCAGCAAATAGTCAAGGTAGCTCATCTAATTAGATAGTAGCTGGGAGCTATAAAAAGGCTTCCATGGCATGAATTAGTAAATGGTGATTCTAGTCTGAGGCCCTTCTTCTAGAAGCAATTTGCTGTCTCAATCAAAGAGTCAATTGATTGGCCAGAGAAAAAGGTACTTTGTTGGATTGCATGATTCATTAGCTTAATCAGGCTTAGCACTTTTTCTCACAAACTGCTATTCCCCAAACAGAGCACTTCAAAGACTGAAAGCACTCTGTGCCACCGATGAACATGCAAGCTTGTTATCCTTCTATTTCTGCCAGAAAGCCTGAAGTACCTTGTTGCATGCCAAGCTGTAGATGCTGCGTCATTGTGTGTGTTTAATCTATCAACATAATGCTTTTGTAAAATTACATGACACGTTGAGGCTTTTTATTTCGGTAAGGTAAGAGATAAAAGGTTTTGATCAAACCCTGACTAGCACAACTTGTAAAAAGCATTATTTACTTTTATTTAATGAGCAGGGTTCTGATTGAGTGACATAGAAAGTTTTGCTCCTGTGAGTGACTCAGCCTGCATAAATTTGTATGAGAGCAAAACATATTCAGTAGCCGTGAGTGTTCTAACTACTTTGTTTCATTCAGGTCAGATATAAAATCATAATGCTTCACTTTCTATTACAAAATTAAACCAGTTTTATTACTTAACCTGCAACGTGATCTTTTTATTCCATTGTCTCTATCCTTGTGTAAGAAGATTCTGCACAGTGTCCCTGTTTGGAATAAACCCTTATTTCATATGAGGAAAGGGCCTTGCTATAAATCTGTATGGTAAGAGTCATTCTTCAAGGGGCATGCAGAAAATAGCTTTAAACCCGTTGTCAAAAAGTGACTTTTGGGAGGATTTTCTCCACAGGTAAAATGAAATAAATATAAAGTTGCATAGTTTCCTCACTCATGGGGTTCTTAGTGTTCCAAATGAGGACATGATCAACACCACTCATGAAGAGAATTGTTGTGTCAACACTTTACTTGGCATCTCTGTCTAATACTTTCAACTACACTCTTGCACAAAACATGGCTTAATGGTGCCAACACAGCTTGTATTCTAGCACTCAAAGGACTCAGTGATGGAGCAGGTGATGTGTTGTAGGTGTGAATGAGACCGAGACAGAAAGAAATGTGTTTACTGCCTTTTTTGTCATTGATGTAGGCAGGTGGAAATGTATGGAAGTCAGAAATTGCTAACTAACATATGTGATTGATGTTATTTCCTTGTCATCATTTCGACCTCATGCCTTTTGATTTGCCAGACCTTTGCTTCTCTCAAAGAGGAAATGTCTGCTCATAATTGATGTAAACTAATAACAGTATTTGATCATGTGCAGATTTTGTATTGGATAATAACGCTACATGATGCTGCACATTAAAGTGTGTATATAAGCTAGCAGATGACCCATTTTTCAATTTCCAAACCTTATCCATCTATATAACATTCTATATCATCTGTGAAAATCTTAAACTCCTGTGTGGAATATTTATGCCTTAAAACAGTAGATTCCCTTGTCCTATATTAAATCTTGGTCCAAGAAAAATACCGGATAACAATCAACACCATAAACCATGTAAACAGTAGTTTTAATTGTAAAAGTTCCCAGTAGGTGGCAGTGCTGCTCTGTGCTCTGTGCTCTCACCACATCCATTTCTGGCAAAGGTGCTCTCCAAGCATGACTCGGGTATGCTATGCCTATAGAGGCTTTTGTAGAATCTGCTGGGAACGTAACACCTCATTGTGCCATAGTTGTTTCCCGCCAGAGGGCTGCATTATGTGCTTTGTGACCATTCTTCAGGTCTCTTTTGTCTCTGATGGTTGCTACATAATCAGATCATGGGAGGACAACATATGAAGCCATTTTAGACTGATTTTGAAGGATATATTTGTTTGACCCTTTAGCAAGTATACGCACTTTAACTAGACTATTCAAGTTGGCTAAGGCTCTACTAGTGTGGACACTCTTGGTAGCCCCGGTGGTGGCCCCAAATGCCCAGAGGCTGTTGGCTGTAGCAAAAAGCTGCCCCACTCTCATTTATTACGAGAGAGATGTTTTCAAACTCTCATTGATCTTCAAAGTTTTCACCAACAGTGTGGTGTTGTGTGGGATCGTTGGTGATATGTAGGACTTCTATCCACATGCCCAAAATGTGTCAGGTCGAAAATCCAGCCTGAAATTGTAATGGCTTAGTAGCATTGCAATTTTGCTAGGAGTTTTAGCAGGGAAGAATTTTTGTTATGATTGAAAGAGCTTAATGATTAAAATAGGGAGTTAATTCTTGTTATTTCTTTCTTGACAAATAATTATCTTTCAAGAGGTATTTGGTCCTGCCAAAATCAATCTGGGTATGCAGAAAATTAAAATCTGGAGGACCAAATGGCCACTGAGGGAAAAAGCTTTTTGTATAGAATGTCAGGCATGCACAACCCCCTCACCTAACCCTCCAGTCTACTGTAACATAATCCTACACATCCTCCTATCACTGCTATTGATTCCTCTCTGTAAAACTAAAGGTTTCTTCTTCACATCCTTCCACTCTGCCACTCTCTATTGCCCTCGCTGCTAGTGTCTCCTAGCACCCCTCTCCCTTAGGACCATTCCCCTAGTCTCACTCTTGCAAAGCTTGTTTCACACTTTGATGGTTTCACGCCAACAACTAGCTCTCTTGTACATTGCACTTAGGGACTGTCTCCTGAGTACTGCCCCTCTGATTCTAAAGGCCGTACGATATAGCAAACACTGACCAAGCCAATACATACACCAAAAAGCCAGTGGTGTAAATTATGTCAACTGCAATCTTGTGTCTACCTGATGCTGGCCTTCCAGGAGTTCACCAATCTTATAGTAATGTGCATGATGTGGCTAGCGTGTGACCTCAAGAAGTCCACATAGTCAGGTGGTACAGCTCATCTAGTCACATGATCTAGCATTAATCTCGATCCAGATAAATAAGGCCGTACAAACCATGGTACTCTAACCTCTAAGAGAACTAGAAACAATTAAAGGGCTAAAGATACTGTCCCTACACTGTAGAACTACTTTTGCCAAAACTATCAGTTTATAAAAATTGCATCGAGGCTATTTGCTCTAACAGTGACGCTCGCGAGTCTGCACTACGCCGACTTCTTTAGAATCACAATTTGCGGTATGATGCATGAGGAAAACCAGTGAGTTACTCTACTCTGCACTATTCAGATTAACAAAAGCGAGCGATGCATTAACCTTTTATTGGTTGACAGTGCATCAATACATTAAGCCCATTGGTCATCATGGTGCATGAATAAAGCCCTCCCTACCAAGTTAATTTTCTTATTAACATCCAGTCCTTAGAAAGTTAAATGACCAGGCAGCAATGGCAAGTGCTGGGCAGCTTGCACAGTTCTAATAGACCTTCCCCCAAGATACTGCTCCCTCCCACTGCTCTTCATGCCCCCACAAGACTTGGAGCTGTTCTTCATTCAACCCCCTCTGTACATTCCCACCTTAATTCTGCAGCCTCCTAGCTGGTCTCTGCTTCCCATAAGACTGGATGAGCTGACCACAATCACTCACCCCTCAACCAGTCCCCTCAAGACTCACCCTACCCCTGCCCATTCACTACCCTGCTCCTTATCTCCCAATTCTCTTAGTGCCCCCCCCCCCCAATTCAATCAATGAACTATCACTTTAACAAGACCAGAAATCCCCCCGCTCACCACCCCCTTCCTTACCCCTTCCCATCCTCGCCTAAGCCTGCTGCCTGCTGGTTGGTGTCTGTTTCCCCTGGGACCAGAACCAAGTGTCTTCTACACAATCACTCCCTCACTCCTCAACCAGTACCCTGAAGACACTCACATCCTCTCTCCACACTGCTCCCTCCACCTGTTATTGTAGGACGTGATTGAGTGAGACACCTATGTGTTCCTACAGGCGGTTTTTTTTTGTGTACATGTGCGCTATATGTTGTTTCTGCTTCTGAACACCCTGACCCCAACACCAGCCACCAGGGGGAGGTGTGTCATATCGAGTTAACTTTTGAATGGCAGCACAGGGCTTCAGTGTTATGTGCACCTTTCGTAAACTGTTGCTGTCTGTATTCTGTCTGCATTTGTACTTGTGGATACACCACTGTTTATGAGGCCTTTCAGTTCTATGAGGCAATAGCCTACCCATTGTAGGATTGAACTTGAACTTGATTTAGTATGTCTTTGTCTTGCATCTTTTGACTGAATTTTAGATCTCCATTTCAGTAAGACCCCCAAGACTCTCCAAGTTTCATTTCCCTTCCCCATCCTCTCGTCCCATGCTCTCCTTGTCTTTCTAAAACTATTTCTTTCTGCCCATAAATCCTCATTTAGTTTTCTCAGTTACTGTCCCATCAGCCATTTCTGTTCTCTTTAACCTTCAAGCATTTCCATAGGTCTATCAACTTTGTTATTCCTTCTCTTATCCCAGCGCATGTCAGACAGTTATCCTTCTCAGGCAGTTTAGTGGTCCCTGATGGAGTTCCCTTCTCCAATCTTGGTGCATGTCAGAGGGCAAGACCACTTTGGAATAAGATTTGTATCTATTCCAATCTTGGCCACCCCCAATTGGGATATGTTGGAGATTTTCTCCTAACACTGTAGAGCAATCAGTATATGGTGTGCTCTGGCACATAGAGATCCTACCCATTTTACATGCCTCCTTTGGGTGATGTTTAACAACGATCATTATTGGCAGGTCCTCCCATATTTCTTAATGTTGTATCTTTGCTTTTTTTCAATGTAGCATCGATCAACTGTTGAATTGAGAACAGAATAAAAGGGCAACTTGTATTTTGATGTCTGTATTCTCTCTGCATTAATTGATGTGGATGTTCTGCTGTTTGTGAAATCTTTCATTAAGAGACCACTTATGTCTCTGAGTCAGTATCATGTGTACCTATGTTTTTGTCCTGCATCTTTTCATTGCATTTTATATCTTCTTTTTTTGATAAGTCATTTTCCCTAAGATCCCAAAGAGTCTCCATGTTTCCTTCCACCTCTTGATTCCCAATCTTCACCATCCTATGCTCTCCTTGTCTTTCTAAAACTATTTCTCTCTGCCTATATTTCCTCATTCTGCCTACTAGCCTTCACTATCCCACCAGCAATTTTAGCTCTCAATAACATTCAAGCATTGCAAAATAGCTATCAGCTTTGCTATTTCCTGTTCTAGTTCCAGTGGATATCAGACAGTTATCTCTCTCTCCCAGTCCATTGGTCCCTGCTGGGATTCCCATCTCCCAACTAGGTGCGTCTCAGAGAGTGCAGCTGCTGTGGAATAAGATTTGTATCTATTCCAATCTTGGCCAGCCCCATGATGGAATGGGAAAGATTTCCCCTACCACTATGGTGTAATCGGTATCTGTGTCCCTGTTTGGGAAGCTCTGCGATATAGCTATCCTACCCACTAACCCAATTTTCTGTCTTTGCTTACGCCAATTCAGCATTAACTGTTGAACTGAAAAGAAAAAAATTAGGTTTTTGTGGTAGAAACAGCACATTTCCCCCAGTTGCCATTGCTTCCAGGATTTATGCTATCTTTATGATCATTATATGACCAATTCAGCATCAACTGTTGAACTGAAAAAAAAATATTAAATTTTAGAGGTAGAAACAGCAAATTTCCTCGAGTTTATATGTACGGTATGTTGGAATTGGAGAGGGGTTTTGCAAGGGCTTTGATCCTCAATAGATATTTCCTAGAGATGAGTAGGATAAAGGATATTCAGTTTAGAAACCTCATATCACACACTAAATATGAGGAAACAACTGGGATTGACATTACCCTTTTCAAGAACTGGCATTGAGTGGATGGGAGTAAGGATAATTAGATAATGTATCTGCAGCATCTACACAGCATGAGACAGGTTGCTAAGGTTACAGTCAGGCTGCACGCCATGCACATCATCTCCCACTTCCATTCTGACTATCATTGTTTCATTCAGGTGCCATGGAGCTCCTGTCTGTCAATTAATGATGAACTGTTATAGTTTTAATTACATCCAAACAAAAGGCATTCCCACACAAATTGGTCTCATAATATTCCCAGGCTGCAATAGATGCAAGCTATTACTGGAGCTGGATGTTAGACATTTCATAACCCGGCTATTTAACTATCTATCCGCTACCAGCTACAATGTAGGGAGGAATCCATTGGGTGTAAATTCATCTGAACCAAGGATTTATCTAATCAAAAAATGTCTCTGCAATTCTAAACCCTCCAGCTAGCAATTGGAAGGGCTCTCACAGAAACAATTCAGGTTTAATGGATTGATCTAGAATTTCTCAACCCCAATTTGTCCCTCATTGTGTGGCGCATAAATGCCCAGGGGCCCTTTGGCTTGACAAGAAAATGAGCTAGGCCCATACAGATAGACACTTCTTATAGCTAGGACACATTCAAAATCTTTCTGGTTCTCACTTGCACAGTAATGCAATCCATATCTAACAAAGAGTGACATCTGAATCAGGTTATAGCATGCCCATTTACAAATAAGGGATTTAATATGTGAACGATAGTCATATGATAAACACACCATATTAATTTGGTATTATAAATGTCTAGGAAATACAGTCAAATAACCCTATAACCTGTCAATTTAAATTTCATACCATGTTAACTAAAACAAATAGCAGTGATAGCATAGAAAACAATACAACATTCCACGGTATTTTCTGCTGTAATAAGACATATAGTAGGACCATCCCATGTCCACAAGCTTAAGGACTCAATAGGAGGTATCTTGGTTTCACAGCAAGTTATAACATAAGTGTTGTATGGAAAAGTATATCGCAGCTTTATACCAGAGAAATATGTACAGTTTATGTCACTATTGCTTGTGCATTCTGGAGTCTTATCTCTTCTTGGGTAGGGAGGTGGTCTTCTCCAGTCAGTGTCCATCTTAGTCTGACCAGCAGCTCGCCCAGCTTGTTGTCACAGTCGTTCCTTGAGACACTTTGTATATTGATCTCATCATTCTGTCCCAGATGATAACCACATCCATACACCTTGTGGGCCTCAAACAAATATTTCCCCTTGGATTTGATGAGGAAGTCACGTAGGGCTGGTATAACAAACTTGATATTTAAGAGTCTTTCCATGACCTCTTGGTCCATATCAAACCAATCATCATTTTTTACACTGCATTGGCAGCACTGAAAGCCCCAAGGTCGTCAGACTGACGATACCCAAATCTACAACCTTGGGTCATCAGATTGAGCACCCAGGGTAGTCAGCCTGATAGATTTAGGTCAACACACTCACCCAAGGTAGTCAAACCGATTACATAATGTTGTTAGAGTGACAACCTTGGTGCTGACTACCTTGGGTCCTCAATCTGACTACCCAAAGCTGTAGATTTGGGTATCGTCAACTTGAGCACCTAAAGTCCTCAGTAGTGAAGACCTTCAGTTGAAAACTGAAGGCCTGATTATCAAACATGAGTGGCACATACCTGCCACCTTGTGAGTTTGTTACATATTTTCAACATAATGCCATAGACTCATACTGGGGAGAGGTATACTGAGGGATTTCACTCCCTGTAAGGTGCTGCCCTCTGTCTGTACCTCTTCTGATGACTATAGGTCCTCAATCTGACGAGTTTAAAGATCTGCAGGGTTTTCAGTGAGCATACAGCCAGTCCAGAGGGGTATCGGCTGCTAGGACTCCTCTTAGCACAGGCATCTGCTTAGATACTAAACATATTTTAGCACTATAAGCTCGTTCTATAGAGTCAAATTTATGGCCTTCATATGTCAGTTCACACTTGTATAGGTTTGACAGCGGGGAGTATTCTTCCTGAAAGGCAATGCCATCATTGGTTTATACTGTTTTGGCATTTCTTAAGGGAGTGGTCATTATTTATCAACGGGGGGGTGTGGTGGGTTTGAGGGGTGGCGTAAAATTTTCAGACCCCTCCCGAGGGGGGGAGCTAAAAAAGAATTTGACCCCTCTTGAGTGGGGGGGGCTAAAAAAAATTCACCCTCTTTTTAGCAAAAAAGCCAGCGCGCTACTATAGATCAAAGAGGGGCGCGAAAACTCTCCGCCCCTCTGGCGTGGGGGGCGCAAAAATTTTTGACTGCCGTCGAGGGGGGCCATAAAAACCCACCACCCCCCCTGTTGATAAATAATGACCACTCCCTAAGGAGAGCTCATAGGGTAGTTTGTCTATATCCTTGTTTTGACTGGTCTGATAGTGGTACCTTGTACACTACTGTCCTCTCCCTTGGACTTACCTAGGGTTTGTATGGACCTCAGGTTCCCTCGCATCCTTTTCTTTTCCTGCTTGATATCGTCTGAAAGATGGACACCTGCCCTGGAGCTTAATTCAAAACATCCTGGGATCCCAACCCCAGCGATCTTAGTGTAGGCACATATCATAAGACCTGGCTGGTCTACCCTATGTAATGCAGTGGTTGCAGGCCTGTCCAGAATAGCTAGTCCTGGGATCACTTCACTATTCCATTTCCACCACTAAGATCACTGCGATCTTAGTGAAAGAAATGCATAGTGGTTTCACCTGAGTACAAGAGCACTTACAGGGAACACTCCTGATCGAAAGAGTGAATAGCCTGCTGCATACATAAAGAGGGGAGGGAGGACGTTTGCTGAGTGTCCTTGAGGGCTCTTAGGGCTACTCATGCGTTAAGTGCACTGTAAGGTAATTCTTCCCTTCACTCTCTTTGTCCTGGGGGGAGGGCACAATGCTTCTAATAGGCAAGCATAAATCATACATTCATGGGAACAACTCTTGAATACTGTACGGGGGTCAACTGCACCCTGTGCTCTTTTGTTAGCCCATATGGGGACGGGGAACGATGGTATAAACACTGTTGTGAAGAAGAGTGGTTCCACAGCTATTCCTTTATTTTGGGACTCTTACCCCTGTGCCCAGTCAGTACTTCTTGGAATAGTGTAGGAGGGCTGAGGCTAAGATCGATGCGATCTTAGTGCTGGCTAGGAAATGTGAACACAGTCTAATCTTAAGATCACTTAATAGAATAAGGTAGAATAATTCCTAAGATCGCTGAGGTTGAGATCCCAGGATCTTTTGAATTAACCTCCAGGTGGGGTTATCCTTAAGTTTACTCACACCACCAAAGATTCTCATCTTATACTGGGAAGAAGAAAATACCACTACACTGAAAACATGGAAGATCTGAAACTAGTCAGCGGTGACCACTTTAGGTCCTCAAGTTGACGATACCTAAAACTACAGCTTTAGGTAGTCAAAATGACGACTTTAAGTCGTCATCCTGACGACCCGAGTCGTCAGGATGACAATACTGATAGTACAGAGTCAATATCATCACATTTTTTACCGGGCTCTTGTATTGCAGTCTTTTCTTGTGGAAAACCACCTGGCCCGAATAGTCAAAGTTCCATGCCCCTTAGGACCCTGACCCTGATGGGAGCCTCAAGTTCATTTATTTTATCGACCAGGATTTAGTGCTTGCCTTGTAATCAAGTTTAGGCAAATATTTTGCTTCATCTTCATCAGAGGATGATTTTCCCATTGTCATTTGCAGTGTTTTGGCAAAGCCGGAAGTGCCATTCACCATTTTGGATTGTCTAGATTCGAGGTCTATATGTGGAGAAACTTTCGTACTTCTTGTCTTCAGGGGGATTTAAATAATTTTTGCAAGGGGATTGTCAAATATCTCCTAAACTGGTGTGAATTGGTCTAAAATGAGCGATTTGTATAATGAGAGGATGTAATTACATAAATGTGAGGCAGTATTTCATCGTTGTTGTTGTTACTGCGGTAGAATGTCAACAGAACATGGGCACCGCCATCTTGAAGTTTTAAGTTCATTGAAGCATGGTGGCGAGAAAAAGTTGAAAATACCACTAAAATAGGTTTTTCCACAGGGTAGAGGATCATCAAATGACGTCTCGTATGTTTAAAATTTCCATCTTCTGAAAAAACATTAGTGTAGCAATCAGTTACTGCTCATAGCTTGTGAAAATCCCCCACAGTATGCCAATCTACGTTTTTAACCTTGTGCCATAGTTTCGCATGAAAACTGCTCATAAATGCCCAGGAGCCCTGCTGTTTGACAAGGAGTAGCCAAGGACCTCACAGAGCGTAATTTCTTATGTCTAGGACAAATTCTCACAAGCTATTCTAGTTTTCACTTCCATAGTACTTACTTAATGCAATCAATAACAAGCTGACATATGAATCACAGTGTAGTATGCATAATAATGTTAGGCCTTGATAGTATGAGTTCTTGGAGTTTGAAGGGTGAGGTCAGAGAGACCGTACCTTCGTGTTTGAGCGCCGGTATTCGTATAAGCGCCTGTCTTGTATAATTGCCGGGAGTGTTGAAAAATCTCTTAAGGATTAAAACTGGCGTTTGAATAAGCGCCTGTCTTGTGTAAGCGTCGGGGAAATGAGGCCACCAAAATAAAGACCGCCGGGGTGCTTGAACAAGACAATACGGTACTTCTGATGCTCTAAAGCCATCAGTTATCTGGAACTAACTCAATTGGCAACTGCAGTCATTTATTGTATGAATGCACAGAAATGTCAGTTATTTAGCAGGTGAAATTGTGACAGATGGGCCAGTACTGAGCAGGACTGGAGAAATAGTGTTGCCTACCTCTATAGAGGCTCTCACCAAATAAAACACTTTTTTATATTGCTGTTAGCACTAACGTAGAACTTTCTAGGATAGCTCAACTGTAATCATTGAATGCTCATCCATAGCTATCACCAAGATTGTGATACAAAACCAATATCTAAGCTAAATGTGCCTCAAGATAAACAAGTAGAAAAGGTCTAGCAAAGTCTAATCTGACATTTGGGTCATTTCCCAGTGATGTAGACATTACTTGAGTACAAGGTAAGAGACGAGGCTGTCTATTCCCAACACTAAACTCCTAATGGCCCAAGTCTGAGGTTTTTGCCGCCTCTTGGGGCTTGGATAGGTCATGTGACACCATATTGGCAATCCACCTATTCCCATGGTGCTCAATGTTGGAATTCAAGATGGCCCCCCATATTGATGGGTGAGTTTCAAAACAAAATGATTCTCACTGGTGTCTAGGAGTGTTTAGCTCTCACAGGGCCCCATCTCCAGGAAGTTTAGTGATTTAGTTCTATACCCCTACACTGGTTGGACTCATACAGTTGTAATGGTTCGAATCGATGTCTCGACTAGTTCGAAGTGAAAACCAGACAAGGTATCTCGGGTTAGTGCAACCGGCACATATTTATTACGGTATATGTTTTACATCCACCTCGAAGTATACTGCTTAGTTATAGTGTAAGCTCAGGTAAAAGTGGTTCGACTCTGTTGGCAGTTAGAGCCAGACTAATGCCTTCCCCGGCCCCAGGTAGGAGCTGGGACAAGGCGAACAGTGCTGCCACCACCCCGCAGAGACCAGGGGTCGAGGAGACCTCTAGTGACTACCGGTGATGGGCGCACCGCTCGAAACGCCCTCTCAGGGGAGACGCTCACACTATATCATGACATACGAGCCCCTACACAGTCATAAGTCCTGTGTGCTGTTGTCTGACCTTAAAATGTTTCTATACATGATATTTCCAAAGGCAAAATGTGAGTGTATTATTTCTCATTATTTTGTCAATTTTTAGACCTGGATCCATCATAAGTCTCAGTTTCTGGTTATAGTGTTGCATACATGCAACTTTTCTTTTTTTTCCTGCGCTCACTCGAGCAAATTGGCCAAAATACCAGTAAGTTTACCCGCATCCCAGGTAGAACCGGTAGCACAGGTATTACCAGCAGACTAGGTCCCAATTATAAGCTGGAGCTACCCTGGAAAGGGCTTGTAAAAGAAAAATCGTAAACATCACTTGAGGTTACAAGTCACTGAGATATACAGCCTGCAGGGAGGGACTTTGTATGCCATCCATGGCACATCCAGCCTCGATCTTCCAGGCCCTATAGTGGGCCTGGAAGATTTCTTATCAAAACACTGCAATGCCTCGTCTAAAATGATCCAGGATCCTGGATTATTTTCTCATACGGTAGTGGGCTCAATGATTGGTGCATCCCCTATGTGCTAATGAATATTTATGAATGAAGCTTGTTCCCCTGTGACTATACCTGTTGCAACTTCATTACTAGAACCAGCAGGCTCAATGTAACTACAAAACCTGGGCTTAGGCTGTGATTGAACTCATGACCCTTGGATTTGGAAACCTCTGCTCTCCCAACTGAGCTAGCCAGGCAATCGATTTACCAGCAGCCAAGGGAACAGCATGTTCTCTTGGTTGAAGGGTTAGGGTCAGGATACAACATAGGTAAGTTTTTGACACCTGCTTCAACCTTTTGCACCGTCAATGGATCAATAATAAATTTCCCAGACTGTATATAGTACAGTCTGGGCTCGTCAGAGACTGTGCCATGTCAGGCCCTATGGGATAATACTAGATCCAACAGACACATCAGCAGCTTATGGGAGGGCCACCAAACTAGTTATCATCCTACAGACATGAATGGGTCAGGGGAAGTCTGTTCTGAGGAGGTCTGTGATATTTGATCGACTCATTTCTGAGTGTCCATGGGTATCTATCAAGTGGGCCCTTGTCAAGCACTCCAATTCAATTTACTTCAAGTATTCTATTGATAATGGTGAGATTTAGATGAAAGACTGAATCAGGCACAGATACACTATGTGTTTTCCAAATGCCATCATTAATTGATTGTGGTTTGAATGGGAACCCTTCGCTTAAATGTGTTTTGTCAGTGGAAATTAAGGACATCTAGATAAATTATGCTACAGCAGAGAAGGAATGGAAGCACATTAAAATGGTATTATCAATTAAATATTGACATTGTCAAGGTAATGCCTCTATCTAGATAGTGACTGGGAGTTATGAAAAGGTTTCCATGACATGAATGAATGATCTAAGATACAATGGTTATTCTAGTCTGAGGCCCTTCTTTAGCTCTCTCACAAGAGTCAATTCATTGACCATAGAAAAAGACAATTTGTTGGTCTCCATGATTCATTGGTTAAATCAGTTTTAGTGCTCCCCCTCGCAAACTGCCATTTCCCAAACTGAGGACATCAAAGACAAGAAGTACTTTGTGCCCTTCATGAACACATGATGCTTAGAGTTGATGTTCCCACTTAATCCTTGGAACAGATCAAGCTTGTTATCTAATTCTGTCAGAAATCCTAAAATACTTAGCTCAGCAGGCCAAGCAGGCCAAGTCTCAATGTGTCTGCTTACTCTACCAACATGATGCTGATGCAAACCTAACATGAATTGTTAAGGATGGTTACAGGTATTTTGGTGATGTAAGATAAAAAGGGTTTTGTTTATAAAAGATAGTTTTGACATAGAATCCTGCACCAGTGAATAGTTCTGCCTGTATTTGTATGAAAGCAAACACTATTTTACTCAGTCTGTGATACTGTATAAAGAAGGCCTTGAGTGTTCTGACTACATGTATGAGTTCAGCCAAGGCAGATATATGAGGGGCAATGTTAACACAGTACTTTCTATTTCAAAATGAATCCAGTTTTATCACTAGACATGCAATGTGCTCTAATAATTCCATTCTCACTATCTGCCTACGAACGTTCTGTTCAGCTCCCTTTTGGCCCACGTAAAGAACAAGCCTTGCGATAGGTTTGTATGGTAATCTTAAGAGCCATTCTTCACTGTCACATCATCAAAATAGTCTCAAAGGCTTTATCAAAAGTGATTTTTGGGTGATTATTTGCACAAGCAACATGAAATGAATACAGAAATGCATAAAGTGTCTTCATACCCAGTTTCCTTACTTGGTGTGTTCGAAACCAGGCCTTAAGCCATAGGCCTTGTTTGGAACAGCAAAAGAAACTGGGAGTGGAGACACTTTAACATGCACATTTGCTATTTCACTTTCACCACTCATGTACCCAGCATGGCTTAATGGTGCTGAGACAGCTTGTCTTTTACAGTCTGAAAAGGTTTGGTGCTTGAGTAGGTGAAGTGTTGTAGGTGTGAACGAGACCGAGCCTTTTTTGTCATTGATGTAGGCAGGTTGGAATGTATGGGACTCCGAAATGCTAAATAACTTATCCCAGCAAATTGTCGTTATCTGTCGCCATGATTGGTCATCAATGGTGACTCCTTTTTGAGTGATAACTCACTGCGTCATCTTTCGCCACTGTGTGTCAGTCTCACATGGCATGGCAATTTATCACTACAGTCACCAACATGATCTCACTCACTGCGTGAGTATGTGCCACCCCTTGTCATCCCTCACAAAGCATGGTGACTTATCACCACCATCGCCAAAATGGATCTAACTCACTGCATGAGTATGTGCCACTGCCTGTCAACTCTCACTCAGAATGGCGGCTTATCACAAGCATCGCCAACATGGATCTGACTCACTGTGTAATTATGTACCACTCCCGGTCAGCTTTCACTGAGAATGGCAGCTTATTACCACCATTGCTAACATGGATCTCACTCACTCCGTCAATATGTGCCACTGCCTGTCAACTCTCACTCAGAATGGCGGCTTATCACAAGCATCGCCAACATGGATCTGACTCACTGTGTGATTATGTACCACTACCGTGCCACTGGCATCAACTCTCACACAGAATGGCCACTTATCACTACCATTGCCAACATTGGTCTCACTCAATGTGTGAATTTGTGTCACTCCATGTCAATGCTCTCTGAGGATTGCATCATCTGTCACTCACTCTCACTCAGAATGGCAACTTATCACCACCATTGCCGGCGTTTGTCTCACTCAATGCGTGAATTTGTGTCACTCCAAGTCAATGCTCTCTGAGGATTGCATCATCTGTCACTCACTCTCACTCAGAATGGCAACTTATCACCACCATTGCCAAAGTTGTTGAGACAGCACCACTGTTCAACATATAGCCTATCTAGGAAGTGTGGGCATGAAGTATAAGTCCCATACTTATCAAATGTGCTTTGTTGCACACTGATTTGCATGTAATACTTCAGGGTTGAATCAAACAAGATTATATAGAGAAAATATCAATTGAATTTAGATAGAGGTATCGCTAAAATAAAAGCAACTATCCATAAACACCTTTTCTCTGGTTACAGAAAAAATACATAAGGAAGTATCTACATGAACACCTTGTCTGTGGTTAGAGGGAAGATACATATGGCAATACCTTCTCTGGCAAAACATACATTGATCTGGCAGATATGAGGCTGCATGATTACCAATGTCGATGATCATGAGCTTTTCATCTAACAAGATGAGTGATCACCAGCATCGCCATCACTGGTGAGTCTGAGTGATCACCACTCTCGCCATCCATGGTGAACCTGCGCTATGACGTGGTGCGCATTTCATCTACCGAGGTGAGTGATTAACCGCCTTGCCATCCCTGGTGAGTGTGAGTCATCACGATCCTCGCCAACCGTGGTGAACATGCATTATGGCATGGTGTGCGTTTCATCTAGCGAGATGAATGATCACCTGAGTGACCATCCCCTGTAAGTGTGAGTGATCACGATCCTTGCCATCTGTGGTGAACGTGCGTTATGACGTGGTGTGCGTCTCATCTAGCAAAGTGAGTGATCACTCATGTCGCCATCCCTGGTGAGGATGAGTGATCACTCATGTCGCCATCCCTGGTGAGGATGAGTGATCACTTATGTCGCCATCCCTGGTGAGCATGCGCTATGACGAGGTGCATGTTTCATCTAGCGAGGTGAGTGATCACCTGCGTCGCCATCCCTGGTGAGTCTGAGTGATCACCATCCTCGCCATCTGAGGTGAGGCCATGTGATCACCACCATTGCTATTCCTGATGATCTTCTGCGATAACGACGTCGTGTTCCATCTAGCGACATGTGTGAGCCACTTCACACAGGTTGACGAGGAATCACGACAATTTGCTGGGATATGATTGATGTTTTTCCTCATCATCATTTCAACCTCATGCCTTCTGATTCTCCAGACCTTTTCTCATATAAAAAAAAGAGAAAATATGTGTTCCTAATTGAGTTTTTGTTGTTGTTTTTTTCACCGTTAAAATCATAATAGTATTTGACCATGTGCAAATATGATATAGGATAATAATGCTACATCATGCTGCACATTAACTAGACTATTCAAGCTGGCTGAACCACTATGTTATGGAATTCACATAATGAGATCAGATCATCAGTATATAACAGACCACAGAGACAGATAGTGTTATGGACTGTTACGATCAGACTATGCTTTCACCCTAGCCCTGCTGCTGTGTTACAGGGCAATGTGTAAATCCAGCTGGACCCAGGATTTATCTGACGCTAGTCACTACTATGCACAGATCCTCCAGCCAGCAGTTGGGACAACTCCCCCTGGTGATGGGGGGTTTAATGGATTGATCTGGAAGGCTCCCTCCACCAGTGTCGACACTCTTGCTAGCTCCAGTGGTGCCCCCAAATGTCCACAGGCTGTCAGCTGTGGCAAAAAGCTGTTCTAGTCTCATTTGTTATCTTGTTTAGGGGATGTTTTCAAATTTTCATTGATCTGCAAAGTTCTCACCAACAGTGTGGTGTATGGTTGGATCTAGCATGAAATTAAAATAGCCTAGATGCATTGCATCTTTGCTAGGAGGTAGGTCTGGTAGGGAAGAATTTTCCAAAATTTAGAATAACACAAAAACTCTCTGGCACATTTCAATAGAGTTTCATAAACATATGGGTTTTCATAGCCTAAAACAAGAGGCATTACTGTTTGTTAAGATCCAAAGAGCCAATGATTAAAAAAAAACCTGCAGAATAATAAAATCTGCAGGACTGAATGGCCACTGAGGGGAAAACATATTTTCTATATATACCAGATATGCACAGGTGGAGTGGAACAGAACTTTATACTTTATAACCAATTGTATAATTACTGTGTGTGGAAATTACCTGCATATTTATATTTGTATTACTGATACATAACATGTCCTGCCTAAGCTGAATAAACCAGTGATAACTGGAATAGCACTAATAAGAGCTTGATATTCTTACTCTCTATATACCACTAGTCATATGATATTTCTCATATGACAACTTGATCATGCACAATTACTAGTATGACAAAACCATGTAAACAGTATTTTTAACTGTAAAAGTTCCCAGCAGGTGGCAGTGCTGCTCTGTGTTCGGTGCTCTCACCGCATCCATTTCTGGCAAAGGTGCTCTCCAAGCATGACTGGGGTATGCTATGCCTATAGAGGCTTCTGTAGAATCTGCAGGGAACGTAACACCTCATGGTGCCTTGGTTGTTTCCTGCCATTATGTGCTTTGTGACCATTCTTCAGGTCTCTTTTGTCTCTGATGGTTGCTACATAATCAGATCATGGGAGGACAACATATTCATTTTAGAAACAAATGTGTTATGGCCTGTTACGATCAGGCTATGCTTTCACACTGATGCTGCTTTTAGAGGCCAATGTGTAAATCATGCTGGACCCAGGAATTATCTGATCTAAAAGTGCTAGTCACTTCGCTTAAATCAGCCATCCAGCAGTTCAGACAACCCCCCTAATTCTAAGGGATTGATCTGGAAGGCTCCTTCTACTAGTGTGGAGCCCCAAATGCCCAGAGGCTTTTGGCTGTGGCAAAAAGCTGCCCCACTCTCATTTATTACGAGAGAGATGTTTTCAAACTCTCATTAATCTTCAAAGTTTTCACCAACAGTGTGGTATTGTACAGGATCGTTGGTGACATGTAGGACTTCTATCCACATGCCCAAAATGTGTCAGGTCAAAAAGAAAAATCCAGCCTGAAATTGGAATGGCTTAGTAGCATTGTAATTTTGCTAGGAGATTGAGGGAACAAGCTTTTTGTATAGAATGTCAGGCATGCACAACCCCCTCACCTAACCTTCCAGTCCACTGTAACATAATCCTACACATCCTCCTAGCACTGCTATTGATTCCTCTCTGTAAAACTAAAGGTTTCTTCTTCACATCCTTCCACCCTGCCACTCTCTATTGCCCTCGCTGCTAGTGTCTCCTACTTTGATGGTTTCACGCCAACAACTAGCTCTCTTGTACATTGTACTTCTGGACTGTCTCCTGAGTACTGCCCCTCTGATTCTAAAGGCCGGACGATACACCAAAAAGCCAGTGGTGTATCTTATGTCAACAGTAATCTTGTGTCTGCCTGATGCTGGCCTTCCAGGAGTTCACCAATCTTATAGTAATCACGTGGTACAGCTCATCTAGTCAAGTGATCTAGCATTAATCTCGATCCAGATAAGTAAGGCCGTACAAACTATGATTGCATACTCTAAACTCTAAGAGAACTAGAAACAATTTAAGGGCTAAAGATACTGTCCCTACGCCACGCAATTTTTATTAGTTTATAAAAATTGCATCGAGGCTATTTGCTCTGACAGTGACGCTCGCGAGTCTGCACTACGCCGACTTCTTTAGAATCACAATTTACGGTATGATGCATGAGGAAAACCAGTAGCGAGTTACACTACACTGCACTATTTAGATTAACAAAAGCGAGCGATGCATTAACCTTTTATTGGTTGACAGTGCATCAATACATTAAGCCCATTGGTCATCATGGTGCATGAATAAAGCCCTCCCTGCCAAGTTAATTTTCTTATTAACATCCAGTCCTTAAAAAGTTAAATGACCAGGCAGCAATGGCAAGTGCTGGGCACTTGCACAGTTTTAATAGACCTTTCCCCAAGATACGGCTCCCTCCCACTGCTCTTCATGCGCCCACAAGAGCTGTTCTTCATTCAACCCCCTCTGTACATTCCCACCTTAATTCTGCAGCCTCCTAGCTGGTCTCTGCTTCTCATGAGAATGGGGGGGCTGACCACAATCACTCACCCCTCAACCAGTCCCCTCACACTCACCCTACCCCTGCCCATTTACTACCCTGCTCCTTATCTCCCAATTCTCTTAGTCCCACCCCCCCAATTCAATTAATGAACTATCACTTTAACAAGACCAGAAATCCCGCCGCTCACCACCCCCTTCCTTACCCCTTCCCATCCTCGCCTAAGCCTGCTGCCTGCTGGTTGGTGTCTGTTTCCCCTGGGACCAGAACAAAGTGTCTTCTACACAATCACTCCCTCACTCCTCAACCAGTACCCTGAAGACACTCACATCCTCTCTCCACACTGCTCCCTCCACCTGTTATTGTAGGACGTGATTGAGTGAGACAGCTGTGTGTTCCTACAGGCGTTTTTTTGTGTACATGTGCGCTATATGTTGTTTCTGCTGCTGAACACACTGACCCCTACACCAGCCACCAGGGGGAGATGTGACATATTGAGTTAACTTTTGAATGGCAGCACAGGGCTTCAGTGTTATGTGCACCTTTCGTAAACTGTTGCTGTCTGTATTCTGTCTGCATTTGTACTTGTGGATACACCACTGTTTATGAGGCCTTTCAGTTCTATGAGGCAATAGCCTACCCATTGTAGGATTGAACCTGAACTTGATTTAGTATGTCTTTGTCTTGCATCTTTTGACTGAATTTTAGATCTCCATTTCAGTAAGACCCCCAAGACTCTCCAAGTTTCATTTCCCTTCCCCATCCTCTCGCCCCATGCTCTCCTTGTCTTTCTAAAACTATTTCTTTCTGCCCATAAATCCTCATTTAGTTTTCTCAGTTACTGTCCCATCAGCCATTTCTGTTCTCTTTAACCTTCAAGCATTTCCATAGGTCTATCAACTTTGTTATTTCCTTCTCTTATCCCAGTGCATGTCAGACAGTTATCCTTCTCAGGAAGTTTAGTGGTCCCTGATGGAGTTCCCTTCTCCAATCTTGGTGCATGTCAGAGGGCAAGACCACTTTGGAATAAGATTTGTATCTATTCCAATCTTGGCCACCCCCAATTGGGATATGTTGGAGATTTTCTCCTAACACTGTAGAGCAATCAGTATGGTGTGCTCTGGCACATAGAGATCCTACCCATTTTACATGCCTCCTTTGGGTGATGTTTAACAACGATCATTATTGGCAGGTCCTCCCAAATTTCTTAATGTTGTATTTTTGCTTTTTTTCAATGTAGCATCGATCAACTGTTGAATTGAGAACAGAATAAAAGGGCAACTTGTATTTTGATGTCTGTATTCTCTCTGCATTAGTTGATGTGGATGTTCTGCTGTTTGTGAAATCTTTCATTAAGAGACTACTAATCTCTCTGAGTCAGTATCATGTGTACCTATGTTTTTGTCCTGCATCTTTTCATTGCATTTTATATCTTCTTTTTTTGATGAATCATTTTCCCTAAGATCCCAAAGAGTCTCCATGTTTCTTTCTACCTCTTGATTCCCAATCTTCACCATCCTATGCTCTCCTTGTCTTTCTAAAACTATTTCTCTCTGCCAATATTTCCTCATTCTGCCTACAAGCCTTCACTATCCCACTAGCAATTTTAGCTCTCAATAACATTCAAGCATTGCAAAATAGCTATCAGCTTTGCTATTTCCTGTTCTAGTTCCGGTGGATATCAGACAGTTATCTCTCTCTCTCCTAGTCCATTGGTCCCTGCTGGGATTCCCATCTCCCAACTAGGTGTGTCTCAGAGAGTGCAGCTGCTGTGGAATAAGATTTGTATCTATTCCAATCTTGGCCAGCCCCATGATGGAATGGGAAACATTTCCCCTACCACTGTGGTGTAATCGGTATCTGTGTCCCTGTTTGGGAAGCTCTGCGATATAGCTATCCTACCCACTAACCTAATTTTCTGTCTTTGCTTATGCCAATTCAGCATTAACTGTTGAACTGAAAAGAAAAAAATTAGGTTTTTGTGATAGAAACAGCACATTTCCCCCAGTTGCCATTGCTTCCAGGATTTATGCTATCTTTATGATCATTATATGACCAATTCAGCATCAACTGTTGAACTGAAAAAAAAAAGAAAATATTAAATTTTAGAGGTAGAAACAGCAAATTTCCTCGGGTTTATATGTACGGTATGTTGGAATTGGAGAGGGGTTTTGCAAGGGCTTTGATCCTCAATAGATATTTCCTAGAGATGAGTAGGATAAAGGATATTCAGTTTAGAAACCTCATATCACACACTAAATATGAGGAAACAACTGGGATTGACATTACCCTTTTCAAGAACTGGCATTGAGTGGATGGGAGTAAGGATAATTAGATAATGTATCTGCAGCATCTACACAGCATGAGACAGGTTGCTAAGGTTACAGTCAGGCTGCAAGCCATGCACATCATCTCCCACTTCCTTTCTGACTATCATTGTTTCATTCAGGTGCCATGGAGCTCCTGTCTGTCAATTAATGATGAACTGTTATAGTTTTAATTACATCCAAACAAAAGGCATTCCCACACAAATTGGTCTCATAATATTCCCAAGCTGCAATAGATGCAAGCTATTACTGGAGCTGGATGTTAGACATTTCATAACTCGGCTATTTAACTATCCATCCGCTAGCAGCTACAATGTAGGGAGGAATCCATTGGGTGTAAATTCATCTGAACCAAGGATTTATCTAATCAAAAAATGTCTCTGCAATTCTAAACCCTCCAGCTAGCAATTGGAAGGGCTCTCACAGAAACTATTCAGGTTTAATGGATTGAACTAGAATTTCTCAACCCCAATTTGTCCCTCATTGTGTGGTGCATAAATGCCCAGGGGCCCTTTGGCCTGACAAGAAAATGAGCTAGGCCCATACAGATTGACACTTCTTATAGCTAGGACACATTCAAAATCTTTCTGGTTCTCACTTGCACAGTAATGCAATCCATATCTAACAAAGAGTGACATCTGAATCAGGTTATAGCATGCCCATTTACAAATAAGGGATTTATTATGTGAACGATAGTCATATGATAAACACACCATATTAATTTGGTATTATAAATGTCTAGGAAATACAGTCAAATAACCCTATAACCTGTCAATTTAAATTTCATACCATGTTAACTAAAACAAATAGCAGTGATAGCATAGAAAACAATACAACATTCCACGGTATTTTCTGCTGTAATAAGACATATAGTAGGACCATCCCATGTCCACAAGCTTAAGGACTCAATAGGAGGTATCTTGGTTTCACAGCAAGTTATAACATAAGTGTTGTATGGAAAAGTATATCGCAGCTTTATACCAGAGAAATATGTACAGTTTATGTCACTATTGCTTGTGCATTCTGGAGTCTTATCTCTTCTTGGGTAGGGAGGTGGTCTTCTCCAGTCAGTGTCCATCTTAGTCTGACCAGCAGCTCGCCCAGCTTGTTGTCACAGTCGTTCCTTGAGACACTTTGTATATTGATCTCATCGTTCTGTCCCAGATGATAACCACATCCATACACCTTGTGGGCCTCAAACAAATATTTCCCCTTGGATTTGATGAGGAAGTCACGTAGGGCTGGTATAACAAACTTGATATTTAAGAGTCTTTCCATGACCTCTTGGTCCATATCAAACCAATCATCATTTTTTACACTGCATTGGCAGCACTGAAAGCCCCAAGGTCGTCAGACTGACGATACCCAAATCTACAACCTTTGGTCATCAGATTGAGCACCCAGGGTAGTCAGCCTGATAGGTTTAGGTCAACACACTCACCCAAGGTAGTCAAACCGATTACATAATGTTGTTAGAGTGACAACCTTGGTGCTGACTACCTTGGGTCCTCAATCTGACTACCCAAAGCTGTAGATTTGGGTATCGTCAACTTGAGCACCTAAAGTCCTCAGTAGTGAAGACCTTCAGTTGAAAACTGAAGGCCTGATTATCAAACATGAGTGGCACATACCTGCCACCTTGTGAGTTTGTTACATATTTTCAACATAATGCCATAGACTCATACTGGGGAGAGGTATACTGAGGGATTTCACTCCCTGTAAGGTGCTGCCCTCTGTCTGTACCTCTTCTGATGACTATAGGTCCTCAATCTGACGAGTTTAAAGATCTGCAGGGTTTTCAGTGAGCATACAGCCAGTCCAGAGGGGTATCGGCTGCTAGGACTCCTCTTAGCACAGGCATCTGCTTAGATACTAAACATATTTTAGCACTATAAGCTCGTTCTATAGAGTCAAATTTATGGCCTTCATATGTCAGTTCACACTTGTATAGGTTTGACAGCGGGGAGTATTCTTCCTGAAAGGCAATGCCATCACTGGTTTATACTGTTTTGGCATTTCTTAAGGGAGTGGTCATTATTTATCAACGGGGGGGTGTGGTGGGTTTGAGGGGGGGCGTAAAATTTTCAGACCCCTCCCGAGGGGGGGAGCTAAAAAAGAATTTGACCCCTCTTGAGGGGGGGGCTAAAAAAAATTCACCCTCTTTTTAGCAAAAAAGCCAGCGCGCTACTATAGATCAAAGAGGGGCGCGAAAACTCTCCGCCCCTCTGGCGTGGGGGGCGCAAAAATTTTTGACTGCCGTCGAGGGGGGCCATAAAAACCCACCACCCCCCCTGTTGATAAATAATGACCACTCCCTAAGGAGAGCTCATAGGGTAGTTTGTCTATATCCTTGTTTTGACTGGTCTGATAGTGGTACCTTGTACACTACTGTCCTCTCCCTTGGACTTACCTAGGGTTTGTATGGACCTCAGGTTCCCTCGCATCCTTTTCTTTTCCTGCTTGATATCGTCTGAAAGATGGACACCTGCCCAGGTGAGGTTATCCTTAAGTTTACTCACACCACCAAAGATTCTCATCTTATACTGGGAAGAAGAAAATACCACTACACTGAAAACATGGAAGATCTGAAACTAGTCAGCGGTGACCACTTTAGGTCCTCAAGTTGACGATACCTAAAACTACAGCTTTAGGTAGTCAAAATGACGACTTTAAGTTGTCATCCTGACGACCCGAGTCATCAGGATGACAATACTGATAGTACAGAGTCAATATCATCACATCTTTTACCGGGCTCTTGTATTGCAGTCTTTTCTTGTGGAAAACCACCTGGCCCGAATAGTCAAAGTTCCATGCCCCTTAGGACCCTGACCCTGATGGGAGCCTCAAGTTCATTTATTTTATCGACCAGGATTTAGTGCTTGCCTTGTAATCAAGTTTAGGCAAATATTTTGCTTCATCTTCATCAGAGGATGATTTTCCCATTGTCATTTGCGGTGTTTTGGCAAAGCCGGAAGTGCCATTCACCATTTTGGATTGTCTAGATTCGAGGTCTATATGTGGAGAAACTTTCGTACTTCTTGTCTTCAGGGGGATTTAAATAATTTTTGCAAGGGGATTGTCAAATATCTCCTAAACTGGTGTGAATTGGTCTAAAATGAGAGATTTGTATAATGAGAGGATGTAATTACATAAATGTGAGGCAGTATTTCATCGTTGTTGTTGTTACTGCGGTAGAATGTCAACAGAACATGGGCACCGCCATCTTGAAGTTTTAAGTTCATTGAAGCATGGTGGCGAGAAAAAGTTGAAAATACCACTAAAATAGGCTTTTCCACAGGGTAGAGGATCATCAAATGACGTCTCGGTATGTTTAAAATTTCCATCTTCTGAAAAAACATTAGTGTAGCAATCAGTTACTGCTCATAGCTTGTGAAAATCCCCCACAGTATGCCAATCTACATTTTTAACCTTGTGCCATAGTTTCGCATGAAAACTGCTCATAAATGCCCAGGAGCCCTGCTGTTTGACAAGGAGTAGCCAAGGACCTCACAGAGCGTAATTTCTTATGTCTAGGACAAATTCTCACAAGCTATTCTAGTTTTCACTTCCATAGTACTTACTTAATGCAATCAATAACAAGCTGACATATGAATCACAGTGTAGTATGCATAATAATGTTAGGCCTTGATAGTATGAGTTCTTGGAGTTTGAAGGGTGAGGTCAGAGAGACCGTACCTTCGTGTTTGAGCGCCGGTATTCGTATAAGCGCCTGTCTTGTATAATTGCCGGGAGTGTTGAAAAATCTCTTAAGGATTAAAACTGGAGTTTGAATAAGCGCCTGTCTTGTGTAAGCGTCGGGGAAATGAGGCCACCAAAATAAAGACCGCCGGGGTGCTTGAACAAGACAATACGGTACTTCTGATGCTCTAAAGCCATCAGTTATCTGGAACTAACTCAATTGGCAACTGCAGTCATTTATTGTATGAATGCACAGAAATGTCAGTTATTTAGCAGGTGAAATTGTGACAGATGGGCCAGTACTGAGCAGGACTGGAGAAATAGTGTTGCCTACCTCTATAGAGGCTCTCACCAAATAAAACACTTTTTTATATTGCTGTTAGCACTAACGTAGAACTTTCTAGGATAGCTCAACTGTAATCATTGAATGCTCATCCATAGCTATCACCAAGATTGTGATACAAAACCAATATCTAAGCTAAATGTGCCTCAAGATAAACAAGTAGAAAAGGTCTAGCAAAGTCTAATCTGACATTTGGGTCATTTCCCAGTGATGTAGACATTACTTGAGTACAAGGTAAGAGACGAGGCTGTCTATTCCCAACACTAAACTCCTAATGGCCCAAGTCTGAGGTTTTTGCCGCCTCTTGGGGCTTGGATAGGTCATGTGACACCATATTGGCAATCCACCTATTCCCATGGTGCTCAATGTTGGAATTCAAGATGGCCCCCCATATTGATGGGTGAGTTTCAAAACAAAATGATTCTCACTGGTGTCTAGGACTGTTTAGCTCTCACAGGGCCCCATCTCCAGGAAGTTTAGTGATTTAGTTCTATACCCCTACACTGGTTGGACTCATACAGTTGTAATGGTTCGAATCGATGTCTTGACTAGTTCGAAGTGAAAACCAGACAAGGTATCTCGGGTTAGTGCAACCGGCACATATTTATTACGGTATATGTTTTACATCCACCTCGAAGTATACTGCTTAGTTATAGTGTAAGCTCAGGTAAAAGTGGTCCGACTCTGTTGGCAGTTAGAGCCAGACTAACGCCTTCCCCGGCCCCAGGTAGGAGCTGGGACGAGGCGAACAGTGCTGCCACCACCCCGCAGAGACCAGGGGTCAAGGAGACCTCTAGTGACTACCGGTGATGGGCGCACCGCTCGAAACGCCCTCTCGAGGGAGACGCTCACACTATATCATGACATACGAGCCCCTATACAGTCATAAGTCCTGTGTGCTGTTGTCTGACCTTAAAATGTTTCTATACATGATATTTCCAAAGGCAAAATGTGAGTGTATTATTTCTCATTATTTTGTCAATTTTTAGACTTGGATCCATCATAAGTCTCAGTTTCTGGTTATAGTGTTGCATACTTGCAACTTTTCTTTTTTTCCTGCGCGCACTCGAGCAAATTGGCCAAAATACCAGTAAGTTTACCCGCATCCCAGGTAGAACCGGTAGCACAGGTATTACCAGCAGACTAGGTCCCAATTATAAGCTGGAGCCACCCTGGAAAGGGCTTGTAAAAGAAAAATCGTAAACATCACTTGAGGTTACAAGTCACTGAGATATACAGCCTGGAGGGAGGGACTTTGTATGCCATCCATGGCACATCCAGCCTCGATCTTCCAGGCCCTATAGTGGGCCTGGAAGATTTGTTATCAAATCACTGCAATGCCTCCTCTAAAATGATCCAGGATCCTGGATTATTTTCTCATAAGGTAGTGGACTCACTGATTGGTGCATCCCCTATGTGCTAATGAATATTTATGAATGAAACTTGTTCCCCTGTGACTATACCTGTTGCAAATTCATTACTAGAACCAGCAGGATCAATGTAACTACAAAACCTGGGCTTAGGCTGTGATTGAACTCACGACCCTTGGATTTGGAAACCTCTGTTCTCCCAACTGAGCTAGCCAGGCAATCGATATTATCAATTAAATATTGACATTGTCAAGGTAATGCCTCTATCTAGATAGTGACTGGGAGTTATGAAAAGGTTTCCATGACATGAATGAATGATCTAAGATACAATGGTTATTCTAGTCTGAGGCCCTTCTTTAGCTCTCTCACAAGAGTCAATTCATTGACCATAGAAAAAGACAATTTGTTGGTCTCCATGATTCATTGGTTAAATCAGTTTTAGTGCTCCCCCACACAAACTGCATGATGCTTAGAGTTGATGTTCCCACTTAATCGTTTGAACAGATCAAGCTTGTTATCGAATTCTGTCAGAAATCCTAAAATACTTAGCTCAGCAGGCCAAGCAGGCCAAGTCTCAATGTGTCTGCTTACTCTACCAACATGATGCTGATGCAAACCTAACATGAATTGTTAAGGATGGTTACAGGTATTTTGGTGATGTAAGATAAAAAGGGTTTTGTTTATAAAAGATAGTTTTGACATAGAATCCTGCACCAGTGAATAGTTCTGCCTGTATTTGTATGAAAGCAAACACTATTTTACTCAGTCTGTGATACTGTATAAAGACAGCCTTGAGTGTTCTGACTACATGTATGAGTTCAGCCAAGGCAGATATATGAAGAGCAATGTTAACACAGTACTTTCTATTTCAAAATGAATCCAGTTTTATTACTAGACATGCAATGTGCTCTTATAATTCCATTCTCACTATCTGCCTACGAACGTTCTGTTCAGCTCCCTTTTGGCCCACGTAAAGAACAAGCCTTGCGATAGGTTTGTATGGTAATCTTAAGAGCCATTCTTCACTGTCACATCATCAAAATAGTCTCAAAGGCTTTATCAAAAGTGATTTTTGGGTGATTATTTGCACAAGCAACATGAAATGAATACAGAAATGCATAAAGTGTCTTCATACCCAGTTTCCTTACTTGGTGTGTTCGAAACCAGGCCTTAAGCCATAGGCCTTGTTTGGAACAGCAAAAGAAACTGGGAGTGGAGACACTTTAACATGCACATTTGCTATTTCACTTTCACCACTCATGTACCCAGCATGGCTTAATGGTGCCGAGACAGCTTGTCTTTTACAGTCTGAAAAGGTTTGGTGCTTGAGTAGGTGAAGTGTTGTAGGTGTGAACGAGACCGAGCCTTTTTTGTCATTGATGTAGGCAGGTTGGAATGTATGGGACTCCGAAATGCTAAATAACTTATCCCAGCAAATTGTCGTTATCTGTCGCCATGATTGGTCATCAATGGTGACTCCTTTTTGAGTGATAACTCACTGCGTCATCTTTCGCCACTGTGTGTCAGTCTCACATGGCATGGCAATTTATCACTACAGTCACCAACATGATCTCACTCACTGCGTGAGTATGTGCCACCCCTTGTCATCCCTCACAAAGCATGGTGACTTATCACCACCATCGCCAACATGGATCTAACTCACTGCATGAGTATGTGCCACTGCCTGTCAACTCTCACTCAGAATGGCGGCTTATCACAAGCATCGCCAACATGGATCTGACTCACTGTGTAATTATGTACCACTCCCGGTCAGCTTTCACTGAGAATGGCAGCTTATTACCACCATTGCTAACATGGATCTCACTCACTCCGTCAATATGTGCCACTGCCTGTCAACTCTCACTCAGAATGGCGGCTTATCACAAGCATCGCCAACATGGATCTGACTCACTGTGTGATTATGTACCACTACCGTGCCACTGGCATCAACTCTCACACAGAATGGCCACTTATCACTACCATTGCCAACATTGGTCTCACTCAATGTGTGAATTTGTGTCACTCCATGTCAATGCTCTCTCAGGATTGCATCATCTGTCACTCACTCTCACTCAGAATGGCAACTTATCACCACCATTGCCGGCGTTTGTCTCACTCAATGCGTGAATTTGTGTCACTCCAAGTCAATGCTCTCTGAGGATTGCATCATCTGTCACTCACTCTCGCTCAGAATGGCAACTTATCACCACCATTGCCAAAGTTGTTGAGACAGCACCACTGTTCAACATATAGCCTATCTAGGAAGTGTGGGCATGAAGTATAAGTCCCATACTTATCAAATGTGCTTTGTTGCACACTGATTTGCATGTAATACTTCAGGGTTGAATCAAACAAGATTATATAGAGAAAATATCAATTGAATTTAGATAGAGGTATCGCTAAAATAAAAGCAACTATCCATAAACACCTTTTCTCTGGTTACAGAAAAAATACATAAGGAAGTATCTACATGAACACCTTGTCTGTGGTTAGAGGGAAGATACATATGGCAATACCTTCTCTGGCAAAACATACATTGATCTGGCAGATATGAGGCTGCATGATTACCAATGTCGATGATCATGAGCTTTTCATCTAACAAGATGAGTGATCACCAGCATCGCCATCACTGGTGAGTCTGAGTGATCACCACTCTCGCCATCCATGGTGAACCTGCGCTATGACGTGGTGCGCATTTCATCTACCGAGGTGAGTGATTAACCGCCTTGCCATCCCTGGTGAGTGTGAGTCATCACGATCCTCGCCAACCGTGGTGAACATGCATTATGGCATGGTGTGCGTTTCATCTAGCGAGATGAATGATCACCTGAGTGACCATCCCCTGTAAGTGTGAGTGATCACGATCCTTGCCATCTGTGGTGAACGTGCGTTATGACGTGGTGTGCGTCTCATCTAGCAAAGTGAGTGATCACTCATGTCGCCATCCCTGGTGAGGATGAGTGATCACTCATGTCGCCATCCCTGGTGAGGATGAGTGATCACTTATGTCGCCATCCCTGGTGAGCATGCGCTATGACGAGGTGCATGTTTCATCTAGCGAGGTGAGTGATCACCTGCGTCGCCATCCCTGGTGAGTCTGAGTGATCACCATCCTCGCCATCTGAGGTGAGGCCATGTGATCACCACCATTGCTATTCCTGGTGATCTTGTGCGATAACGACGTCGTGTTCCATCTAGCGACATGTGTGAGCCACTTCACACAGGTTGACGAGGAATCACGACAATTTGCTGGGATATGATTGATGTTTTTCCTCATCATCATTTCAACCTCATGCCTTCTGATTCTCCAGACCTTTTCTCATATAAAAAAAAAGAGAAAATATGTGTTCCTAATTGAGTTTTTGTTGTTGTTTTTTTCACCGTTAAAATCATAATAGTATTTGACCATGTGCAAATATGATATAGGATAATAATGCTACCTCATGCTGCACATTACCAGACTATTCAAGCTGGCTTAACCACAATGTTATGGAATTCACATAATGAGATCAGATCATCAGTATATAACAGACCACAGAGACAGATAGTGTTATGGTCTGTTACGATCAGACTATGCTTTCACCCTAGCCCTGCTGCTGTGTTACAGGGCAATGTGTAAATCCAGCTGGACCCAGGATTTATCTGACGCTAGTCACTACTATGCACAGATCCTCCAGCCAGCAGTTGGGACAACTCCCCCTGGTGATGGGGGGTTTAATGGATTGATCTGGAAGGCTCCATCCACCAGTGTCTACACTCTTGCTAGCTCCAGTGGTGCCCCCAAATGTCCACAGGCTGTCACCTGTGGCAAAAAGCTGTTCTAGTCTCATTTGTTATCTTGTTTAGGGGATGTTTTCAAATTTTCATTGATCTGCAAAGTTCTCACCAACAGTGTGGTGTAAGGTTGGATCGATTGTGATATGTAAAACTTCTATCCATTTCACCAAGCTGTTCAGCTTTCCAAATTGCTTATCTTTATTTGTTAGGTCAAAATTAACAATCCAGCATGAAATTAAAATGGCTTAGATGCATTGCAAATTTGCTAGGAGGTATGTCTGGTAGGAAAGAATTTTCCAAAAATTTAGAATATCTTTACACAAGATAATATCTGCCACATTTCAATAGAGTTCCATAAACATATAGAATTCTATCCAATTTGTAGACAACTGTTGCATCATTGATAAACAGTGTGTGAAGAAACAGTGTACACTGTAAAAGAAAAAAAGTCGTCAAAATAACGAATAGTACCACGTCCCAAAGTTGCAAGAGATCCGTTGTTATTTTCACAGAGATATCGTTATTTTCACAAAGATTCCTTGTACCATCGCACTGTCACCTGAAGATTCTTGTAAACAAACTACACTGGCCCCCTTTTGTATAATTACAGTGGTTCACTGTTCAGTTTTACAAGGATCCCTGGTAGATTAAACAGTTATCTTTGACAGTGTAGAAAAACATGTTCCTGTTCTACAACCACCCTTTTGATATGTCATCCCAAACAGCACTTGAGGCTATGGGTCAAAAATAACCAGGGTAGGAGGGGTTCTGCATGAAATCCATGCCACATCAGGCGGAATAAGTGAGTAACCGTTTAAATTATGATAATGCATTTGAGCATCTTACTAAATGCAAAGCGGGTCAGCGCCTTACCAGAACTCAACTCATGTATCATGCTGAACAACTGGTTGCTGGTTAAGAACAAAATAATTGACTATGTGCAGCTAATCACATTGGAGTACTCTTGAGTACTGCAACAGCCATCAAACCATAGATTAGTGTAAAAAATGGTCAGGCACCATCATCAAATTCACCAGCACATGCTATAGATTAGAGCCAGATTGATCTGGATTCAGCGTTGCACCAGAACGCCCGACCTAGGAGTGTGTAGTCGTCAGTGTAAATTGTAGAGTACGAATGATAAATTTTGTTCTATTTGAGAGGATTATAATTGATTTCTCTCAGACAAAATACAAGTTTACCCCTCTTCTAGCAAACATGAATACTATCATAAGATGATTGTACCAATTATTAGTTGCAGAGTTGCATGTTTCATTAGCTAAATCAGGTCTAGTGCTCTTCCTGCCTAACCGCCATTTTCCTAACTCCACACATCAGAAGCGGAAAGTACTTTGTGCCACTCGCAAACATGCAATGCCTAGTGCTGATATTCCTACTTAATGCTGTACTAACTGCAGATGTCACTAGTTATCCTTTTGTTTCTGCTGTGAACAGTGTAGTGAATATAATTTAAGACAAAGCTGTAGATACCGTATCATTGTGTCTGTATAACCCAGCAACATAATCTTGACATGAACCATAATATCACTTTGAAATATTGTTCATTGCCGTATTGAAATATCATTGCATCTAGAAGAAATGGGTTTTACTAATACCCTTGCACTCTAAAATTGTGTAACACCCCATTTTCGACGGAGGCCCACTAGTTTTAAATTGAAAATATGTTATTTAGATTATGAAAAGATGATACAGCATCTTCTACAAAATATAATTCAGCTCCTGTTAACAATATTGTCTGTATCTGTAGACCTATACATTAAATGAGATCTGTTTACTCCATTTTCTAAATCCCTATAAGAGCATGCAGCATTCACTTCAAGTTCCAATTTAAAATGTTTAAAATTACTCTCTTTCCCTGAGCTCTTTTGGTGCAGTACATGTGTGTGATTGCACTGACACACCTCGTGCATTACACTCTGACAGGGCCCGGTGATTGAGTGGGTGATCAATGTGTTGTAGGGGTGAATGAGACCGATGGTGCTCCGCTGTTCCTGCACTGATTGTAGGGAGTGAATGCTGCCTGTTTTATCAGAAATGTCAGCAGCTGGACATGAATGGGATTCAGGAATAAGTAGATGATCACCATATGACATACACAGGTGATGTAAAGCATTAAATCACCTGCTCTGTTGAATATTGTAACTAAGAGAGGTAGAACACCCCATTTCCTGTATGCAGAAAAAAATAACTTAAAAGCATGACCAGGTGGACGTCAACCTGGGCAAAGTTGAGAACTTGGTGGTCTTAAAATATGGGGAAACCAGACTTTAAAATATAGTCATTACTGCTATCTAGTTTTAAAACTGAAAAAGTAGGCAATTGATCTGTTATGATCAGAATAAGCTAATTCCCTGACACTGCTGCTGATACAGGAGCAATGTGTAAATCCAGCTGGGGCGAGGATTTATCTGATGCAAGTACTGATTGCACCCCTACTATGCATAAACCCTCCATCCAACAGTTTGGATGGCTCCCACAAATGTAATGGGATTAATGGATTGATCTAAAAAGCCTCCACCACCAGTGTCGACACTCATGGTAGCCCCAAATGCCCACAGGATGTCTGCTGTGGTAAAATACCTGCTTCAGTCTAATTTGTCACTAGAGGGATGTTTCCAAGCTCTCATCGATTCTCATGTCACTTGCACTGACAGTTGATGTGTGAGATTGATCGTGATTTGTAGGACTTCTCAGCACAGCGGAGAGCAGGACAGACTGTTGAGAAATCGAATCAATATGGTCAATTTTCCAATTGTGTATTGCAGATAAAAAAAAGGCTTAAAACTGAAATAAAATTGAAATTATCTATGCTACACCGATGCATCTACCCCCGTGTTGGAATCCTGCAAGTTGTCGTTTTGTTGCTATTGATTTCTTCTGTGAAACTAGAGGTTACTACGAAGCAGAAGCTAGATAGCATGCACAGTTCCAATAGCCCTTCTTCCAAAACATTGTTTTGTTGCAGGTAGGATTCTTCTTTTCACAACCCTATCACATACACCCCCCCCCCCTTCACTAGACAACCACCACCAGTCTCCTAGCTTATTTCTGTTTCCCCTGGGACCAACGGTGTCCTCCACAATCACTCACCCGTCGACCAGTCTCCCTGATCCTCCTGCTACCCCTGCCCATGCTCATCACTGTAGGGCCTGATTGACTGAGACACCTGCGTGTTCCCACAGGGCCTTTCTCTGTGTGTGCCCAGGCAAAGAGCAATGTTTCTGGAGGCAATCTATTGTCGTTTCCTGGTCAGCCACAAGACAGATGTGTGAAGCAACATCTGAAGTTAACCTTCTAAGGGCGGCATAACAAGGGGAGAACTCCTAAAGGTCCTCACTCATCTGAAGTTGTGCATGCAACAGTGGCAGATATAGATATGGTGCAGTGGTGATAACCACCCTACCTTTTCCACCTGTGGACTTTTCCACCTGTGGACTTTTCCCTTTTATTTCTTACTGATTCCTCTTTCTGTCTCTAGCTATCTTTGTCTACTTATTAGACATCTACCCCCTGTTTCTGTACCACACCCCTTGATAAGTCCATTTCAGCTACATGACCTGCCCTGCCTCTATATATGACGACTTCAATGCTTTCCAGCGGATATTAGACAGTTATATCACTCTGCCAGCCTAGTGTCCCCGTCGCTTTGTGTCTTCAGAGATGCCTCAGATTAAGATGTGTATCTATTCCACTCTTGGCCAGCCCCATGAGGGAATGACAAAAGTCTCATCCAACACAGCAGAGCATTCAATACTGGCTTTATTGTACCTACCCTGTTACAGTGAAACATATTTGCTGCTTAACAAGAAATGCCGTTGTGACCGCGTAAAAAAACGCCTCCCACTGTTATTTTGTATTGTGAGACCTCATCACATGGGGCAAATGCAATCATCATAGCGCACTCCCGTACCGCTTCGCGGTACCGCCGCTACGCGGCATGGGAGGCGCTAAAAAAAATAATTCTGAATTTAACTGTTGAAGCATCATGACTTCTTTTGAATATATATGGTGATTCCTTAGGTCTATGTGGAGGATGGATCAGGTCTATGTGGAGGATGGATCAACTCCAAAGTCCAGCTTCTCTAATTTTTGCCATCCCTTATCACCTTTTTATTCTATGACTCATGACCTTACTTGGTACATTGGATACCACCATCCACTACCCAATCATTCAGCAGATCACGTCCACATCTCACACTATGCTCTCAAAGTTGCCCTGACCCATACCAAAGCTTCCATAGTCCCTGGCTACCAATGTCTACTTACCATGCCATATCCCACTCCACCAGTCGACCCTAAAACCCCCGTAAACCCCACACTCGCTATACCTTCCCCCCACTAATGTACATGACCCAACTGGTGATACAAAACCAGGGAACATAGAAGAGATCTAGAGCTATGATTCTGGCCTGGGCTTCTCCTGCTGCCACTACAAGGTAGATGAGATGTGAGGGTATGCACAGGAAGTAGGATTACCATGAGGTAAGATGCTTTATGGTAAATAGGCACTGTGTTACACAATTAAAGGTAAGGCAATCTACATGTGGGCAAACTTTAACTCCACTAACCCTCAGGGGTAGAGCACTTTATTGCAATCCAGTGGTAATTACCCAATCAGCAATGGAGCATTGGACCATGCTTGTCCATGCTTGGCCCCAATATATAAGCTGATATTGGCCCAATATAAGCCGACATTGGCCCACTGTATCCTTGCTACCTGGGTAGGCCTTTTTCCCCTTTTAGGCAGCAGGAAAGTGTAAGTATTCTTTTGGCACTGACTCACCTTCCATGATAGGAATGGATATGTAGTAATATATGTGGAGCCAATGTAATTTGATGGTTGAACTTGGGGCGTTCGGGCAGCGGTTTTCTAACCATATGCAGTGCATTGTGGTTGGGGGTGACCTCGACTACACAACCTTAGCTTGTTCCCTCCACCCCCTTCCACCCCAGCCATCCCTGGGTAGGTACCAATCCTTAACTATGCTTGGGAGTGTAGTAAGTTGACTTGGGAATCAACATTGACCCACATGGGGAGGACCAATAGGGGATGGCCTTACAAACCAGTATTGATCCCTTGGTCGCTCCACGAACGCCTTGAGTAATCAGTGCAGAACCTCATTAGCTTCTTCCTGGCACACAGGTGTTGTATATATAAAGGCACATACTGACTTCAGTCAGTGAGAACAAATAATGAGCGCCATTGTCCAACAACCCATTTCTCTGGTATGAACAGAATATCAACGAATAATTATTTACCTTCATTGGTCCTCGGATCTTCTGCTCTCTGCAATCTATAAACATTTGACTTTGACAATATGCAGCATATGTCATAACTCTTCATCTAAATTCTAAAGGTATGATAAACCATTGCTTGTTACCATATGAACATGACCTTGGTTTTGGATTACACTTTTAATCAAACAACAATAGCATATTCAACTGGTCATGTGATCCTAGTTTGATGCCTCATTTCGTTTAAAGCCAGTGAAAAAAGTATGATGATTTGATCAGGTGTATTATGATCATCATTATTGATCTATTGTGTGGCATTGTGAAGATAGGGCAATGCAATCAATATATTCTTAGCGGAATTCATCTGAGCTCAGAATCTATGCCCGAATGTATGGAAAGAGATGGTCATTTTTTAATTGATTATTTTAATTATTATAAAATGCTAATCAGATGCCTTATTTAATTAAAACAATGAATGATAGAGCTTATTGGCTGTATTGATGTCATGTCATTCCATTTTCGTGAAGCAATATCTCCAAGACTAGAAGCGCTATCCACAAGTGTTATACCTCATTTTAAATCTTATAACATCAATATTAAATTTCATATTTAACCTTGGAGGACCCTTTTCCCTCATTTGTCCACACATGTCCAGGTTGAAACCAGCGCCTACTTGAAGACAAACAAAAGGTCTCAGAGTAGGGTTATGGCCTGATAATGCACCGGGGTTATGACCAAAAAAGCACTGTCCAAGCAAAAACTGTGAGATAAACTCCTATATCAGCTTTATGGAGCAGCATAGCAGAGACTGACAAATGATTAACAGATTCAGACCAACTGTTATAAGCAAGAAAGAGGTAAATTGAATGGAAGGTAGGAAGGAGTGACTGAGTAATGGGTGTTTAAAAAGGTGGGTGTTTGAAAAGGTGGGAAAACTAAAGGAAAGAAATTATGGTCTGAAAGCAATGGCATATAGAACAGAGTAAGAGATATGTAGTAAAGTGTATCTGCCCTACTTAAATGAACACGACCATAGCTAAACATTTGTTTTATACATATTAAACAGTAGAGCAGCAATGTTTGTAGGAATGTGGAATTGATTCCACAATGTTTGCGGGGCATCCTGGGACTGTAAGGAATCAATACGAGTACAGTAGCATAATGGAACCACACACAAGTACCGCACCAAACCCCATTAGCATTACCCCATACAAATATTCATATTCGATCAATTACCTACACCATCGGTCATTATCCCTACTTGTTTTCCTCACCAGTCCATGCATTCACTGCAGCCTACAATAACTGTCAGGTCCCTCAGGTAGATACTGCTCCCTGATTAAGTATCACTGCAATCAATTCCCATCAGAGACCAAGACCACGGGATGTTTCTCCCAGTTACCACTCCAGGCTGTCCCCTGGCACTGTTTTCCCATCAGACTCCTGGTGCTGTCTCCCCATTCTTTTTTTTGTCAAACTCTCTCAGTGATGGCAGGACACTAAAAATAACAACCATCTTTTACATCTTTTTCCCCTGAACATTAGTTCAACCATCCCCTACCACCCTGTCTCTTATCATATCACCCCAAAAAAAAAATCAGACTGGCCCTGCTACTCCTTACTATTAAAGTATCAATACATGTGTGCATTTGTCATATAAATCGAATACGATGTAAAAAATCCCATGGAAGTGGACATTTGCATTTATGTCATGGCCTAGGGGGTTAATTTGCTTTTGCAAGGGCTGGATTTGATGTGACCTTTAAAGTGTTAATGCTCCCAGCGTCTCCCTGAAAACATCCTTATTTTCCACTTATCATGGTGCACACACACACAATCTCCGTTCCATCTCTTGAACAAGACCAGAAACCTTGCTGCTGACAACTCCCTTTCCTTACCCCATCCCATGCCACCCCAAGCCTGCTGCCTCCCAGTTGGTGTCTGTTTCCCTGGTACAAAGGCACCAAGAGGATTATCTTGCTGTGTCCTCCACAATCACTCACTCCTGTACCAGTCTGCTGAAGACTCCCCCTACCCATGGTCGTTCACGACCCTGCTCCTTATCTCCCACTTCTCTTAGTGCCCCCCTCCCAATTCAATTGAAGTTCTATCACTTTAACGAAACCAGAAACTTTCCCACTGACAACAACCCCTTTCCTCACCCAATCCCATGCTACTACAGCCTCCTGGTTGGTGTCTGTTTCCCCTGGGACCAAGACCAAGTGTGTTCTCCACAATCACACTCCTGAGGACTCACCCTACCCCTGTCCATTTACTACCCTGCTCCTTATCTCCCACTTCTCTGAGTACCCCCACAACCCCCATCCATACCTCTGAAGACTCTTGCAACCTCACTCCCCTCTCCTCCCTACTCATCCCTACACCCAACCTACAGTCATTCACTACCCTGCTCCCTCCACCCTTTATTGTAGGTCGCTGATTGAGTGTTCCCACAGGGCCTTTTGTTGCATGCCCACTCTTTGTTGTTTCTGCTGCCCACCAAAGCATCCCGTACGCTGTCCATCAGGGGGATGCAACATCAGGTGACCTTTTTAATGGCAGCACAGTGCTTAAATGTTCTAGGCAGTTTTGTTGAATTGCATAAATGTAACTTCTATGTCTGTATTCTGTCTGCATTTGTACATGTGGATGTTCCACTGTTTATCAGATCTTTGATTAGAAGAGCATTTTCAGTTCTGTGAGAAAATATCATGTACCTATATTTTGTCCAGCATCTTTTGATTGAATTTTAGATCTCCTTTTCAGTAAGACTCCCAAGACTCTCCAAGTTTCATTTCCTATTTCTGTCCTTGATCATGATCTTCATCCTTCCATGTTCCCCTTCTTCTTCTAAAATTATTTCTTCCTGCCCATAAATCCTTATTTAGTTTTCTCAGTTACTGTCTCATCAGCTATTTCTGCTCTCTTTATCCCTCAAGCATTTCTATAGGTCTATCAACCTTGTTGTTTCCTTCTCTTATCCCAGTCCATGTCAGATAGTTATCTTTCTCAGACAGTTTAGTGGTCCCTGTTGGAGTTCCCTTCTCCAATCTTGGTGCATGTCAGAGGGCAAGACAGCTGTGGAATAGGATTTGTATCTATTCCAATCTTCGGCAGCACCATGAGGGGATGACAGAGATTTTCTCCTAACACTGTAGAGCAATCAATATCTAGTGTGCTGTGGCACATAGACATTCTACTCATTTTACATGCCTCCTTTGTTTGATGTTTCATAATGATCATTAGTGGCACGTCCAAAGTTCTAAATGTTGTACCTTGCCCTAACACTGTTGCTTTTTTTAAGGAGTTGCCAGGCGCTATCATGCTTTCGGTTTTGTGAATGACGTCACAGTCACTGCATGACGCAATGCATGACATCACACATTGACGTCACAGGGATTCAGCGCGCAACAACGTGCAGACTCAGGCACCCGTCTCAATAGCATGTTTGACGGAAGCATCGGTCTGCGGGTGGGGGGGGACTATTATGCAGGGTGGGACCCCTGGGGAGGGAAGGAATCGAACTAAGTTTTGCCAAATAAGACCCTTGCATACTTGACTTAGACCAAGGCACAAAGTCGAAGGCAGCTGGCTGTAGCCCCTGCCCGAGAGTGCCTTGGTCTGGAGAATATACTATCTCTATACTAATAACAACTTAGGGAGATATGGTTTAAGGCGACTCTGACAACGAACATTAGGCTAATCATATATGGTTTTACACCATATTAGATGGGGAAAACGTCATAACTTGCATGAAAACAACCGTAACCAGGCCACATCCCTGTCACCGTATGACTTAGGCTGATTGGCTGAGCCTCTGTGGTAACCTAGAAGTGTTTTTTTTAGCAGCTATTATGTTTTCAGTTTCGCTACTGGGTGGCACCAAATCCGTGTTTCTACCCTCCTGTAGCCATGGTGAGTAGAGTGTAAATGTAGGTAAATTGGGGCAGTATCGTTCACTTTGTGGTTGATACCACCCCACGATTTTAAATAAAACTCTCCTAAGAATGAATTCAAATTATTTTCAGATTGTCCCCCACTTTTCTAAGAAATGTTTTACATTCTAACAAGATTAGATCTAGTAGTCTAGTATAATGTAAACCATTTTACCCAATGTACTGCCTGTGTATGTTGCCAGGGTGACAGATTGCTCTGACCACCTGTCATTGTTAAATAGGCCTATATTTTCTGAATCCGTTTCACCCTAGCTTATTTTGCATAATCTTTTCAGACCTACCTTTTTTTCTTTTTTTTTGCTTTCTTTTTACGAGGGGGGCACCCGAGAACTCAAGGAAAATGTGGCTTGGACTACATTTTGATGTCTGTATTCTGTCTGCATTTGTACATATGGATGTTCCACTGTTTGTGAAATCTTTGATTAAAAGACTTCTTAGTTCTCTGAGCCAGTATCATGTGTACCTATGTCATTATCCTGCATCTCTCCTTGTCTTTCTAAAACTATTTCTTTCTGCCTATATATATATATATATATATATATATATATATATATATATATATATATATATATATATATATCCTCATTCAGCCTACTAGCCATCACTGTCCCACCAGCAATTTTAGCTCTCAATATCATTCAAGCATTGGTATAGAGCTATTAACTTGGCTATTTCCTCTTCTAGACCCAGTGGACATAAGACACTTATCTCTCTCTCTCCCATTCCAGTGGTCGCTGCTGGGATTCCTATCTACCAAGTAGATGCATCTCAGAGAGTGGGCCTCCTGTGGAATAAAATTTATATCTATTCCAATCTTGGCCAGCCCTATGAGGGAATGACAGAGATTTCCCCTAACACTGTAGTGCAATCAATATTTGTGTTTCTATTTGGTGTGCTCTGCCACATAGGCATCCTACACTCCTTACCAGCCTCGAAAGGGAGATATTTCACAACAACCATTATTGATAGGTCTTCTTTAAGCTCCACACTTTGTTTCTTTGGCTATGTCAATTTACCATCGGATGTTGAAATGAAAATTAAACTACAACAACTTCTTTGTTTAGAGCACCATATCTATTTAACACTGTTCTCCTTTCTGCTATGATGAATCTTGATAACACCAAAAGCTAGAGGTGGTAGACCTTCAGACCTGGGTTTGTTTTTTCCTTGATTATTCTCTCAAAATCTGCATTCAAACCTTACACTATGAGTAAACAAATAAATGGGTTATTATGTAGATATGCACTGTGAACACCAAACCTAGCTAATATAGACAGTCAGGGCCAGTCTCTCAGCAGTACTGGCATGCCATCTTTCCATTTCTAGGACATTCGACTTTTTATATCATCAGGGAGTAGCCTAGATTCTCTTCTAAACTAAGCACCTCATATTGGCCCTGCAACAAGTTTAATACTTTGCAATTGATGTGAGGGACTGAGCTGTGTGTTCTATTTTAAAGCTCCACTAGCCGTGCTCTGTACACATGCTATTTCATCATTGTAGTCTGTAACCCTGACCTATCTACCCACACGCCTGCACCATTACTTCTGCTTATATTGTGTTATTTAGGAATCCCCTAGATTCTTTTTCACAGATATATTAGAACCTGTTGCGTCATATTACATCATATTACGTCATAGTGATTAATTATTATATGGTATTCATATTGTTATCGTTAATATACATCTATAATTATTATTTCCATAATTATATCAATTCTCATATAACCAAGTGAACCCCCCGTATGTCACACAATATAAATATTGTAGTTCACCAAACGACCACCAAGTGGTGGCGCCTCCACGTAACATCACTGCTATGCAACTGTGTTTTATTGGCTAACCATATTATAACCAATCATTACTCTGTATGCTAATTACCTGGGGTCATGGTGTGGTCCTGCACGTGCGCGTTGCATCATAAAAGCATGTTGCACACTTGTGGGGGCACACTTGGACTCCAGGAGGTATCACCTACAATAAATGCCATCCTCAATCTACTGGACACCTTTAAGACTCATTTATCCATTCTTGTGGTATTCCCAGTACTACAATTGGCAATCACTATAAATGCTCTGACAGGACTGCCATCAATCTAACATAAAAATAAATATATAATAGATGGTTACCCAGAGAGGGAAAGAGCAAGAGAGAGACAGAGAGGATAAACAGAGACAGAAGAAGTGAGATAGGGAGAAATGGTTGCCATTGGTCCAGACACTACATTGAATGCTGTGCTGGTCATGCAATAATCAAAAGTTACAATTGTCCATTTCTTCTCTAGAATTCAATTATCTTTAGGACCTCTTCCTTGAAAAACAAATTAATACAAGAGGCATAAAAAGTGTAAAAAGGACATGACAAGTTCCAGTCTGATGGCTGAGACCCTCTTCTATTGATCTGTCCCTCACAACACCAGCGTCTCTGGGTAAAAAGGAAAGTGTCAGAGGGGCCACACACATGAAATTTGGCAGAATATAAAGTTATATAGCAGTGGCAGGTCTGACATACCTCTTATCAGGTTCTCATGGACACAAATGCGAAGTGCAAACGGTACATTTCCTTTATAGACTGATGTCTGTTATAGTTTTGAACAAAAGGCAGTCCCACACAAATTAGTCTTATAATACCCCAAGCTGCAATAGATGCTAGCTGTTGCAGAGATTTTGTTATAACTCGGCTATATTACTATCTATCATCTACCAGCTGCAATGTAGGGATCGATTAGGTGTAAATTCACCTGGACTAAGGGTTTACCTCATCGGAATGTCCCTACAACTCTAAATCCTCCAGCCAGCAGTTGGAGGGGCTGACACAAATACCCTTCAGGTTTTATTAATCAATCTAGAAATCCTCAACCCCCATTTTATCACCACTTGTGTTGTTAATAAAAGCCCTGGGGGCCTTTCATGTGACAAAAAATAAACCAGGACCTTTCAGGGGACCATTTCTTATGGCTAAGACATGTTCAAGTTCTCAAAAGTCTATCTGATTCTCACTTCCGCAGTAACACAATCCATATCTGTCACAAGTTGACATCTGAATCACGGTGTAGCATGCATATGTATATTGAACCTTGGTAGTTCGGGCTCTTGGAGTTTAAAGGACGATGTCAGAGATTTTAGTGTTACTTTAAAGCAGTACATGTTATCTTGATTAGCTTCATCATCTTGTCTTCTCAGATGATGTTGAGGACCTAACTGTTCAAGTTCACTGACTACTGTATATGTATGGGAAATGTTGAAATGATTTGAATGTGAAATTATTATTTTGCAATGTTGCTTTAATCCTTATGCACAGTGTGGTCCAAATAAAATACTTTCTAACGTGTTTGTGTGGTGCATGTGAAAATCTGCTATGGGGCTTAACAAATTCCATTTGTACAGAATATATGAATGTGGAGCAGTAATGGAATTACACTGCATACCATATACAGCATTAGTGAAGGTTTGTGGGTTGTAATTGCAGATGGGGCTAAGGATGTGTGCATGTGAGGATGCTGCAACACAGCAATTTGTCAGGGTTTCGAGACTTCAATTCACAAGGCTCTTCTCTGCAGATCTAACTGCAGTTCCATCTGTGTAAGGTTTCTTCCATAGAATGTAGGAATTAGGGTTAATACGTGTGAGAGGACAAGTGGTTGGAGGTAGGAGATATTGGCATGAAGGTAGGAGCCCCTATAGCCATGCACTGTGCATCATGCATTTTTAATCATTACAGTCTATCACCTTCTTACACTGACCTTAGCTGCCAACCGACTGCAATCATTGCTTGTATGAACATTATTCTTACTGCTGAGAGGGTTACATTCCAATGAATGATTGCACCATTATTCCTTATTTTATCTGAAATCACTATTCCATCTGAATTGCACTTACAGCAGTGTCACTTATTTAGGAGGTGAAATGGTGACAGAAATGGTGACAGATTGTCTGGCTCCTGACCATGAGTGGGAAAAAATGTAACACTTCCTCTATAGAGCCTGTCACTAACCAAAAGACTTTTTTATGTCATTTCAATACTAACTTGTAATTGGTTGGCATAATCCAATTGTGATTGCTTTATTATGTCATGGCTGATACGATCATTACTATAGAACAGTACTGGACACGCCGTATTCAATGGGGAGATGGAATACAATGTGGCCATATTCAATGGGTGTCCGCCATCTTGGATGTTGAACAGTTCTGAGTCATTTTCCTTTATTTAAAAGCAAAATAACCCCCTAACCCATGACATAAATGCAAATGTCCACTTCCATGGGATTTTTTACATCATATTCCCATGGTCATGGACATTTGCTTATAGACCCTTGGCTGCTCATTAATATACTAAATAAAATGCTAAATATTTCCATAACCAAAACTGTGATACAAAAATCTAAAGGTTCCCTATCCATGATAAACAAGTAGGATAAAGGAGGAGAAAGATAGTGAAGTCTTATCTGACAGGTGGGCCATCTTCCATTGATCTAAGCACCACTTGATGTTATAAGTCAGTGAGATAAAGTGCCTAGGAGGAGGGGCACTGTACGCCATCCATGCCACATCAGGCCCAGTAGGATAATACTAGATCCAGCAGACACATCAGCAGCTTATGGGAGGACCAACATACTTTTATATAATTCTCAACCTACAGACATGACTGGGTGAGTGCAAGTCTGTTATGGACTACCTGTGGCATTTCATCTACTTCAAGACTATCTTAACCTGTCTTCCCTCTACTATTCTGACTACATGCAGCCTCTAACTAAGGCACTGTTATACAAGGACTATATATTTTACCTTGACCCTTGACTCCTAAGTCTTCAAAATGGGAAGGGTATTTCATGTTCCTGCTGGCTGGAAGAGGTTCATAGTGGGAGTTTTATTCCTTGTTTTATCATCACACTGCATCTGGATTTAACTAGCATGCCTTGGGTTTCCTTTGTGATAGAGCCCAGATTGCTTATTCCCCAGGGCTCCAGAGTAGAGGGTTGCATGATCCATTAGCTAAATCAAGTCTAGTGCTCTCTCTACCTAACTGCTATTTCCCTACCTCAGCACATCAAAAGAGGAAAGTACTTTGTGCAACTCACAAACATGTCATGCCTAGACTTGATGTTCCTTCTTAATGCCAAACATTTGCGTACAGATGTGACTAATTCTCCATCTATTTCTGCTGCCAACACTGCAGTGAATATAGTTTAAGGCCAAGCTGTGTATACCAAGTCTTTGTGTCTGTATAATCCAGCAACATCATGCTGATGTAAACCTTTTATCACTTTTCACTTTTTTCATGATGACCTACTAAATTTGCATTTAAAGTATGCATGTGATTTTGATAAGCTTTGTTAGTAGGTATTTTTGATACACCAAAATCATCAAGTAGAATCATTTTTTACGTATTTGTATGAGAGTAAACAATATTTGGATCAAGATGTGATGTAGTGTGGAGAGACCTTGCTTTTCTTAAATAGCCACTGCTGCAGTCAGGCAGTATTTCCTTTACTCTCGCTTAAAAAACAAATCAATTTTTATTCAATTGATGGTGGATGTGATTTATTCCATTATTTATGTATGCATGAGAGCTGAGGGCATTCTGCACAGGATCCTTGTGGCACTGTTTTGAATAGGCCCCTTTCTCTGAGTCCCACTGGTGCACCCTGCATGGGTGAATGGTGCTAACACAGCTTGTGTTTTACCATCTGAAAGGGCTCGGTGATTGAGTGGGTGATGTGTTGTAGGTGTGTACATACGACCAATGGTAGTTCACTATTCATAAACTCACAGTAAAAAGTGTTCAGTGCCTGTGTTGCTGTATTGGCAATGGGATTCAGAAAAGGGTCTGGTTCTAATATATCCTAGTTTTATAAAGTGTTTTAGGTTGATCAAGACTTGGAGGACTTCATAGCACAGCCTAGAGCCTGGCAGACTATGGAGGAATCAAATCAATATGGTCCATTTTTCAAAATGTTTAATGAAAAAAAAAGAAATCAGGCTTAAATTCAAATGAAATAGAAATTGTCTGTGCTAAACTGTCAATTAGGATTCAGTACATTTTTTGTATGGTGTCCTACTACAATAGATACACATAGAAATATTTGCTGTTTCAGAGCATTTGATCTTCATGATAGCAGATCCTTGTACTGGAAGCAGCATTTGATTAGCATCCTGTCCCTCACCTCACAGTTGGCATTAAGGTAGGGGAACTGATATAGACATAAGGACCAGGCATCGGGAGAAACATTCATAAGTGCATTATGGAGCAGTCAAGCTTCATGTTGGCAGTTCTTATTAGCGGAAGAGGCATTTAATTATGTGTCTGTTATTCTTCTGACACATGCCATGGGGGATAAGAACTTAGGGAGTGGTAATTATTTATCAACAGGGGGGGTGGTGGGTTTTTGCGCGGACACGCGAAAAATTTTTTACACCCCCCCTCGACGGCGGTCAAAATTTTTTGCGCCCCTCCCCTCGCCGGAGGTGCGCGGAGAATTTTCACGTCCTCTTTGATCTATAGTAGCGTGCAGGCTTTTTTGCTAAAAAGAGGGTAAATTTTTTTAGCCCCCCCCCCTCAAGAGGAGTCAAAATTTGTTTAGCCCCCCTCGGGAGGGGTCAGAATTTTTTACGCCCCCCCTCAAACCCACCACCCCCCCTGTTGATAAATAATGACCACTCCCTTATATACATGTGTACACAAGTATCAGACATTAATTACATGCAAAGAAAAAGAGAAGGAAGAGAGGAAAGAAAGAATGAAAGAAAGAAAGAAATAAGGAGGAGAAGGAAAGGAAATAAGAAGTCTGAAAAGCTGGCAAAGGCAAATAGATGACAGAGGAACATTGAATGCATCCTGAGCAGCAATAATGGCAGGTGTGTGAAACTAAAGGTTGCTTCTACACATCCACTCTTGCTATTGCCGTAATAACATGATCACTAGTAGATGCTGGCACCCCTTTCCCTCATGACTCTTTCCTTAGTTTTCCTTTGCCGAGCTTATTAGGCTTTCCCTGCTGGGTTCATGCCACCAAGCAACCATTTGCTACATTGCACTCAATGACTACTCTCTATGTAGGTACCGCCCCTCTGATCCTAGAAGCCTTACAACAACAGGATCTGACCCTATCAACACACACAGTAGAAAGTGAGGAAGGTGCCTTGTATCAAACTTGAAGGTTTCTTCATCATGTCAAAGCTATAAATATCATGCACTCCAAGAGTTTGATTGATTGATTTGTTTAATGTCCGATTGCTCTTACACCTCATGGGATTAGTATCACCCGAAGAGGATTAGCATGATGTCTGATTGATAGAAATGTTCTGCATTTCAGCATCATGCTGCTTCTCATGGAGTGCCAAGTTCTATCAATCAGACTGAGTAGCACATCATTGTTTCAGCATGCCAACCAATGGAAAGGACGCACAATACTAACCCTGGAAGGTTTAAAGAATTAAGCAGAAAAATAGCATGCACAGTTCCCACAGCCCTTCCCCTAAGACACTGTTTCCTCCCACTTATACTCATGCCCCCACATCCAAACCAGTTCTATCTCAAGAACAAGACTTGGAGCTCTCCAGAACTCCATTCCACCCCCTGGCCACCACACTTCCACAACCATCCTGCTGCCTCCTGGCTGGTGTTCATTTCCCCTGGGATCAACTGTATCCTCCACAATCATTCCCCCAACAACCAGGTCCCTCAAGACCCATTCTTCTGCACCCATCCTGCTGCTACCCACGCCCATGCCCTTTATTGTCGGGCATGATGAGACAGCTGTTTGTTCCCACAGGGCCTTTCTGTGTGTGTGCCTAGGCACAGAGCAATGTTTCCAGAGGCATTCTATTGTAGTTTCCTGGTCAGCCACAAGACAGAGGTGTGATGCAATGTCTGAAGTTAACCCTCTGAGGGCAGCATAGGTGAGACTTCTTTAAGAGCCTTACATACCTGAATTTATCCATACAGTAGTGGCAGATTTAGATATAGTTCGGTGGTGCTCACAGCCTTTCATTGCCTGTGGGCTTTTCCCGTTTTCTTCCTAAATAGCTGCACTCCCTTCTGCATCTTTCTGTCTCATCTATCTATTTCTGTCAACCTGTTTGACCCCCTCTTACTATACTGCTACTCAGAGATGAGTTTATTTTAGAGTACATGTCCTGCCTTGCCTTTTAATGAACATATGGATGGCTCCTAGTGGATATCAGACAGTTATCCTACTCTAGTTAATTTTCCCTGCTGGATTTCCCATCTACCATGTTGATGTTTTTTGTTGTTGATGTCTCAAAAATTATTTTCAATACCTTTTTGTGTAGCGTTTCCCCAGCTGAATGTGAAGGGGGACCAGGCCCAAAGTGAAGCTACTCTATTATTGCCATTCCTTACCCACTTTCTATTCTTTTCATGACCTTACTTGGTACATTGGATACCACCATCCACTACCCAATCATTCAGCAGATCACGTCGATCACACGCTATGCTCTCACAGCTGCCCTGCCCCATACCAAAGCTCCCATAGTCCCTGGCCACCACTCCCTACCTACCATGCCATATACCACTCTGTATGCCTCCACAAGTCAACTCTAAGCATTGGCCACTGCTATTGCCACTATGATACATAAGAGGTGAGACTGTGCACAGGAAGTGGGATTACCATCCCAGACTACACCACTCGCTCCGAGCATGTGACTAAGTCGATAAGCCAGGATGCATCATGGGAAATGGACGCTGTTATATATAATGATGCCACAAAAATCTATTCAATGTGATGCAATCTACATCCAATTCGCTATGTCTCTTTGCCCTAGTCTTGCTAAAATTGTTATCTCCACTAGCCCTCAGGGGGAGGTGTGACACAACATCAGGTGACCTTGAAATGGTGGCACAGCGCTTCAATTTTCTGGCCACTTTTATCAAATTGTTCAATGTAGCTTCCACCTAAATGTCTGTATTATCTACTTGTAGATGTTCCACTATTTGTGAATTCTGAGTCAGTGTCATATGTTCCTATGTCTTAATTTGTCCTGCATCGTCTGTTTCACTCTCTGTACTCCACCTTTACTAATTGATTGGCTTCCACATATAGATTCCTCATTTCGTGACCCGCCAGCAACTTTGTGTAATACATGACTTTTAGGGCAACCTATTAGATTTGAATTAAAGATGTGTGATGAGCTTTGAGTAGGCATTTCAATACACCAGAATCATGAAATATATAATCTGCTTTCTGTTAATGATTTCACCTGTATTTGTAAGGCAAAGGATACAGTATTTGGATCAGGATGTGATGTAGTGTTAAGAGCTCCCTTTTTTTAGAACTCCACTGCTGCAGTCATTACAGTCAGTATTTCATGAAATCCTTTACTGTCACATACAAAACAAATTCAGTTTTATTCATTTTGTTGTCAATGAAATCTGTTTATGTATACATGAGAGCTAAGAGCTCGTTGGCACACTGCAGAGAATATTTGCTTTCTCTGAGTCCCACTGGTGCATCCAATATGGCTGAATGGCGCTAACACAGCTTGTGTTTTACAGTCTGAAAGGGCTTGGTGATTGAGTGGGTAATGTGTTGTAGGTGTGAATGAAACTGATGGTGGTTCTCTGTTCATGGACTGACAGTAAATAGTGCTCACTGCCTGTTTTTGTCATTAATGTAAGCAGCTGAATTGACATTCAGCAATGATGACTGTTAAATGACATTCACATGGGACCTAACTTCAACAAAGCAACTAAAGAGATAAAAGGAGGTTCTAATTTAACATAGCTATCTAGAATAGACCTTTTCTGTCACTGTAAGAAAATGACTGTTGCTATTTAGTGTGAGAAAATGACAGAAGAGACTTTTTTTTTAATCCAACTGTTGAGTTCGGGGTCAGTGTGTAAATAGAGTTAGACCCAATTTTTATCTGGCCATAATACAATCCCTACTACTGCATACCACTGTGCTTAAATTCTCCATCCAACAGTTGGGATGGCTCCTAAAAAAACAAACAAGGGGGTTTAATTGATCTAGAAAGCCCCTCGTGTTGACACTCTTTGTGGTCCCAAATGCCCACAGGCTGTCTGCTGTGGTAAAAACCTGCCCCAGTCTCATTTGTTATGTAAGGGATGTTTTCAAACTCTCTTTTGTGCAATATTGATAGTGATTTAGATCAGGACTTGATCAGCTTGATCATGATTTGTAGGACTTCTCAGCACAGCCTACACCAGGGGAGACAGAGAAATCCATATGGTCTATTTTTCTACATATTTATTGGAGATGAAAAAAATCAGGCTGAAAATTGAATTGAAATTGAAGTTGTCCATGCTAAACCAATGTACCATTTGCAAATTAATCTGGCTGATTGAGATTCAGTACTGTTTCTGTATGCTTTGCTACCACAAAGCGATAGAAACGATAGAAACAATTGCTGTTCTGGAGCCTTTGATCATCATGTTAGCTGATCCCTTTAGTGGTGGCAGCATTTAATTAGCTCTCTGTCTGTCACCTAATAATAGGCACTAATATAGACATACACAGGGACGAGGCGTTGGGAGAAACAATATACATTAGTTAACCATGATGCAGTCAATCTTCATGTTGGTAGTTCTTAGTAGAGGCATTTAATTATGTGCCTCAATAGAGGCATTTAATTATGTGCCTGTTGCTTGTCTGACACATGGCAGGGGGAATGAGAACATATATGCATGTTTACGCATGTATCAGACATTAATTACATGCAGATAAAAGGAGAAGGAAGACAGGACAGAAAGAAAGAAAGAAACAAAGAAATAGAGAAACAAAGAAACAAAGAAAAAAAGAGGAAGAGAGAAAGAAAGAGGAAGGAAATAAGATTATGTCTATGCATCCTGGGCAGGTGCATAGACATAATCTCACCAATGTGACTGAAGACTGGTGTAGGAGTCATTTATTCCTTCTATGAAATTAAAGGTTTCTTCTACACATCCACCCTTGCTACTGCCATTATAAGTTGATCACTAGTAGCTCCTGGCACCCCTTTCCCTCAGGACCCTTTCCTTAGTTTTCCTTTGCCAAGCTTATAAGGCTCTCTCTGATGGTTTCATGCCACCAATCAGCCATCTGCTACATGGCACTCAATGTCCACCCTCTATGTAGGTACCCCCCCCCCCTCTGATCCCATGAGCCTCACAACAATAGAAACTGACCTAATCATCACACAGACTAGAAAGCAGGGAAGCTGCCTTGTATCAAACCTTAAGGTCCTTCAAAGAGAATCAGCATGACACCTAATGAAGTACTGTCAAGCAGACTCAATAGCGCTTCATCGTTTCACCATGTAGACCAATGAAAAGGATATACACAGTAGCAGTCCTGAAAGATTGAAAGAATTTAGCAGAAATATAGCATGTTCCCATAGCCCTGCTTCCAGGACATTGTTTTGTTGCACCCCTCCTTATGCACCACTACAGTTCCTCTTCTATCTCCTGTACACACTGGGGGCTCTTCTTTTCACAACCCCACCCCATACCACCACACGTCCACCACCAGCCTGCTACCTCTATGCTGGTATCTCTTCCCCTGGAACAACTGTGTCATCCTCAATCACTCACCCCTCTGCATCCATCCTCCAGCTACCCGCACTTATTCCCGCTATTGTAGGGTGTGATTGAGTGGGACAGCTGTGTGTTCCCACTGGACCTTTCTGGGTGTATGCCCAGGAACAGAGCAATGTTTCTGAAGGCATTCTGCTGTTGTTTGCTGTTCAGCCACAAGACAGAGGTGTAAAGCCTGAAGTTAACCCTCTGAGGGGGCATCAGAGGGAAAACCTATTTAAGAGACCTACACAACTGAATTAAGCTATGCAGTAGTGGCAGATTTAGATATTGTGCAGCAGTGCTCACACCCTTTCTTTGCCCATGCACTTTCCTGACTTTATTCCTCAAACCTTGCACTCTCTTGTCCTCTGCCTCATGTGTCATATAGCTCTGTTTCTGTACCACTAGATGAGCTCATTAAAGAGCGATTGAATGCAATCAATATATTCTTAGTTGGATATAAATACTATGTTTATTTATATAGCCCGTTAATTCAGTTCAATAAGATATTGATGTTTCACAGATCTCAATCTGACTGTAATCTATACACTGTAAAAAGTTTATGTTTTATAACAGAGTTGTCTCTTGTAAACCCGCAGCGGAAAGTGCTGTACTCTCAAATGTCATGGCTCTTACTGTAATACCAAGGCTTTGCTGGTGTAGGTATAATGAGTACAGTGAGTGATCCTGTATAATTACTCTGTATGCAGTATGCCCTAGGCCAGCCAGTCACCCTAGTAGCCCTTCAAAGGGTTTACCAAAATAGCCTTATAAAAAAATAATGTACTTTCCCCCACTAGAGGCCAGTAGTATACCATATGTTTAGTAAGTATAGCCTTATATTGTACACCTGAATCCAATATTGTCCCCAGAGCTTAGTAATGAATTGCAATATGATAATAACCTCAACAGGTTCAATTTAGCATTGTGCACCAATAATATTGTACAAGGTTACCTGAGAAGAAACTAGGAACAACCAATAATATGCCTACATGACACCATAACTGTGTCTAAATCTGAAACACAAGTCCCCGGACTCTGGGGTTAAAGCTAAGATAGGCCTACATGCCTTTAGGTTATTTCAGTGTTAAAACTGAATGAACATTTCTCACCCTTAATAATGCCTCAATAATGGCACTTCATTGGGATTGGAGACAGTTTTGCATTAGGCATGCATTAGGTATGCATGGTTTATAGAATCAATGCATGCATGGAGCACACACATAAATGATATTATGGGGATAATTACCATGAACTGACCCCAATAGCAGAGTATATAGCAGTGTCTTTTATAACATACCTGTATATACAATACATTTGTTGTTAATTAACAGAACCCCTGGCTGTAATTCTACAATTCGAGTTTCTGTAATTTTACAGCACTAGTTGCTGGAACCTCAGGTGCCAGCAAAGGTTTCTGTAAATTTAAAGTATATTTCATAGTTCATTTACAGCACAATCTGCTATATATTCACAAAAAAAAATATTGTTGTTTATTTACAAGGAATCTTTCTGTAATTTTACAGCACATTTTGCTGTTAATGTAAAGCATATGTTTCTGTAGAATTGATTGATCTTGCTGTATGATCACAGTGGCTGTAACTGTATGATTACTCTGAATTGCTCTGTAATAAATTTACAGTGATTCACCTCCAGTAGATGTACAGCAAAATGTACTGGATCCAAAGTTGCCAAAGGATTTTGCTGTAAAATAACCCTGCCTACTTCTTACAGTGTATCTGAGAACCATTATTCATACATTGATATTGATAATTAACATGAAATATTGATTATTAGCAAATATACACTCATTTTACAAAATTTCCCCTCGTGTCACTTCTGTAGTGTGTATCACAGCATCGTGTCTACTATAGTTTTAATTTCAATGCATCTGGATCCAAACATTGCCCCCAGCTACACACCTGCAGTTTTAGGTCAAAACTTATTTTGTTATTCTGTCTGTGTCTGTGTTTGAAATCCTTTGGCCCCTGGTGCAAATCCCTATGTAAATTCAGTAGAATGCTTACTAGGTCTACATCCCCTTGGTAAGTTCCTGCTTTATCAAGATGTCATCTGGGATCGCATAAAAATCTCATGCGTCTGGGGAAAGAACCTGACAAGATATTTAGCTGACCCCTAAAGCTGCTGAAGGCCATGGCTGGATGGAGTATTATTATCCTATTGAGCCTGATGTGGGCTGGATGTCTTGCAAAGCCCCTCCTCAATAGCCAATAGGAGTGTTGTTTGAGAAGACAGATCATTAATAGAGTGTCTAACAGAGGGCATTTGTCCAAGTAGGATCTATCCTTACCATTTCCTAATGTCTACTATTTCTCAAGCAGCAGTAAATATCTTGGGGAAATTTTGAAAGGTTGAATATATTCAAAGATTATGCCAATTTAAAGCGCTGAAATGCAAGTCAAAAAGAAATCTACTCTCTTGTGGATGACCATAAGTTACTAAAAATATGAAAGCTGAGCAGGTTGATTTCAGTTAGTGCCAATAGGAAAACAGTGTGCTTCTAATTTATCATAGTTATCTCGGCTAGACCTTTTCTTTACCTGTAAGAAAATGGTTGCTGATATTTAGCATGAAAAGATGGCAGAGAAGACATCTGTTTACCCAACTGCTGAATTGGGGACCACTGTTTAAATACAGTTAGATTCGATATTTGTCTCACAATAGTTTTATCTCTGTCACTGCTCACTTCTCTGCTTAAATCCTCTGTCCAACAGTTTGGATGGCTCCCATAAATGCAGGGAGTTTATCTCGTAAGACACTTGTGTTGACACTCTTGGTGGCCTTAAATGCCCAAAAGCTCTCTGATGTGGCAAAAAGCTGCCCTGGTCTTATTTGTTATGTGAGGGGTGTTTTCAAAATGTTATTGATTCTTATGTTTGTCTGGTTTGCACTGACAGTTAGTGTTCTGTAATATTGAACATGTTTGTATGACTTCTCAGCACAACCTATAGCAGGGGAGACTGTAGGAGAATCAAATCAATATGGTACATTTTCCAATGTTTATTGTAGATGAAAAGAATCAGGTAGAACATTGAAATTATATTGAAATGGTCTGTGTACCTGTGAACCATTTGCCAATTTATCTGGCCAATTATAATTCAGTTCTGTTTCTGTATGGTGTGCTACCACAAGGCCTGCTTTTCCAGAGAATTTGATCTTCGTGTCACCTGATCCCTTTACTTAGCAGCATTTAATTAGACCCTGTCCATCACCTGACACTTGGTACAGGGTTTTAAAACTTATATAGACATACACAGGGATCAGTCATTCAGAGAAACAATATACATTATTATTCTACCTATGACAGCAAAGCATATAGAGTTCATATACCTACACCACTGAGAGCTGTACTGTATGCACCCCAAGCTCAAAGAAGATCATTTGACGATCTTTTACAGCTTTTTGAACAAGATTTATCTCTAAAATATTCATTCCTTTGTCGATTTTCACAATTCAAAAACAGAGACATAACGATGGTAACTCTAGTGAGTAAAAATGGGCTAAAATTGACCCTTTAGCTCTTCCACAGACCTCTTTTCTCAACAACTCTTGGGGAAAGAGATTTGCTGTTGCTGTTATAGGTAGAATAAAACAGAAACACCACTTCATGAAAGAGATGAAAGAAAGAAAGAAAGAAAGAAAGAAAGAAAGAAAGAAAGAAAGAAAGAAAGAAAGAAAGGGGACAAAGAAGGTGGCAAAACCAAATTTATACATGACAGAGGAACCTTAGCATGCATATGGGCAGCAATCATAGCAGGTGTGTCGACATGATTTCACCAATGTCTTTATAGACTAGTATAGGAGCCGTATACATTATGTAATCAATATGATTACTATGATGAATGCACCCTATTCCGATCCCTCATGCCAGCATCCACGATAACGGCAGCGCTCATTGCAGATATTGCAGCTCACAGAGGTCCCCTAAACAAACTCCTGGCTGTAACTATGTGTTTGTGATCCTCACCTCCCAGTGGACCCATCTTCAATCCCATCCTATGGTTCACAGAGGTCCCCTACACAAACTCCTGTCTGTACCTATGTGTTTGTGATCCTCACCTCCCAGTGCACCCATCTTCAATCCCATCCTATGGTTCACAGAGGTCCCCTACACAAACTCCTGTCTGTACCTATGTGTTTGTGATCCTCACCTCCCAGTGCACCCATCTTCAATCCCATCCTATGGTTCCAACCATGAACAGCCCCTCCAGCAGCCTCAATGACCCCCATGTCTGAATCCTTCAATTTGTCCTATTATTGCTACTGATCGCTTCTGTGCAACTTTTTGTGTTTTTTTTCTACACATCTGCCATTCCCAGTAAACACCATACCAAAATGCTACGTAGTACTTTGGTATCTGTAGGTTTGGTTCCTACCAAATTGGTTTGAATTACGTTTTATTTTTGCTTGGTATATGGACGTTCAAATGTTAAGGTTTAACTTACGTTCTACATGCGAAGTCTTCTAAATTATACGTTTCCCTAGGTATTTTTACGTTTTTCTTCTAGCAAAATGCTACCTAAAAGTACAAAAAAAAGAAAAAAAAACTTTCATATTGCTCCCTATATCGAAACCATTTCCAGGTAGGGCCTGGGATCGATCCAAGGGCCCTTGTTTTTAAAAATCTTTGCTCTATCGACTGAGCTATCCAGGCAATCATTTTCCTTTAGCCAAGAGGATAACATATCTTCCTTGGCTGTAGGAATATGGTAATGCAAAGGACATGAATGACTTTTAACAGACCATTCTTCATCCGAATCGCTAGTACAATGGTAGCAGTTTGACATGACACGTGGAAGGTTCAGAGTTCAATGCTCCAACTAGATACACCTTTTTCAGGTGTTTTTCTATTTTATTTTTCAGTAGATTTTTGGTAGTAAAAGCACATAGAAAAACGTATTTCTGATGCCTACCTCTGTAGAATGTTACTGAACCTTAAGGTTTGAACATCCATATACCAAGCAAAACTAGGTAGTTCAGATCAAATTTCTACGTAGATATACGTCTGCTCTACCTCTATCTACGTAGTCGTGCTTACTGGATTTCACTCTCTATTGCCCTCATTGCCTGATAGGTAGTGGTTCCTGCCATCCCTCTCCCTCCCCTTCCCTTAGTCTTCCTTTGCCAATCTTATTAAGCTCACTGACGGTCTCGTGCCACCAAGCAACAATTTGCTACATAGCACTTACTGACCGTTTTCTTGGTACCACCCCTCTCATCCAAGGAGCCTTATAACAATAGCAAGTGACACTATCACCACACAGACTAGAAAGTGAGCAAGGTGGCATGTATTTAACTTTAACTGGTTTCTTTAAGTTCATCATGCAGTATGTCAAATTTATAGATATGAGATATAGATATTATGCATCTGAAGTGGATCAGTCAAGCAGACTCATTAGCACATTATTGTTTCATCATGGTGATCAACGGAAATGATGCACACAATAGTAGCCCTCAACGGTTTGAAGAATTAGCCAGATAGCATGGACAGTTCCCATACCCCTTCCCCTGAGACACTGTGTTCTTCCACTTCTTCTCATTCCCCCACATCGAATCCCTGTTCTAGCTCAAGAACAAGATGTGGAACTCTCCTTTTCCAAACCCCATCCCATAAACACACACCCCCGCCCCAGCTGCCTGCAATTGTGGCGCCTAGCTGGTGCTTGTTTCCCCTGGGACAAACTGCATCCTCAACAATCACACACCCCTCACCCAGTCCCCTCAAGACCCCCTCTTCTCCACCGATCCTCCTGCTACCCCCGCCCATGCCTATTATTGAAGGGTTTGATTGAGTGAGACAGCTGTGTTCTCCCATAGGGTCTTTCTGTGTGTGTGCCCAGGCAAAGAGCAATATTTCTGTTGTCTCCCAGTCAGAAACAAAACAGAGGTGTAAAGCAATGTTTGAAGTTAACCCTCTGAGGGAAGCATGAGGGAAATTTCTTAAAGGGCCTGCCTCATCTCCCTTTATTCATGCAGTAGTGCCAATGGTGCCTACCCCTCCCCTTTTTTTGCCTGTGCACATTTCCCCCTATCTTCCTCAACACTTGCTCTCTTGTCCTCTGCCCCTGTCCACCCATTTGTCCCCCTCTTACTACACCACTACTCTTAGATGAGTTCATTTCAGACTACATGTTCTGCCTTGCCGTAGTTCTCCCTGCTGGATTTCCCATATACCATTGTGGTGTGTTTCAGAGGAGGAGGCTGCTAGCAGATAATGTGACCTATTCTGATCTTGGCAAAGGCCATTAGGAAATAATGAAGATCTTTTCTAATGCAGCAGTGCAGTCAATACTTGTGTTTTGTGGATGTTTTGGTGTTCTCTGTCATGAAGACATTCTAACTACCTTCTACTGTTATAAGCTGACAGACACCAGAATATTTTTGGTATGCTGAACATTGATTTCCTAAATAAGCAAAAAGGAAAAAGGTTGGGTTCACTGCTATTTCAAAACTATTTGTAGTATAGTTGTTGTTGTTTCAAAAAAAAATTTCAATACCTTTTTGTGTAGTATGTCCTCAGCTGAATGTGGAGGGGAATCAGGACCATAGTCCAGCTACTCTACTATTGCCTTTCCTTATCCCCTTTCTATTCTAACCATGACCTTACTTGTTCAATGGATACCACCATCCACTACCCAATCATTCAGAAGATCACCTCCACATCTCAGGCTATACTTTCACAGCTAACCTGCCTGCTATACTATTACTGAGTGATACCAAAGCTCCCATAGTCCCTGGCCACCACTACCTACTCTACCTACCATATACCACTCTGTATGCCTCCACCAGTCACCTCTAAGCCACCTCTAAACCCCCGCTCACACTATACCTTCACCCCACTAAAGTATGTGACCCAACTGTTAGCGACGCTTGGCGAGATGAAATGAGGGAGGTAGAAGAGATATATAGCCAGGATTTTGGCATGGGCCACTGCTGCTGCCCCCACAACATTAACAAGAGGTGAGAGTGAGCAAAGGAAGTGAAATTATTATCCCATAGTGCACCACACACTCTGAGCGCATGACCATCAGACAGTCAACCCTATTATAAGTGAGGCTATCTACATGCAATTAGCCTACACTACTTCTCTAACCAAGTCTTCTTTAACCAAGCTCCAACCTTAATCACCACTCCCCCTGTAAGGGGTAAAGTATTTCTTATCAGACTCTTCTTTCCCTTATAGACAGCTGGCAAGCCAACATATCACAGAGTGGTCAATGACTCATTCTCCTGAATAGAAACGAATATGTATAGTAGTGCTGTATGAGGAGCCAATATATGCCAATATATGGCTGAACTAATCAGTGGCAGCACCTAATTAGCTTCTTCCTGTCAATTACACAATGGTGCCACTTGACACATAGCACATAGATGTTGTACAAATATAGAGGTATATTGACGTCAGTAGGAACAAGTAGTAAGCGCCATTGTCTAAAAACTCATTACCAGGGTCTTGCCAGAAAAAGCTTTTGATTGATCCTCACTTGTGTTAGTCTTAAAATCTGTCACTGCCTGCAGTTTATGAACATTTGACTCCTTTGACATCATGCATAAATGGAGCATAAAAAATCTTCATCTGAGTTCTAAATTAAAAGTATTGTAAACCAATGTCTTTTTGCCTTGTCAACATGACCTTAGCTTTCAGTGTACTTGAACAATAAAAATAATATATTCCACTGTTCATATACGTTACCTTTGTTTAACATATCATTTTATTAGTAGCCAGAGAAATAATTTGAATTTCCGGATGATTATGGGGTTCACTATTGATCAATTGCATTTCATCATGCAAATATATCAATATAATATATTCTTAGCTGGATATTGATAGCATATTATAAATAGTATTTGAGGCAAACTTCAAAAATATATATCATTCATAGCTCATCATAAAGCTTACCGTATTGTCATGTTTAAGCAATAAGTGCCTGTCCTGTATATGAGCCGGCGGTAATGCCCAAAGCTACCAGGAAATATCCACGACAATACGGTATGTTGTTTGTATCGGCCTGTATTCTCGTCCCTAGGCATTTCTTTAAGCATATCACTCCTGTGTTTTTGTCATTTCCTTCTGTAATACCAGTGGATATCAGACAGTTATCATCCTCTGTCAGCTCAGTGTAACCAAGTTATCTCCCATCTTGGTGTGTCTCGGAGGCCAGGGTCATTGTGGAATAAGATTTGTATCTATTCCAATCTTGAGGAGGCCCATGATGAAATGATGGGATTTTCCCTAACACTGTGCTGCAATCAATATTGGTGTCTCTGTTTGGTGGGCTCTGCCACACATACATCCTACCCACTTACCCAGTTCTCTCACCCACTTACCCAATTCTCTCAGGGTGATGTTTCACATCAATAGTTCATTGAAAGGTTTTCCTATAGGCTTTTTTTTCTTTTTCCATCAATCTAGTTTGCTTGTTGTTGACCATTGAACTGAACGGCGATTTCTATGAAGGTTTTCCATATGTATAGGAATGATAAGAATGTTTCACTGATTGCACAATTCTTCATCTATGTCCAATCATCGTTGGTCTCTCCTTTTTTTAGCTAGTCTGTATATTTTGTAATTGTTTCAGAGGGCAATCTTCTTGATACGAGGTGAAAGAATCTGAGTAGGCCCTATGATAGATCCGTGGGTTATAAGTATGAATTGCATGTCCGCTTTCTGGAACTCATGTTACCATTTAAGACCCTCGGTTACTACCCCTACCATCTACATTGTATACCACTATATACAACTCCACTATTCAGTATGTACCTCTATCCACTGGTCTTCTATCCCCACTAGACCCTGTCATAGCCTCTTCCTAATGCCCTCCCTGCCACCAAAGCTCTTACAATCCCCCAACACTGCCTTCTACTCACCTTGCCATATACAATCCTCTACTCCCTACCAGTCACCTCTAAACCACCAGTCCCCCACCTCTATCCCCGCTACCCTACTTATGTACGTGATCCAACTGTTAGCACACTCAGAGCATGTGACAAAGGCCATCAATATGATGACGTAAGATGCATTATGGGAGGCGGAGGTAGGATGCATTATGGGAAGTGGGTCTATAGAAAAGCTTGACATGGCCGAAAGCCATTAATGCTAGAGCAGGGAAATCTGCAAGTAATTAGGTTATTCCTATTCTCACTATAGCTCTGCATCGAGCTTTCTTCTTAGTTCTGCATTGGCATTTATGCAATTTGTTAATTTGTCATGGCCAGAGATTGCAACTGTAGCTTGTGAATTGTTCTAACTGATAATAGGGGCTTGTCATAGGCAACAAATCATTTTGTATTATGCAGGCAAGATATAAGATCCATGCATATTATGTTCCCTGGAAGGCAATCTTCCTGACTTTATTAGGATTTCCAACAACACCTGCAATATCACTGATATGTTTTTAAGTAGCATTTAGAGAATTGGGATAAGGCTGCATCCCAGCAAATTCTCGTTATCTGTCGCCATGATTGGTCATCAATGGTGACTCCTTTCTGAGTGATAACTCACTGCGTCATCTTTCGCCACTGTGTGTCAGTCTCACATGGCATGGCGATTTATCACAACAGTCGCCAACATGATCTCACTCACTGCGTGAGTATGTGCCACCCCTTGTCATCCCTCACAAAGCATGGTGACTTATCACCACCATCGCCAACATGGATCTAACTTACTGCGTGAGTATGTGCCACTGCCTGTCAACTCTCATTCAGAATGGCAACTTTTCACCTGCATTGCCACATGGCTCTCACTCACTGCGTGAGTGTGTATCACTCCTAGTTAATCTTCTCTCAAAATGGCGACTTATCACCACCATTGCCAACATTGGTCTCACTCAATACGTGAATTTGTGTCACTCCAAGTCAATGCTCTCTGAGGATTGCATCATCTGTCACTCACTCTCACTCACAGTGGCAACTTATCACCACCATTGCCAAAGTTGTTGAGACAGCACCACTGTTCAACATGTAGCCTATCTAGGAAGTGTGGGCATGAAGTATAAGTCCCATACGTATCAAATGTGCTTTGTTTCACACTGATTTCCATGTAATACTTCAGAGTTGAATCAAACAAGATTATATAGAGAGAATATCAATTGAATTTAGATAGAGGTATCTCTAAAATGAAAGCAACTATCCATAAACACCTTTTCTCTGGTTACAAGAAAAATACATAGGGAAATATCAACATGAACACCTTGTCTGTGGTTAGAGGGAAGATACATATGGCAATACCTTCTCTGGCAAAACATACTTTGATCTGGCAGATGTGAGGCTGCATGATTACCAATGTCGATGATCATGAGCTTTTCATCTAACAAGGTGAGTGATCACCAGCGTCGCCATCACTGGTCAAGATCCTCACCCTCTGTGGTGAACCTGTGCTATCACGAGGTACGCGTTTTATCTAGCGAGGTGACTGATCACAATCCTTGCCATCCGTGGTGAATGTGTATTATGACGTGGTGTGCGTCTCATCTAGCGAAGTGAGTGATCACTCATGTCGCCATCCCTGGTGAGGATGAGTAATCACTCATGTCGCCATCCCTGGTGAGGATGAGTGATCACCATCCTCGCCATCCCTGGTGAACATGTGCTATGATGAGGTGCGTGTTTCATCTAGCAAGGTGAGTGATCACCGGCATCGCCATCCCTGGTGAGTCTGAGTGATCACCATCCTCGCCATCTGAGGTGAGGCCATATGATCACCACCATTGCTATTCCTGGTGATCTTGTGCTATAGCGACATCGTGTTCCATCTAGCGACATGTGTGAGCCACTTCACACAGGTTGACGAGGAGTCACGACAATTTGCTGGGATTGTTCAGCTTCCCTATTTGAGTAAAACGATGTAATTTTGGTAGAGACATGAGCTCTTACGGACAATGACCCCGATCCTTTGTAGAATCTGGGGTGGGGGGTTCTGTCTGTGACAACAATTCTTTCTACAGGCTCCCTGAGGATGTATGTATAGATATATAATGCACCACCTGGCATCCCTTATGTCAAAGGTACTGGAGGCAAGCTATAAATAATATTATCACATGCATGGGATAGCGTAAGGGGCTTCGCTGGGCTCTCCATGCATGATAAAAACCAGTGTGCATGTCTGCTACATAGGTACCTTTATTTTCCCTAAGATATTCATGACTGAGGGATCTATTATAGACTTTGCGTTGTCAACACACTTATGCAAATGGTTGCTTCGAGTTGTCAACACACTTATAAATGCAAATGGTTACTCCCACACCAGAAATGGATTTCATACATTTAGCTTTTGCTCATAAATTCATGACTTACCCTCACATTTCCCAACTACACAAGTATGTATAGCTCACTCTTTCTCCCTTCACTACTATAATTTGTATATTTATATGTATAGATGGTAATCGGACACATCATTAAACTAATTTGGCTAATCACCATTGATAAATCATTTGTCAATGTTGATCAACATTGAACTGAACCTTCCAGGGTCATGTCACCACAAAACCACTCTTCCTCTGACAACACCTGAACTTTCACTCGTCCCTACTTGTATTAAGACTATTGTTGGTACCTATAAATAGCTGGTGTCTGTTTCCCCTGGGACTAGAATCGTCCAAACAGTCATTCACTTCTTGGCCAGTCCATGGCATTCACGGCCCTGCGATATAGAGCCCTTCAACTGCCCTAGTGTGTTATTCTCTCAGGGTGATGTTTCACATCAATAGTTCATTGAAAGGTTTTCCTATAGGCTTTTTTTTTCTTTTTCCATCAATCTAGTTTGCTTGTTGTTGACCATTGAACTGAACAGCGATTTCTATGAAGGTTTTCCATATGTATAGTAATGATAAGAATGTTACACTGATTGCACAATTCTTCATCTATGTCCAATCATCTCGATCTAACATTAGTCTCTCCTTTTTTTTTATCTAGTCTGTATATTTTGTAATTGTTTCAGAGGGCAATCTTCTTGATACGAAGTGAAAGAATCTGAGTAGGCCCTATGATAGATCCCTGGTTTATAAGTATGAATTGCATGTCACCTTTCTGGATCTCTGACGCCAATGGACTGCAGTGTCTAAAATCTGGCTCAGATCCTGCACCAACTCATGTTACCATTTAAGACCCCCGGTTACTGCCCCTACCATCTACATTGTATACCACTATATACAACTCCACTATTCAGTATGTACCTCTATCCACTGGTCTTCTATCCCCACTAGACCCTGTCATAGCCTCTTCCTAATGCCCTCCCTGCCACCAAAGCTCTTACAATCCCCCAGCACTGCCTTCTACTCACCTTGCCATATACAATGCTCTACCCCCTACCAGTAACCTCTAAACCACCAGTCCCCCACCTCTATCCCCGCTACCCTACTTATGTACGTGATCCAACTGTTAGCACACTCAGAGCATGTGACAAAGGCCATCAATATGATGAGGTAAGATGCATTATGGGAGGCAGAGGTAGGATGCATTATGGGAAGTGGGTCCATTCTATAGAAAGGCTTGATGTGGCCGAAAGCCATTTATGCTAGAGCAGGGAAATCTGCAAGTAATTAGGTGATTCCTATTCTCACTATAGCTCTGCATCGAGCTTTCTTCTTAGTTCTGCATTGGCTAGTGCATTTATGCAATTTGATAATTTGTCATGGCCAGAGATTGCAACTGTAGCATGTGACTTGTTCTAACTGATAATAGGGGCTTGTCATAGGCAACAAATCATTTTGTATTATTCAGGCAAGATATAAGATCCATCCATATTATGTTCCCTGGAAGGCAATCTTCCTGACTTTATTAGGATTTCCAACAACACCTGCAATATCACTGATATGTTTTTAAGTAGCATTTAGAGAATTGGGATAAGGCTGCATTGTTCAGCTTCCCTATTTGAGTAAAACGATGTAATTTTGGTAGAGACATGAGCTCTTACGGACAATGACCCCGATCCTTTGTAGAATCTGGGGGGGGGGGTTCTGTCTGTGACAACAATTCTTTCTACAGGCTCCCTGAGGGTGTATGTATAGATATATAATGCACCACCTGGCATCCCTTATGTCAAAGGTACTGGAGGCAAGCTATAAATAATATTATCACATGCATGGGATAGCGTAAGGGGCTTCGCTGGGCTCTCCATGCATGATAAAAACCAGTGTGCATGTCTGCTACATAGGTACCTTTATTTTCACTAAGATATTCATGACTGAGGGATCTATTATAGACTTTGTGTTGTCAACACACTTATGCAAATGGTTGCTTTGAGTTGTCAACACACTTATAAATGCAAATGGTTACTCCCACACCAGAAATGGATTTCATACATTTAGCTTTTGCTCATAAATTCATGACTTACCCTCACATTTCCCAACTACACAAGTATGTATAGCTCACTCTTTCTCCCTTCACTACTATAATTTGTATATTTATATGTATATATGGTAATCGGACACATCATTAAACTAATTTGGCTAATCACCATTGATAAATCATTTGTCAATGTTGATCAACATTGAACTGAACCTTCCAGGGTCATGTCACCACGAAACCACTCTTCCTCTGACAACACCTGAACTTTCACTCGTCCCTACTTGTATTAAGACTATTGTTGGTGCCTATATATAGCTGGTGTCTGTTTCCCCTGGGACTAGAATCATCCAAACAGTCATTCACTTCTTGGCCAGTCCATGGCATTCACGGCCCTGCTATATAGAGGCCTTCAACTGCCCTAGTGTGTTATTCTATGGCCTGTTATTGAGTGAGATAGTTGCATGTTCCTACTGTGCCCTTTGTGCACCTGTCAGTGCCACCGTACCCCCTACAATGTTGTTTCCTGTCCACCAGGGGGAGGTGTGAGGCAATGTCAGGAGATGAACTTTAAAGGGCAGAATAATACTTCCTCTTTTTGTCCTTTTTCCACTACTTCTGCTTATATTCTCTCTCTGTTTCCCTCTCCCCCCTCTCTCTCTATCTATCGCCCTCTCTCTCTCTCTCTTACTTTCACTCTCTCTCTCTTACTTTCTATTCTACCATTCTCTGGTATGGTAACATATCAATGATGCTGTCTTGTTGTTTTCTTGGCCTGTTCTACTCCATTCTTTCCCAGGCTAGTGGTCCCTGGTGTATCCCATTCCCCATCTCAATGTGCCTCAGAGGATGCGTCTGCTGCAGAAAAAGATTCATATCTATTCCAATTTCAGCCAGCCCCATGAGAGACTGACAAAGATTTCACAGGAGTGCAATCAATATTCATCCCATCCTTTGCTGCTCTCCATGTCTAACAGGTTTTGTCAGAGCTCTGAATTTTGTGATGCTGTACTTCACTTAATATTTTCTAGGACGAGTTTGGTGAAAGAAAGGGGATATCATCTCCAGAGTCGGTTACAAATACTTATCATCAGCTACAAATGAACACTTTGGTTACAAATTTGTAAATTTGGTTACAAGTAGTTATATCGATTAAAATAAATTTGGTAAAAAGGGCATTTAGCTATAAACAGTCCTCTCATCTACCCCCTCCCCACCAGTGCATACCCTGCAACCGTCTCTCCTCACCACCCTTCCTGATACCAAAGCTCATGTTAGCCCTAGCTGCCACCGGCTACTCGTTATGCCATATACCAGTCTCTACTCTGTACGGGTCACCTTAAACCACCCCTAAATCACCCTACCCCCTCTAGCCCCACTGCAGCCATGTACGTGATCCAACTGTTAGCAATGCTTGGTAACACAGTAGAAGTGATATATAGCCAGGATTCCGGGCTGGCCTGCTGCTATCTATCAGGAGATTGATGTGAGGGTGTGCGCAGGAAGTGGAATCACCATCCCAGAGTGCACCACACACTCATGTGACAAAGGCCATCAATATATGATGAGGTAAGATGCATTATGGGAGGCGGAGGTAGGATGCATTATGGGAAGTGAGTGCCATTTTACAGATTTGCTTGACATGGCCATACCTATTTGTGCTGGAACTGGGCAATCCACATAAAATAGAGTGTTTCTTACTCTAGCTATTGATCTGCACCAAGCTTAGAACCCTGACAACAGCTATATTCATGCCTCATGCTTAGCCTACAGGGTTGATACGCTCCTGAAAGGTCTGCATGATACCCCAATGAAGTTCTGGCAGACAGACTTGCAAGCACTTGGTACATCATGACAACCAATCACCATGATGCATTCCTGCACTAGGATTAAACAGGTTGTCAATTTGATATAAACAGGCAGACATCTTGATGTTTTTGATAATAGCATGGAGAATGATCTCAGGTGCAGAGCTGCCATCCCTGGGCACTCTTAAAGTGTAAATGGTGAGGTTGATTCAGAGACTAAAATAGGCAGCTTGCTGTTTTATAGCGTCTTAGGGAGTGTGCTTTGGGACATTGATGCCTCCCTGGGCTCCCTGAGGGTATACATAATTCACCACCTGGTGTCCCTTACCCCAAAGGTACTGGGAGCATGCAATAAATATTGCATGCACTGGATAAAAGCTTTGGGCCTCGCTGAGCTACATATCTGATGTAAATTACCAGTGTGCATGACTGCTACACAGACATTTTTGTTATCACTCAGATATTTATGACCCAGGGTTCTATCATAGCATCCACTCAGATCCTAGCTCCCAATCCACTGCTTCAACTCGTAAACACAGTCACACACAGATAGGCTCACTCCCAAACCTCTTATGAATTGTGAAAATATTATTTTTTGCTCTTAGTTTTATGGCTTGCCCTTCTTTTTTCCCACCCACACAGAAAAAAAGATACAGTAAATATTTACACATGTATGGGTAGGCTATTGTTGTTTTATATATACTTTCATTGGCACCAACGATATGCACAATCTAAATGATGGCCACATTTTTTTGTGACAACACCAAATTAGCTGCCAATCTCTCACAGAAAAATACCACCGGACACATTGTACATGTTTCATCAAATGGAACTGCTGCAGAGTTTAGTAAATCACAGCATCACTTTAACCTGGGCATCATCATCTTAATGACGTGGGCACCACATGTCTTCCTGATGTCCTACATTGTGCCCTGTCCTGAGTCATTCTGACATTGATCATGCACCTTTAATTTGTCTGTCTATTCCTTTTGGTAGTGAAGTCCATCTGGCATAACCTTCAATTAGATTACACTCAATGCCAAATTGATGAAACCTGACAGCAAGATGGCTCTAGACTGGTGGTAAATTGATTCCAAAATTACACAATACATTTTCAGGTTTCCAGTTTTCAAGACCTAGTCTTACACACAGCATCTTTGCGGCCAGTGGCATTACTTCTTGCATGACAGCATTATTTGAATGTGAACTTGGACAGACACACAACACAACACCGGCAAGATATCAAGAGTCACTGAGACTTTAAAAACATACTTATTGAAACAATTAAGAGTCTGAGTACTGAATGCTCAGCCTACATCTTGTAATCAGTAATGCTCCCTTGTCCTTAGGTTATCTGTTGTCCTCACTGGACTTGAGGATCAAGACATACCCTCCTGGTTAATCCATTAAATCACGTTTCTATTTCCTTTGTTAGAGATACATCACCTGCTGATTAAAGGTGTATTGTGCAGTCATGGCTGCATGTGAATTATACGTACATCCTTAGTTAAGCCACAGTTAGCCTTGATTGTGACTCCTGTTCATCAAGGGTAGGTGGCCACAACCACAATTCTGACATTGCGACATCCTTAGTGCAGATGCCATCACTTGATCTGGTACCCTGCAAGAAAATCACTGCATCAGCTAGTATGATGGGTACCAGTTATTATACAATGCACCCTAAAACATCAGCACTGAAGGAAGGGAATATTCTCATTGGTTGTCAATTCATCCTGCTACCTCCATATACATTCCTGTCATTCCATGTGTGAGATGAGAACCAGATAAGGAGTATGGCATCCCTCCCATAAGCTCCTGACGGCTGTGGTTGCATGTAGTGTCATTATCCTAATTGGCCTGATGTGACATGATTAGCAAGTAGTCCCTTCTGCAAACTCCTCATGAGTCGTAGCCTGCAATGATTTAAAGTAATTAGTAAAGTGCCAATGGAGCTGTCAAATTTGATATTGTCATTATCACATATCTGTAACAGAAGAAGAGCACCATAGGGGTTAACCGAACTATGCACTACTTTTACGATTGTACATAAAAGGATAGAATTGGAGAAACTTTGGGAATTATAGTGACTTATAAATATGGAATGCACCATGACAACAAAAGGACATTGAAATACTACAAAGCCCTCAAGAATCTACAGCTCATCCTGCATGTCTCCCTGGGCCCCACATCCAATCTATCCTCTACACCTTTAACAAAGTAAGGACTTCTTTCTCTGACACCTGCTGACTGTCCACTAGACCTACCCCTATCTCGGCTATATTGCAGCCCCCTAGCTGGTGTCTGTTTCGCAGCGGACCAGGTGTTTTCCCCAAAAATCACTCCCCCCTCCACCAGTCTCCTCAAAGCATTCCCAGGAGGGCAATTCATAAAATCTGATGATCATACTAGGTATAATGATTGTCAGTTTTTATGAACCACCCTGCTGTCCTGCTAAACATTCCTTCCCTTGGTCTAGCATGTTATTGTATGGCTTGATTGAGTCAGACAGTTCATGCACTCACAATGCCCTTTGTGCACATGCCAGTAGCACCATGCCCCTACAGTGTTTTTCCTGTCTGTAAACCAGAAGGAGCTGTTTGGTGACATTGCAGTTGACCATAGCAACATAGTATTCTAGGATTTGGTGAGTATATCTGTGTCTGCCTCTCCCTCTAGAATTCCCTTTCCTCTTTCTATTTCACTGATTGAACTCCCTTTCTCACTCTCTTTCCCTGTGTGTGTGTGTCTCTCTCTCTTTCCCTCCTTCTCTCCCTCTCTCTGATTGTCACATCTACTTCCCTAAGCTCATATCAGGCCTCTATCTAATACTCCTTTATAGATAAACACATAAACTGTTTTTTCCTTCTGAGAGTTCCATGTATCTCCATCTCTGCCAGCCTAGTGGTCCCGGGTGGGCTTCCCATCTCACTGTGTCTCAGAGGATGTGGCTGCCGCAGAATAAAATTTGTATCTATTCCAATTTTGGCTGGGCCATGAGGGAATGAAGAAAGATTTCCCCTAACGCGTTAGTGCAATCAATACGTGTGTTGCTGGATGGCGTCCTTAACCAGACACATCCTACCCACTTACCCAGATTTCTTAGAGTAATACAAACATTATTGACAGGTTTTCTATAAATCTTCTCCTTTTATCCATTGCTTTTGTCCATTTGTGATTTACTGTTGAATTGAAAGCATGTTCTTGGGCAGTTTTCCTGGGGTTTGTTGTTAGAAAAGATATATTTCTTTCGGAAACTGATTTGCTATGTGTACATCAAAATATATCATAAAACATGTTAAGGAGGATATTCCAATGCCTTTTGCTATTGCATTTCCTCAGCTCTGATTTCAATATTTGCATCTGTCCTAATATTTCAATGATATCTGAGAAAAAAAACGTGTCACCGACCCTATAAATCTCATCCCATATACATACAACCACCGAACATTGTTAACATCCACTGCTAATGTCTACACTGAAAAACTGAGAGGCACGAAACTCGTCAGTGCAGACGACTTTAAGTCCTCAGGTTGACGATACCTAAAACTACAGCTTAAGGTCGTCAAAGTGGCAACTTAAGGTCGTCATCCTGACCACCTAAGTCGTCAGTATGACGACTTTCTATTGTCAGTATGACGAGTTTAGGTGGTCATTTGACCTTGACTACCCTAAACTCGTCTGTATTGATGAGTTTCAGGCGGTGGCATGTTTTCTGTGTACAACCAGGACATATCCACCCCTGCTACCTGCCAATTCCAACATTGCTTGGCCAAAGTCTACACCTACTGCCCCTTCTGCTACTACTATACTAGAGCTCCCCTAAGCCCTGGCCACCACCACCTACTTTCCATGCCATATACTCCACTCTGTAGCAGCCACCTTAAACCACCCTATCTCCAGCCCGAGCCCACTTATATATGTGATACAACTGTTAGGGATGCTTGGTAACACAGTAGTAGTGATATATAGCCAGGATTTAGGCCTGGGCTGCTGCTACCAATCAGGACATGGCGGAGATGTGAGGGTGTGCACAGGAAGCGAGATTACCATCCCAGAGTGCACCACACACCCAGAGCATGTTACAAAAGCCACCAATATGATGAGGTAGGATGCATTATGGGAGGCGGGGTAGGATGCATATTGGGAAGTGGGTGCCATTATACAGATTTCCTGGACCTGGCCAAACCATTTGTGCTAGAGCAGGGAAATGTGCAAGTAATTAGGTGTTTCCTATTCTTGCTGTAGCTCTGCATCAAGCATCAGTTCTGCATTGAATTACAACCTTGGCATGTACCTTGTTCTAAATGATTCAGGGGCTTGACATAGGCAACAAATTAAATTTTTTTGTATAATTCAGGCAAGATATGTTCGATCCATATTTATGTCTTCCTAATTTTAAAGTGTTGACTATAGCAAAATTAAAGAAAGAACCTGCAATAAAACCTGTGTTTTAAAAGGTGCAAAGAGAGCATTGTTTGGGACAAGGCTGCATTCTTCAGCTTCCCTATTTGAGTGAAAAGAGTTCAGCAGAGACATGAGTAGTCAAGCACAATGACCTCCATTGTGCTTGGGTACCCCTACAAGCTCCCCGAGGACATACAGATATCAATTCACCACCTGTCATCCCTTACCTACTACTGGAGGCATGGAATAAATATTGCATGCATGGGTAGGGGCCTCGCTGGGCTCTGCCCGCATGGTTAATCACTTGTGCGCATGTTCTATTGTCACCTTTGTTTTACTAAGATATTTATGACCAAGGGGTCTATTATACTCGGATCCAAGCTCCCAAACTACTGCTTCAAATTGTGAACAAATTTATACACATGGTGATGTTTATTCCCACGCCAGAAATGAATTTTGTACATTTCAGCTTTTGCTCATAAATTCATGACTCACCCTCACTTTTCCCGCTCACACAGCCGAAACTGTTACTGTACAAATTAATCAAGCATGGGTGGCTATTTCTGTACTCATTGATAAAGTTCTGACTCACACAACTCTCTTTTAATACTATAGTTTGTATATTAACATGCATGTATATATGATACCGGGACACAAATCTTGAATCCACATTGAATAACATCGACCAAACACTTGTCAATATTGATTTAATATTAAACAGGGTCCCCACAGGGTCCCCACACCAACTTCTGTTCTACAACATGAACAAAAACCTCTTCTTCTGACAACCCCTGAACTCTCACTCATCCCTACTCCTATTAAGAATATTTTTGGCACCTGGCTGGTGTTTGTTTCCCCTGGAACTAGGTTGGCCTTCCACAATCACTCACTCCTTGAACAGTCTTGCAAGACATTCCCAGTGCTGCTGTATACAACCCTTCCATTACCCTCGTGTGTTATTGTAGGGCTTGTTATTGAGTGAGATAGTTATATGTTCCCACGGGTAATACCAGCATATCTCTGTACACTGTTGTTTCCTGTCTGTCCACCAGGGGGAGGTGTGAGGCAATGTCAGGGGATGACCTTTAAAGGGCAGAATAGTTTTTCAAAGTGATTCCTTTTTATTTTGTTTCGCACTACTTGTGCTCATGTCCGTTCTCTCTCTCTCTCTCTCTCTCTCTCTTGCAATCACTTTTGCTCTATCCTTCTCTCTTAATATAGGTAATCCTCCCATACCCTATGCTCTGGTATATGAATATATCAATGATGCAGTATTGTTATTTCATTTGCTTGTCCCAGAAAATATCAGACAGTTATCCTTCTCTGCCAGTCTAGTGGTCCCACGTGGGGTTCCCATCTCAGTGGGTCTCAGAGGGTGAGCCTGCTGTGGAATAAGATTTGGATCTATTCCAATTTCAGCCAGCCCCATGAGAAACTGACAAAGATTTCACAGCAATGCAATCAATATTCATCCCATCCTTTGCTGCTCTCCGCCATGTCTATCCTACCCAGCTACCCAGTCCTTAGATACTGTCGTTTCACAAAAATTGGATACTAACAGGATTCGTCAAAGCTCTAAATTTTGTGATGCTGTACTTCACTCAATATTGACTGCTGGAATAAGTTTGGGGAAAGGAAGGGGATATCACCTCAAGAGTTTATTTGGGTACAAATACTTATCTTCAGCTACAAATGACCACTTTGGTTACAGATTTGTCAATTTGGTTACAAATGGCTAGATCTACTTGAAATGAATTTGGTTAAAAGGGTTATATTAAGCTATAAACAGTCCTCTACCGCCTCCCCCACCCATCCAGTGCATACATTGCAACAGTCTCTCCTCACAACCCTCCCTGCTCCCTGCAAGCCCTAGCTGCCACCACCTACTCGCCATGCCATTTACCAGTCTCTACTCTGTACGGGTGACCTTAAACCAACCTAAACCACCCTACCTCCTCTAATTATGTACATGATCAAACTGTTAGCGATGATTGGTAACACAGTAGTAGTGATATATAGCCAGGATTCAGGCCTGGGCCACTGCTACCAATCAGGACATGGACCAGATATGAGGGTGTGTACAGTAAGTGGGATCACCATCCCAGACTGCACCACACACTCAGGGCATGTTACAAAGGCATCAATATGATGAGGTAAGATGCATTATGGGAGGTGAAGGAAGGATGCATAATGGGAAGTTGGCGCCATTGTAGTGGTCAGCGGAAAATGTCATGGAGAAACCCGGACTCAAACCCGGGACCCTCCATCTTCGAAACTTCCCTGGCCTGACATTCTCTACCTTCCAACTACCCTGGATCGGTATGGTATACATAGGGGGAGTGACACAATCAAGTGAACAGTCCCTCTGAAGGCTCTGCGCACCCGACGGGGGAACAAACCCCTACACTCCTCCCAACCAGCTTCAACCGTATCCCGCCAGAACCGGTCCTCCAGTCCAGTCTGAACGGTACCAGTACTGAGTCACACACATCCAATTGAATCTCCTGTTCCCAGGATTTACCGTGGGTGCCACCTGTTTCTAAGTCTCCCAGCACTAGCAAGTTGAAGCGCTTGTCCATACCATACCAGCCCAGGTACCGAGCTCTCTTAAGATCCCCCTTGCGAGGCAGGACCACTCAGTTTCTCCACCCATGTAGTGGTCAGCGGAAAATGTCATGGAGAAACCGGGACTCGAACCCGGGACCCTCCAACTTCGAAGCGGAAGCTCTACCCCTGAGCTACTTCCCCTGGCCTGACATTCTCTACCTTCCAACTACCCTGGATCAGTATGGTATACATAGGGGGAGTGACACAATCAAGTGAACAGTCCCTCTAAAGGCTCTGCGCACCCGACGGGGGAACAAACCCCTACACCATTATACAGATTTGTGCTGGAACTGGGCAATAACCATACAATAAAGTGTTTCTTACTCTAGTTATGACTCTGCACTAAGTTTAGATCTCTGGCAACTGCTGCATTCATGCATCATGCCAATCCTACATTGCCGATACACTCCTGAAGGGTCAGTATGATTCTCAAATGAGGTGTTAGCATGCAGACTTGCACGCATTGGTACATAATGACAACCAAATATTGTGATGCATTCCTGCACCAGGCAGGCAGACCAGGACGGAAATCCATTGTGAAGATTTAAAGCAGCATCGAGAATGATCTCAGGGATGGATCTGCCATCTTTGGGCTGTCTAAAAGTGTAAATAGTACGTTGGGTCAGAGACTAAAACATGCAGCCTGCTGTTTTATAGCATCATTGGGAGTGTGAATTGGGACAGTGATGCCTCACTGGGCTCCCTGATGCTGTACATAATTCACCACCTGGTGCCACCTGTTTCTAAGTCTCCCAGCACTAGCAAGTTGAAGTGCTTGTCCATACCATACCGGCCCAGGTACCGAGCTCTCTTAAGATCCCCCTTGCGAGGCAGGACCACTCAGTTTCTCCACCCATGTAGTGGTCAGCGGAAATTGTCATGGAGAAACCGGGACTCGAACCCGGGACCCTCCAACTTCGAAGCGGAAGCTCTACCCCTGAGCTACTTCCCCTGGCCTGACATTCTCTACCTTCCAACTACCCTGGATCGGTATGGTATACATAGGGGGAGTGACACAATCAAGTGAACAGTCCCTCTAAAGGCTCTGCGCACCCGACGGGGGAACAAACCCCTACACCATTATACAGATTTGTGCTGGAACTGGGCAATAACCATACAATAAAGTGTTTCTTACTCTAGTTATGACTCTGCACTAAGTTTAGATCTCTGGCAACTGCTGCATTCATGCATCATGCCAATCCTACATTGCCGATACACTCCTGAAGGGTCAGTATGATTCTCCAATGAGGTGTTAGCATGCAGACTTGCACGCATTGGTACATAATGACAACCAAATATTGTGATGCATTCCTGCACCAGGCAGGCAGACCAGGACGGAAATCCATTGTGAAGTTTTAAAGCAGCATCGAGAATGATCTCAGGGATGGATCTGCCATCTTTGGGCTGTCTAAAAGTGTAAATAGTACGTTGGGTCAGAGACTAAAACATGCAGCCTGCTGTTTTATAGCATCATTGGGAGTGTGAATTGGGACAGTGATGCCTCACTGGGCTCCCTGATGCTGTACATAATTCACCACCTGGTGTCCTATACCCCAATAAATATCGCGTGCACTGGATAAAGGCTGGGGCCTTGCTAGGCTCCATATCTGCTGTAGATTCCCAGTGTGCATGTCTACTACATGTTTTTTTTTGTTTTCACTCAGATATTTATGACCCAGGGTTCTATTATACCGCCTACTCAGATCCGAGCTCCCATTCCACTGCTTCAACTCGTAAACACATTTACACAGAGACTTGCTCACTCCCAAACCACTTATGAATTATATTTTTAGATATTTGTTTTTGCTCTTAGTTGTATGGCTTGCCATTCTTTTCACCCACCCACACAGTTCACAGGATACAGTCAGTAAATATTTACACAAGCATGGGTGGCTATTTCTGTACTCTCTCTTTTTCTCTTTTTATATATATTTTCATTGACATCATCAATGATTGCCATACTTATTTGTGACAACATAAAATTAACTGCCAATCTCTCACAGAAAAATACCACCTGACACATAGTACATCTTTCAACAAATACAGACACGTACAAATATCAGTCAATGCCTGTGTTTGTGCCAACAGGACTCATTATTAGATTCTGAGAGTGGGAGCAATTCATTATATTTGTTAGACTTACACTATATTGATTTTGATCACAACCTATGGATAACAACCTAAACATCAGCATGTACACTGGTGAACTGTCCATGTGTTTCTGTAAGATTCCTTATTAATTACACTGTACAATGGCTGAAAAAAACGGAGACCGCAACATACCAATTATAGCTTATGTGAGGCTGCTGAATCTGAAAATGAGGTTAAAAAATGCCTATTGGCTCTCAATTCTGAGATATCCATAGGGTGCCATTTATGCTGAAAATTACCTCCAAGGGCAGTGATTCCATTATGTTCACCTATATAGTGTAGTCCATACATGTAAAAGAACTTTCTAATGTCATTCCTAGTATTTGTCTGGGTAATATCAATAGCTTGGACACTTGTGCAAATCATCTTTCACCCAAAAGTGGCTCGTAGGCCTTTATCATTCCGAGCGCCGGAACCAGTTTTATGAAATATTATGTGTTCCGTGTTAGCACACTCCATATGCATGATTGTGGCAGTTTTGGTAGTTCAGAAGCAAGAGTCCACCTTGGATAATGCCAAAAAGGGTCAGGATTTATATATATCCACACCAAATAGGTTCAATTTCATGTACATTGCATTATAACCACTTGTTTCGGGGATGTATTGCTTCATTTTGGTACAAGGGCAGTCATCTTAAAAAGACAGCCAAATTTCCTTTACTTCCTTCAAACATTGACACCTGGATCATTTAGAGCATCCAACCATGATTTATGGTGAGTAAGGCTGCATATAAACATCAGGATTATCTATAATCATGAGATTAAAGTGAGTGTAATTTGATATTATAACGAAAAATAGGTTACATAGTAAATGAACTCATGGCTTGCCCTCAGTGCAGTAGAACAGGATTTCTGGGAAACAAGAGGGCTGAGGACTTTGTAGAGTGTGTGGATATATTGCTGCCACATATTAGAAATTCAAATGCAAGATGTCCTTGAAGATCTACTTTCTGTGTGACCCCCTCCCCCCCACCCATCCTTTAAAAAAAACCTGTGGCTCAGTAAGTGACATACATGAGGAGAGATTCTAAAAGGAGATTCTTATCTTTTCTTCTAGCAGCCAAGTAATTGGGTCTGATGTGGGATGAGCCCGAACATTGTGTACAAGAGACAGGCAAGGCAGTCCCGAACAAGTGTCGTATAGCTAATGTTTCGAGCATATTTACTGCATATTCACTGCATATTACTGAGTCAAAGGATGAATAGTTTGTTAGATATGGGTTTGTAAATGGTTATCAAAAACAAATAAACCAGATTTGATTTGATTTGTACAGTTTGCACTAATATGGATTTGGCTACCGAGGATGAAAATGGGCAATTCTAGGTATTATGGGTATCTCAAAATTGAGAGCCGCCAGCAAAAAATGGATGTTATTTTATAATTCCCCAGGTCAAAATACATAGGAATTAGTGGGTTTCAACTCTGTTTTTTTACGAAAAGTGAAATTTTGTTGTACAGTGTGTAGTGGTTCGTCTCGTTAAGTTAGATTAAATCATAACGAAGAGAGAGAAAAGTTTCCGGGTAGGCAACCGAGCTTTTATTTCAGAGCTTGCGTTACATACGATCACAGCCTCAGAGGACTACATGCTGCTAGTGCATTCGGTTACCCTTTCGGGTAACAACCTGGTTGAGCAGTGGGTAAACCACTACTGAGGAACCTAGGGCTAGGACCAGCCTTATATAGGGGAAAAGCCCGCGAAACTCAGACCGGCCACGTGACGTGTGGCGGACGAGTGGTAGGCCCCCTGGTGTAGTGGATACGAACCCAGAGGCAGGTGCTGCCACCTGCCATCCGGATTCCCCCACCACACCCGAAGGACCTAGGTCTGAGTCTCACGGGTGCATGAACGTTAAAGTGTAAAATACCATACCCCTACACTGCCCCCCTTAGACAATAACTTGGGGGTAATTAAACCGCAGTGTATTAATAACCTAGTAAGTGATTGTTTACAATACTAAAAAGGGGTATTAATTACACTTGCTCGATGTGAAATAGGCTATAGTATAAGACTATCCTATTTCTGAAAAATTATACAATAATAGCATCGAGTGTCGTTCATGTTATTTCCATCACTAGCTTATAACAACCATAAATGATAAATATACAATTATCACAGATTTATAGTAACGTTTTGACAACAGTAGGGTCCTGAAAAGGACCGGTGGTTGTTAACAATGATCGTATTATGGTTATTGAACCCGGAAAAAAAATTTTCGACTTTTTAAATTAACAGCTCTGTCTACTTTACAGAGTGAATTAAATATTAATGATCAGATATGGACAATTAATCTGATACTATATGAACACAATTAGGTATTAACCTGAGTAATACAATACTAAGTTTAGAGAAATCCGTTGGACCTTCTCTTATTTTATAGAAAAATATTTATACTTTTGAGACGCAGCTCAGTTTATACCTTAGTGTTTTATATTTACAAGTTACAGAAGAATTATAGTCTCTTAATATATTGAGACCAGGAATGACCTATATAGACAGTTATAGGTCTAGGATTACCTTAAATAACTTTTAGGATTCGCAGATCCAGTATATTTATAGGTACCCTTATATAATAATATATCTTTATAAAAGATATTATATAGTTATAAATACAATTTTACATACAATATAATAATATCAACAAAGTTACTTGTTTTCATGATTGGAGGATGTAACAGGAGTCGGATGCTGCTGATGGCTTGGTATGGGCGAGCTGAACCCTGATGCCTGAAGTGCTATAGTAAAACTTGTTGGTGGGTGTAGCTAAACCCTGATGCCTGTAGTGCTAGCTAACTGGAGGTTATAGTAGATCCAGTTGTAGACTGTTGATGGACTCTATGGGCGTAGCTAAACCCTGATGCCTGTAGTGCTAGCTCACAAATAGTAGTGGTGTAGTAGTAAATCCGGTTTGTAGTTCAAAAGTCCATATTAGTGTAAATTGTCCATGATTTTATAATAGGCACAGTCATTACATTGTGGCACAGTACAATTATGGTGTTTACAGCATTCGTACTCCTCCTCCAGAGTGACTTGTTTGTTTTCTCCTTCTGTTTTCAGTTTCCGGATTAGGGTACAGTTTGGTACCCGAATCAATACGGGTTGGATAAAAAAATGGTTTCTTATCCAACAATGCATGGGTAATAGAACCCCGGGACACACAATTATGTCCGATCTTCATGCAACAGTTTTTTACTGTTCCATGTTCTCCTCGGGTGGCTGGTTTGGACCCGGTTGTTGAGCCAGTGGCTGAACAGGGGGGTTCATACCAGTTCCATCCGTAGGTGCCAATGCGGGGACAGCAGGTGTAAGTTTCACCTTTTGGCGTGCTTCGAACAGCTTCAAAGCATGCTCAGGTGTACCGTCCCAGTTATCCATGATAACTCCGAAGACCTTGAAGAACTTTTGCTGGTTCTTCATGTTCGTTGCTCGTTCTAGGTCGAGCATCTGAGAAGCTGTTTCCTTCTCGGATAGGGCCTCCTGCCGCAGATTAGCAGCTTCCTGCTTATCTTTGGCAACATCCGCTTTGATCTGAGTCGAGATTCGGTTGATCTCTGACTTCTGGATCGCGTCAATACACTGGAGAGTGCTCGACACGGTCCGACGATACATGTCCAGGTGGAGGTTTTCCAGATGGTGCTGTAGCGTCTCAAATTGTTTGCTCTGGATATTGCAAGACAATTTGTCCTCCTTCTTGAAGAAGGTCTCCACTGTCTGGATCAGCTTAGGCCGATGAACCACAGCACCAGGTGGGGGTACCTGACCCTGAGGCTTCGGCTGTGCTCCAGACCCACTCGCAGTGACAGCTACCTGCGTGTGCGAAGAAGCAACCGCAGTAGTAACCGCACTAGCAGTGGTCGAAGAAGGGCCTTGAGTTGGTAATCCCTGAACCAGGGGCAACCGTGACAATTCCCTTCTAAGGTCTTTGGCCGTCAACAATGGTGCGGGTGGACGTTGTCTCACCACAGCACTCATTGTAGGTCGGGGAGCTTGACCTCCTACTGTCGGCAGTTCCTGCTTGACCCTCCCGTACTGATCAAAGATTTGCATCTCTGGTCCGGGTGGGCCTATAGCAGGGTACTGCTTCGGGTCTTTGACATTCAAAGGCGCGTGTTTCCGGGCGGACTGGCCACTCGGTCCACTGACACCAAAGAATGTCGGGTTCTGTGCACCTCGTGGAGTTGGTGCTCGCCCATAATGGGAAGGAGTTCCAGTAGGAGATGGAAGATGTGGCTTCTTCCTTCCCCCATTTGTCTGTCTCTCCAGCGCCTCCAGTGGTGACCTGGCTCGGCTTGGAGATTCAGACGCCTGTCTCTTCCTATCTGCTACAGAGGGTCCCTGGCGGTAATCCCTGCGGCTTCGGACCTGTTCTCCGGATGGAGTTACATAAGCCCCACCACGACGGCGGGCCTTGTTGCTTCTCCATTCGTTTAACAGATCGTACTCCTCCTGAGCGTACTCTAGTTTGCCGGACCCGGGAGTCTGGGCAAACCGAGCCTTTAGTTTCTGGTTAGTACCAGGAACCGTAGGCGCAAACTGCTTCGTACTCGGTGTGAGGGAAGCCAACTTCTCTGCATTGAGGCCCCTAAGGTTGCCATAGAGTTCGGAGTGAATTTTCATCACCCGATCTATGGCTGCCTCCAGGCCCTCTCCATGCGAAGTCACATAGTGCCGGACCATGTCTCCGCGTCGGGGGGTGACACATCCTGTGCATTTAGCACATTTCTTGCCAACCTCTCGGTCGCAGACATATTCCGGCCTCTGGTGCATATGAACCTCCACGAGATGACGAAGGAACGCGTCTTTCTCGATGAAGAATTCAACCTCACCCTCACTTTGAGTACAACGTTGGAAGGGACAATCCTTACGATCCTCCCCGTAGTACTCATCTAGAGCAAACTTGAGCTTGCCCTTCTGGTCATAATTGTACAGACCATTGGGCGAATTCTTAACGAATTCCCAATAGATCCAGTACATATTGGCCGGCTTTCTATCAGAGAGCTTCTTGCGAAGCCACTCCTCCATATCTTCCTGCCTCTCACAGGTGATCCGAGGGGGCAGTCTCCATACGGATTTACTCCCCTTCAGGTGTCCCCTGTGTAGAGGAATGAAGTCGGCAAAGTTGCTATTGGCGTTAGCCCAGATAGCAGCCTCTTGCTCGTCAGTCGGAGTGACATCCACAACTGGGTCAACCGGCTCCTCTCCCTCCGGGTCGGATGGTACATCCACAGGTTGCACAACGGGTTGTTGACCCGCGAGGACCTGGGCTGCAGCATCTTGAGCGTCTCCACTCAAATCGGCCATTACGTCGTGTAGCTTGACGATTGGCACACCGAGCTCAACTTTTACGGTTGGGACAGCCGGTTCAGCTTCTGTATTATCAGCTTTAACGTCTACCTCGATAGGTTCAGGTTTGCGTTGGTCAACCTTCTTCTTATTCCTCCTGCGGGATCTGCCGTTAGTAGAAGTGCCAGGCTCGGATGCGTCCGTCTCGTTGCCGGAGACATCCGAAGCCTTAGCGCCCTTCTTATTGGCCGAGCGTGGAGACACCCGACGGGTTCGGGTACTGTCGTCCACACTCGTGCTGGTAGAGGGTTCGGTTCCTGACCGCTTCCCTTTACCCTTACCTTTGGTGGGGGTTGTTTTACCCTTTCCACCAGCTGCTTTCTCCTTTACTTGCTCAGTCTTCGTAGGGGTAGACTGAGCAGTTTTAAGGGAAACATCTGCATCAGGTAGGGCCTTCTCAGGTACTACTGCTGCGCCTCCCAAGGTGGGAGCTTCAGCAGGAGACATGAGACGGTCCATCCGATCGGCCATCTTGGCTGTTACTTGCACGGGTGCGGGTCCGGGTACTAACTCCGGATGCGCCAGTGCATACTGTCTCTCCAATAGACGTACTACGAGGTCTTGTATTACCCCGAGTCTGTCTAGTGGAGACACACCAATACGGGCCTCTTCTGCCTCAATGGTTTGAGACGTAATAGGGACCCCTGGACAGTAATCCACAACAGCGTTACCTGCTGCTTCATACTCATCCGCTGTGCTTAACAGTAGGATCTGGTCTCTGTCTATGTATCTAGAGACCTCATCTGCCTTGACACCGGTGTAACCCGTTTTGTCAGACACATAGGAAGGCCTATAAGAGGTATTCCTTCGGAAAGCCATTTCTGCGTCCCAGACGGCTTTACGAAACCATAAGTGGACTACCAATCCTTTGGCCATCTGATGGTAATCCATCAACCAGGACTCCGGAAAGGTATTAGCCCACTGCGGATGAGCACATTCCCAGATTGCGTTGACAACACGCTCGTCAACCTCTCTGGGCGTCCCATAACAGGTGGGTATCAGCATTTCCTCGGAAATTGCTAACATCCGTCCGTCATATGGACCGGCTACATCATGCCATTCGGGACTGTCTGGGAAGGGCAGCTCTAGGTGCATTGGCCTGTCAACCGGAGAAGCAGGTCCCAAAGCACCGAATGAGGTACTCCCACCAAGACGGGGCGGCAGTTGAGGGGGAGGTGGCATCAGAGCCCTGTCAAGAGACTGGGCTCCTGCCGGTTCTCCACTCAAACCTTCGGATGGAGGGGCTACATAAGGCTCACCTACATCAATTTGTTGTTGAACGCCTCGGCGTTCAGGACTAACTTGTCTGGAGTTGTCGGATGCGTCGTAGAACGATTCTACGTCGCTATCGTCTACTCCAGAGAAGTACTGATCAACATTCATTTGTTGATCCATTTGATCACAATCAGCATCGTATTGCTGATCGTCGTATGTATAAGTGGGACTCTTGGGAGAACCACTTCCATACTCTGGCGGGGTGCTGGCACCGGCACCGCCGCCAAGACGGACGGCCTCTTCTGCCATCGACAGAAGTGGCTGTTCGGGGATAAAATATCCCAATCCACCGGATAAGCAGTGAGTACTGCTTACCCAGTGAAAGGCGGGTGCCTTTTAACGAGGGCACACCTCGGAATATGGCTGTCACGGGCTATCAGACTCCAACAAGAGCAAGACCACCCTCGGCCACGTCTTCTTCCTTCGCAGGAATAAGACAATATGGCGGGATACTCGAACTTGAATCGCTGCGCATGATCAAACCGGCGCCTCACGTGACCATTCGAAAATGGGTCAACAACTTTCCCGCGTGCCCTTAATTAGGTCACGCGCCCTTACATAAAAACAATACAATACCCGATCGGTCGTCCGTCCGTACTCAGGGTTCGACTATGACAATTCGCTAGGTATTCTGGAGTTTATGGATAGCATAAGCATATCCACCGGATTATCCGTCCAAAACCATGGGTTCATTGTCATAGGACCTTTTCCAGAGACTCTTGACCGGCTCAAATATACATTGAACTAGGTTACAACATATAACAGTACACAGTACAGGACAACACACTCGTTGTGTTAACAGGCTAGGTTACGGCAGTCTGTAGCAACCTTGGACTGCGTCTAAGAGGTTTTGAGGCCTCTTTTATTGACCTGGTATCCATAAGAGCCTTTTCCAAGGTCTTCTTAGCCTTAGAGGGACCTTTCCTCTTATTTTTACCTGCGCCTGCCGAGACTTTTTGTATCTTCCCCTGCTTTCCGGATGTTACGACAGGGGGCACCACCCTCTTCGGGTCTGCAACCTTCCGTGGCCGCCCGGGTCCTCGCTTTCGGGTCGGTACCACTTCGAGTTGCTTAACACGACTCTGTTCCATTACTTCCAATAGACCATCGCCGTACATTTCGGTGGAGGTATCCCTCCCCCTCCATGGGCGTAGTCTCGCTACATTTGACTTGTAACATTTACCAAGCTGTGATTTAATAATCACTGTGCAATCACTAATAACCTGAGTTATAGTGAAAGGTCCATCCCAATTACTGGCTAATTTCAGGTTAGCTAGAGGTTGGTGTAGACGCAGTACTCTATCCCCTAGATTAAAAAATCTAGCTTTTAGACCTGTGTCATAGCCAACTTTCTGCCAACGCGCAGTTTTCTGCAACTCGTCTCTAACCCTCTCATAGGCTTGTTTGAAATTATCCCGTAGGGATTCTACAAACATCACCTGGCAAGGGGCTTCCGGATTCATTCTTATTACGCCGAACACCAAATCGGCTGGCATAATCAAATCCTCTCCAAAAACGAGGAGATTAGGAGAACAGTTTGTGCTCGAATGCACAGTGCCATTATAGGCATGTACCACGAATTCACATTGTTCATCCCAATCATCCATCTGCTCATTTACCAGAGACTTCAATACTTGGATCAAAGTCCTATTGAATCTCTCTACTTGTCCATCGCTCTGTGGTCTATAGGGATTAGTTCTTGTCTTGCAGATCGCCAGACAATTACACATCTCCTGCCACAGACTAGACTCAAATTCTCTGCCTTGGTCACTATGTAACATGAGTGGGACACCTAGGTGCAGCACCCACCCTTTTACAAAGGCCATAGCACAAGTAACAGCCTTATGATCCGGTAAAGGGAACACTCGGGTGTACTTGGTATAATAATCAGACACGACCATCATACACGTGTTGCCACTAGGAGTGGGGGGAATCCCACTAATAATGTCAACAGCTATTCTAGCAAACCTTACACCAAACAGTTCCTGGGATAATGGCAGCTTGCCTAACCCGGGTCCTGGTTTGTTCTTACAGCACTCGGGACAGGTCTCCACCCATCGGGTGAGATCTGTACTCATGCCGGGCCAATAGTATCGTCTGGTCAGACGTTCTAGAGACCTTTTCTTTCCAAAGTGCCCACTAGTTCTATGTCCATGACAGAAATACATAATATCTCGTCGCATAGCACTAGGTATGACAACTTGCAAGGTTTTGTTCCTATTAGAATGGTTCTTCCATCGAAACAGAATACCATCCCGGACTTTTAGCTCGGCCCATTGAGCTAAGAATCGTCTCATCTCTCTGTTCTCCAATGACACTACGGGTCTTGGGGGACAGATACCCTGATTAAGGAATTTAATCAAACGTGATGTGACTGCATCAGACTTCTGGAACTGCCTGATGGTCTCCAAGGACCAATTCAAGACATGTTCCGGATGGGTTTCGAATGGAACTCGAACCCCTGCCAACACAGCATTGTGTGCTCCACAATCAGTGCACTCAGCATTTGCACATTTCCTCACTGGGATTCTAGACAAAGCATCTGCATTCAAATGCTTTGCCCCGGCTCGGTGTTCAATCTGGCTGTGATTTAGACCGAATTCGGATAGGTGCGCTAACCAGCGACCTATCATCCCCTCTGCATCTTTGAAGTTCAATAACCATCTGAGGGAAGAGTGATCAGTCCGTAGAGTGAAATCACTCCCCCACAAAAAGTGCTTGAACTTCTTCGTATAGACCACCACAGCCAACAACTCACGTTTAGTGGTACAATAGTTTCTTTGAGATTTACTCAACGTGTTACTAGCGAAGGCTATAGGAACTTCGACCCCATCCTGGACCTGAGAAAGGGCGGCTCCTATGCTTTCATTACTAGCATCAGTATCTAGAATGAAATGATCATTCTCCGTGGGGTATCTCAACACAGGTGTGATAGCAAACAAATCCTTTATTTTCATAAAGGCCTCGTCTTGCTCGGGTCCCCAAGGGAATCGTTCCTTTCTGATCCCGGGTGTCCAGTGGGACAAACTCTGGATAGGAAAGGCAACCCTTGAATATCCTGGGATAAAGTCCCGGTAGTAGGAACAGAATCCGAGGAAGGACCTAACTTCTTTCGCATTCGTGGGTGCTTGCCAATTTGACACGGCATCCAGTTTCTCCGGATCGGCTTTAATCCCTTCATTCGAGATTATTCGCCCCAAGTAATTAATAGATCTTTTGAAAAGATCGCACTTCTTGGGTTTCAGCTTCAAACCATTAGTTATGATCCTTTCCAGGACCATACCTAAATTTTCCAAGCATTCTTCGTATGTCTTTCCAAAGACAATCACATCGTCTAGATAGACGAGACATTTCTTCCATAAAAGGTCACTTAATAAAGTTTCCATCATGGCTTCAAATGTCGCCGGTGCATTGCACAATCCAAACGGCATCACATTATACTGGAATAATCCAATATGACTGGAAAAGGCCGTCTTCTCCATATCTTTCGGATGCATACCCACTTGCCAGTACCCGGATTGTAAGTCTAGAGAGCAATACCATTGCTTACCTCCAAGGGAGTCTATAGTCTCATCGATCCGTGGTAAGGGATATGAATTCTTCTTGGTCATACCATTCAATTTCCGGTAATCTATGCAGAAACGGATGCTACCATCTTTCTTGGTCACCATGCACACAGGGCTAGACCAAGGACTGGTTGATGGAATTATTACATCCTGTTCAAGCATTTTAGCTATCTCCTCCTCAGCTACCTTTTTTTTGGCTAGTGGGAGTCTTCTATAAGGAATCTTAAAAGGTTCATTCTCACCAGTGTCAATCGTATGCAGTACTTTATCGGTACGCCCCAATTGTTCACTCGGTGCTGCAAAAGCTTTACGGTACTTGTACAACAAGTCAGTTAGAGCTTCACGTTGTTCATCACTTTCTACATGGCTTTCGGCTACTAGAGTGTCTAGTTCCGGGCTCCTTTCGGGTGAGGAAGGGGCTCCGGGTGCCGAAACATGTTTACAGTCTTCTATCAATTCGGATAAGACAACCGATCCAAGGATCGTATCCTTCTGTACATAGACAGTCTTGTTACCGGTATTGGATATAGGAACCACCGTCCAAGCAGCGTTAGCTACTAGAACATCAGCGGATTCCAATCCGATACTTGACAACATGGCCATGTCTGGCTCTACAACTCCAGTTTTTCCTGAAAACTGTCTGTCCGCTCGACATAAGACATCACAGGCTGTGCCTGGTGGTATCTTAACAGTCTGGGCTACACTGGCTACACTGCTTACTTGCCTAAGTACACATTGTACTTCGAGATGGTACGGGTCTCTCACTTCCAATATTCCCCTCTGGGAATCTAACCTTGCTCCATATAATGCAGCAAAATCCAGACCGAGTATACCATCATCCGCGATGTTCGCCACAGTAGGGGTAAGGATGAAGTCCTTATCTTCCTGTAGACTGAACCTCATACATGTTCTACCGAACGTTTGTATCATGCTACCGTCGGCCGTACGAGCATTTCCTTCCGTTGTGAAAGTTTCATGATTCGTAGGCAAAAGATCGTAGAATCTCTTAGCAATACAGGAGTGGCTAGCACCCGTATCGACAAGAAACTCAGCGGATCTACCACTCACAGATACAACTGCGTACCACCTCCTACCTTTCAAGTAGGTAGGACTACTTGCATACTTAGCAAGTTCCGTCTTAGCGCCGAGGTCAAATCCACATCCCTTTAAGAATTCGAGACAAGGATGACCCGGGGGGAACTGGGCACACCCCACCCTGGCCAACTCATTGGCCGCTCCCTCTGGACTGATATCGGGTTTCCCCTCTGTGTTCTTCTGCCGGTTCTTGACACCTGGTGTACTATCAGTCTCCCCAGCCTCATGAGTAAGGAACTGATCAGGCTCCTTAGCTTCACTGCTGGGCGAAATCGCTAGAGGATTCTTGCCAGTACCGCAAGCTGCGATAGGCTGGCAGTCATGGCAATCACTCACTCTGGGGGTAATCCGGTTGCCATTGTGGACACCCCCTCTCAGTTTTCCTTCTTCACTGAGTCCTCCTTACCCGGATTGCTCCGGTAACGAGTGTTTCTATAAACTGGCTTATCTGCCTCACACTCGGCAGCATAATGCCCAGTTTCCTGACATCGGAAGCATGTCACAACAGTCCTATCAGGCTTAGGCCTCCTAAGATTTTCAGTAATCTTCTTTACCAAATTGTTAACCAGGTCCTCTGATAAAGAAGGACCCGTCGTGGGTTTGGTATCGGGTTGAGTCACAGGAGGTTTAGAAGTGATCACTTTCTCCTTGACGTAACCCGGTTTCTTTCCCCAGTTCCGGTTGTACCGGGGGTTCCCTTGGCCAATGGCCCCAACGTTTTCATCTTCGTCAGGTTCCCCTGATTCGGATGAATCGGTTTCGGGTATTCCCTCCGGGATTATCATTGCTGACATCCGTTGGGGTACCTTCCCGGCAAAGATACGGGCCTTTCGATCATAATGATCTAGGGACTGGAACAAATCTGTCAAAGAGGCATCATTCTTCCAAGCTTCACAGGCTACTGTCCTGTGTTCTTGATTCCGCAATCCTTCAATGAATTGTTTAAACATCTCATCTAGGAAGCATTCATCATCTAGTCTCCATTGAGGTCTGGCTTTATGCAACAGTCGTTGACATTCTAAGCCGAACACTTTGGCAGACTCCTTGGGCTTCTGTGTTCTTTTAGTGAACGTCAGCCAAGGGTCTTCTCCAACTATATTCCCATATAAATATGAAGCAATCTCTATGAGTTCATCATACTTCATATGGGCTGAGAGTCCTGTTATTTGAGAATCTCTCCATTGTTCCACGGCTCCTTTTCCGTCGCCTTCCTTTAACCAGCATACTAAATAAGGCAGAGCTTCCGCTTTACCCCATCCATTGCAGTTAAAGACATCCGCGCAGCCTTGATACTCCTCCTTCCAAGGGTTCTTGGCATTAAAGGGGGTAGGTATCTTAGCTACTCTACGAGCCGGATTCGTGGATCCAGTAAGGGTTAAACCCTTACTCCATTCCATGATCTCCGTATCGTCCAGACCTTGATTGTAACAATCAACACCTAAGTTAGCAATCGCTGCATTAGAATCATGCAGCGCTTGTAACCCTGGAGAAAGAGATACTCGGCGACTGAGTCTCTTTTTCCTTGGAGGATTCGTACCATAAGTACTTCCAAAGCCTCCGGATGGTGGTCCTCCTCCACCTCCTGATCCCCCTGCTCCGTATGGAGGCACCTGTGAAAAGGTGTATCCACTGGTTTGGGGAGCCGGCCCTGGACCATTGGTGGGTTGTGTATTTCCACCAAAGCTAAAGAAACCACTATTGGGATTAGTGTTTCCTCCTGTTCCATACGACTGATTTCCATTATTGAAACCAGTCCCACTGGCAGAGGGTCTGCTCCTGGAACGATCGCTTGAGGGTCCGGATCCTTGATCACATCCGGATTGCCCCCCAGCTGTACTGGAACCTCCGGGTGCCCGTCCGGTTGTTCCTCCGGACGTGTTCCGGGTGTTACCATTGGACGGATTCGTTCCTGTTTGGGACTGATTCCATCCATACTGGGCATACGGGCCATTTGGTCCCCCTAAAGGTGACTGTTGTGGCCATCCGCCGTCAAAGGTGGAGCTTCCTGCCGAGCGGCTTTGTTTAGCTCCACTCGCAGAATTATCCCCTTTATTTCCCGTACCTAGACCAAGAGGTATAGAGGTATTATCTGTAAATCTAACCTGATGACTCTTTACTCCTTCATAACGAGGTACAGTTGTCTCTGTTACCCCGTCATTGCCCCTCAAAGAGAACATCTGGTTACTTGTCGTGTTTAGGGCAAATCCTGAAACAGTGAAGTCTGATTCAAGAGTGCCTACTGCACGACCAGTATCTTCTAGATACTTTGACATCTGGATAGCTTTAGCCTCCAGTTCGGAATAATCATCCATCATTTTAGTCTGTTTAACAGCCAAATCTGTGGATTCGCGTATCAATTGATCTTTGAGTTTTTCATGCTCATCGGTCTGTTTTTGGTACGTTTCCCGAGCATCTTTGAAGGCTGATTCTATTTTCTTCAGCTCTTCTTGATACTTGCCGTAGGCCGATTGAGTTGAATTTAACTCTTGTTTAGTTCTATTCAACTCATCATACGAGGCTCTGTATTCCAGATCCGCCGTATATAGTGCATCACGATACTGTTCGTGCTGGAGTTGAAAATCTTGCTTTTCTTTCTCCATCTGATCCAACAACAATTGTTGTTGGCGTCTACAACTCTGATCGTAATCGAGACGTTCCGATATCAAGTGTTTGTTTTCAGTCAGAATCTTGTCTCGGGTTCCGGTCAGTGTAATAAGATCCTTCTGGATCTTCTCGTATTCAGCTCTCATGTCTTCAAGCTCGTCCATTTTGTTCTTTTCGAATCCACATTTTTGGTGTTTAATTCGAGAACTGTATGGAGTTTCAAACATACCTGCACTAGGCTTTGGTACCTCAAATGGTAATTTACCAAATTGAGCAGTACTTTTATGCATTGGTGCAGGTTTCGAAGTACCTCCTGGCATGAATAAGGAGTCTCCAAATTCATCCAGTTCATGATGTAAGTTTCTTCTTACATCTTCTAACCCATCAGGGTAGTGTTCTAGTGGATCCCTCCACTCCGTACCTTGGGGTGGTGACTTGATTTCACCATCCTCCATCGGGGAGTCTAGCTCACGATTTGAGCCATTTCCCCTAACTGGGCTCAGCTCAGTCATTTCTGACTGCGCTTACCCGAAGACCAACTGGTCACGGCACCAGTGTAGTGGTTCGTCTCGTTAAGTTAGATTAAATCATAACGAAGAGAGAGAAAAGTTTCCGGGTAGGCAACCGAGCTTTTATTTCAGAGCTTGCGTTACATACGATCACAGCCTCAGAGGACTACATGCTGCTAGTGCATTCGGTTACCCTTTCGGGTAACAACCTGGTTGAGCAGTGGGTAAACCACTACTGAGGAACCTAGGGCTAGGACCAGCCTTATATAGGGGAAAAGCCCGCGAAACTCAGACCGGCCACGTGACGTGTGGCGGACGAGTGGTAGGCCCCCTGGTGTAGTGGATACGAACCCAGAGGCAGGTGCTGCCACCTGCCATCCGGATTCCCCCACCACACCCGAAGGACCTAGGTCTGAGTCTCACGGGTGCATGAACGTTAAAGTGTAAAATACCATACCCCTACAAGTGTTATATTGGATATAATAGGATATGTGACACGATCTGCGAAAAGGGCCCTTAGTGCAAGGTACATTAAGGTCCCTATTACCAGTATATGTCACATATACATAGCTCATCCCCTAAGCTCTTTAAGCTGCACTGCCCCATTGAAGATGAACCATTACACCCCCCTCACCAGCCAACCTCCTTCAGCAGTCAGCTTCAACATATGAGCCAACATTGCAGCATTTAAGTTGAATGAAACTTGATTACTAACGTCCATCAGAAGCCTACCCTCCAAATATAAAACATTTTCTTTAAGCCTCAAATAGCAGTTTTTGTGAGGCAGGTTTTACAGTTTCTTGATAAGCCTTAAATAATTGGTGATCTGAATACATGAAAAGCAGGATAGACAAGATGACTTTGTTGATATAAACATGATTTAATCTCAACTCAGAAATATTCAGGCTTTGAATACAATATGTATTATATATACAGGCAGATTTTACATTTTTATTTTTATATTTTCTACACTAATGCTCAAGGTGGTAAAGTTTACTATTCATTTTAATATATATTGGTATGTTTCAGGTAAAAATTCACTATCAATTGATTGGCTGGCATTGTACAAATGTATTCCTGTACTGGATACAAACACATTACAGACGGATATTTATCAACCATAAAAAAGTGGATGACAATGCACCTTAATGAAATTACTATCAATGATATTGACCATACTTGTATTGACATTTATTGACTAACTACAATACACACTCAACATGCACTTTATGTTTCATCAATTTTAATGAATTTCTTACAAACCTGTAAAGTTGCTTCACATAACCACTCTATAATGTATTTGAATCATTTCAATATTCTTAAATTATTAAAGGGCGGCTAGTACGGCTAAGATGTACCCTTGTTAGGAAGTCATGTGACTACCCCTTGACCAATCCGAGAGTCGCATATATTCCGCTGGGTCCCACAAATTTTTGATTCGGTACACATGTTGTTTTTTTCCCTTGCTAGCCTCTCTAAATTGCCCTCACTAGAGGGCATCAATATTGTTTAGGCATATGATTTTTAACTTTATATATAGCCTTGAAAATAATTTCTGCTTACTGTTTGATTTTATTATTTTGAGCCACATTATATATATATATATATATATATATATATATATATATATATATATATTTATATATGACAACAGTTGACATGGTGACCTACACACAAACAACATCAAATAGTCATTATTGATGTTTACACAGACTTTGTACTGTTAGTCCAGTATAACTCATGGAACTCCTGCAGAGTTTAGTAAATCACAGCATCACTTTTACTTGGGCATCATCATCTTAATGACGTGGGCACCACATGTCTTCCTGATGCCCTACATTGTGCCCTGTTCTGAGTCATTCTCACATTGATCACATCCCTTTAAGTTGTTTCTTTCCTGGCAGTATCTTTCTATTCCTTCGGGAAGTGAAGTCCATCACACAAAACCTTCAATTAAATTACACTCAATCCCCAATTGATGAAAGCTGACAACAAGATAGCTGTAGGCTGGTGGAAAATTGATTCCAAATCTGCACAATCCATTTTCTTATCTTCAGTTCTCAAGACTTAACCTTACACATAGCATCCGGTGGCATTACTTCTTGCATTACAGTATCATTCGAACATTAACTTGGACGGACACACAACACTACACCGGCAAGATATGAAGAGTGACCGATAGTTTATAAAACATGCTTTTTGACACAATTAAGAGTCTAAGGAATATCCATTTTGTCTCTTGTAATGATCCCTTGTCCTTAGGGAATTGCAGCATCTCTTGTGCTGATTGGATTTGAGACTGGTGCTTAGTTGAGACCCCGGTGCTTATCGGGCCACTACGGCAGGTAAGCTGCAGTTAGCCTGGATTTCGACTCCTGTTCATCAAGATGCCATAGGGTAAGCAGCTATACATTCCTCTTATTCCATGTGTGAGAAGAAAACCAAATAAGGAGTATGGTATTCCTCCCATAAGGTCCTGACGACAGTGTTTGCATGTAGTGTCATTATCCTATTCGGCCTCTTGTGACATGGTTGGCAAGCAGTTCTTCTGTCTCCTCATCCCCAGCTCTAGCCTGCAATGATTTAAAGTAATTAGTAAAATGCCAATGGAGCTGTCACATATGATGTTGTCATTATTCTGTACCTGTAACACAAGAAGAGCCCCATAGGGCTTAATCAAATAATGCACTACTTTTGGAATGATGCATAAATCAGAAATGGAGAAATCATCTTTGGGAATTTTGATAAATAATCAATATGAAATACACAGTGCCAACAAAAGGTCATTAAAGTATGACACGAGCTTCAAATTTAGTATCTGCAGGCCGTTCTATCCCACTGATTGTGCTATCCCTCTCATCTCCCCTCTCCCTCTCTATCTCTATATCTGTCTCTCACTTGATCTCTCTCCCTCACTAAGTCTTGATCTCTCTCTATCTCTCTCTCTCTCTCTCTCTCTCTCTCTCTGAGGGTGTCTCCCTCTGTCATATATACTCGCCTTGTTCATATCAGGCACCTATCTATTACTCCTCTGTAGATAAAAACATTAAGCGTTATTTCCATCTCTGATATCAGTGGCTACATTGGACAGTTTCATGTACCCCTCTCTCCCAGTCGCCCATTTCAGTGGGTCTTAGAGGGCTGCTGTGGAGTAAGATTTGTATCTATTTTAATTTTGGCCAGCCCCAAGAGGGAATGACAAAGATTTCCCCTAACACTGCAGTGCAATCAATACTTGTGTCGGTGGCTGGCGTCCTCTACCAGAGAGACATCCTACCCACTTACCCAGACTACTTAGAGTGAAACAAATATTATTGACTGGTTTTCCATAAATCTTTTTCCTTTTTCCATTGCTTTTGTTCAATTATGATTTACAATTATGATTTATAAATGAAAGCCTTTTGTGATTGTATTTCCTTAGGTCAAAGTTTGCATCTGTCCTAATGACCTATGACTTTAAACAGGTTAAAAAAAACAGTGGCACCATATTGACTACAACCAGGCCCTGTCTACCCCTGCTACCCTTGACCCCCCACTTTCCTCTCCCAAAGTCTCTCCCTACTGCCCTTCCCATTTTGAAACTCCTATAAGCCCTGGCCACCACCACTTACTTGCCATGCCATATACCAGTCAGCTTAAACCACCCCTAAACCACCCCACTACCTCCAGGCTCACTGCAATTTTGTATGTGATCCAACTGTTGGTGACGCTTGGTAATACAGTAGAAGTGATATATAGCCAGGATTCCGGCCTGGGCCACTGCTACCAATCAGGAGATTGGTGAGATTTGAGGGTGTGAAGAGGAAGTAGGATTACCATCCCAGAGTGCACCACACACTCAGAGCACGTGACAAAGGCCATCAATATGATGAGGCAAGAAGCATTGTGGGAAATGGGGGTAGGATGCATTATGGGAAGTGCGCGCCATTATACAGATTTGCCGGACATGACCAAACCCATTTGTGCTGGAACTGGGCAATCGACATATGAGAGAGTGTCTCTTACTCTAGCTGTGGCTCTCTTTCTCTCTCTCTCTCTCTCTCTCTCTCTCTCTCTCTCCGAGGGTGTCTCCCTCTGTCATATATACTCGCCTAGTTCATATCAGGCACCTATCTATTACTCCTCTGTAGATAAAAACATCAAGCGTTATTTCCATCTCTGATATCAGTGGCTACATTGGACAGTTTCATGTACCCCTCTCTCCCAGTCGCCCCTGCTGGGGTTCCCATTTCAGTGGGTCTTAGAGGGCTGCTGTGGAGTAAGATTTGTATCTATTTCAATTTTGGCCAGCCCCAAGAGGGAATGACAAAGATTTCCCCTAACACTGCAGTGCAATCAATACTTGTGTCGGTGGCTGGCGTCCTCTACCAGAGAGACATCCTACCCACTTACCCAGACTACTTAGAGTGAAACAAACATTATTGACTTGTTTTCCATAAATCTTTTTCCTTTTTCCATTGCTTTTGTTCAATTATGATTTACAATTATGATTTATAAATGAAAGCCTTTTGTGATTGTATTTCCTTAGGTCAAAATTTGCATCTGTCCTAATGACCTATGACTTTAAACAGGTTAAAAAAAACAGTGGCACCATATTGACTACAACCAGGCCCTGTCTACCCCTGCTACCCTTGACCCCCCACTTTCCTCTCCCAAAGTCTCTCCCTACTGCCCTTCCCATTTTGAAACTCCTATAAGCCCTGGCCACCACCACTTACTTGCCATGCCATATACCAGTCAGCTTAAACCACCCCTAAACCACCCCACTACCTCCAGGCTCACTGCAATTTTGTATGTGATCCAACTGTTGGTGACGCTTGGTAATACAGTAGAAGTGATATATAGCCAGGATTCCGGCCTGGGCCACTGCTACCAATCAGGAGATTGGTGAGATGTGAGGGTGTAAAGAGGAAGTAGGATTACCATCCCAGAGTGCACCACACACTCAGAGCACGTGACAAAGGCCATCAATATGATGAGGCAAGAAGCATTGTGGGAAATGGGGGTAGGATGCATTATGGGAAGTGCGCGCCATTATACAGATTTGCTGCCGGACATGACCAAACCCATTTGTGCTGGAACTGGGCAATCGACATATGAGAGAGTGTCTCTTACTCTAGCTGTGGCTCTCTTTCTCTCTCTCTCTCTCTCTCTCTCTCTCTCTCTCTCCGAGGGTGTCTCCCTCTGTCATATATACTCGCCTAGTTCATATCAGGCACCTATCTATTACTCCTCTGTAGATAAAAACATCAAGCGTTATTTCCATCTCTGATATCAGTGGCTACATTGGACAGTTTCATGTACCCCTCTCTCCCAGTCGCCCCTGCTGGGGTTCCCATTTCAGTGGGTCTTAGAGGGCTGCTGTGGAGTAAGATTTGTATCTATTTCAATTTTGGCCAGCCCCAAGAGGGAATGACAAAGATTTCCCCTAACACTGCAGTGCAATCAATACTTGTGTCGGTGGCTGGTGTCCTCTACCAGAGAGACATCCTACCCACTTACCCAGACTACTTAGAGTGAAACAAACATTATTGACTGGTTTTCCATAAATCTTTTCCTTTTTCCATTCCTTTTGTTCAATTATGATTCACTGCTAATTGAAAGCCTTTTGGGATTGTATTTCCTTAGGTCAAAATTTACATCTGTCCTAATGTATCAATGACTTATGAGTTTAAACAGATTAAAAGCAAACAGTGACACTATATTGACAACAACCATGCCCTGTCTACCCCTGCTACCCTTGGCCTGGGTCCCCCCCAATAATGAGGAGGTTCCTTATATAAGCCTATATAAGAATATAGCATGCCCCCCAACTGACTCCCCTGGCCCCCCAAAAAACATTTGCTTCCTACGCCCCTCTCTGGCAAGTTACTCACCAGGGCTGCATTTATGCATCATGCTGACCCTATAGGGTTGATACACTGCTGGATGGTCAGCATGATGCTCCAATGAAGTGTGGCAGGCAGCCTTGCAAGTACTTCATCATGACAACCAATGGCCATGATGTATTATTGCACCAGTAGCCCTTAAAGGGTTAAACACGCCACATCTTGAGGCTGCCAATTTGATATAAACAGGCAGACTGGACCAAAAACTACAGGTACCAGAATATATTTTGATCTTGATGTTTTATGACAGCATGGAGAATGATCTCTGGAAGAGCTGCCATCTCTGGGCTCCCGTAAGTGTGTGTTCCACCAAAGCCAATTCATTCCCACTTTTGAATCGGGAGCAAATGGCTCGTCTTTCTATTGTATTTCTGCCCACTTCCTCTCAGATTAAAAAATTCAAATTTGCCTCAACACATTTTAGAGTGTAAGTAATGAGGTTGGGCCAGAGACTAAAACATGCAGCCTGCTGTTTTATAGCATTATGGGGAGTATGCTTTGGGACATTGATGCCTCGCTGGGCTCCCTGCGGGTGTACATAATTCACCACCTGGTGTCCCTTATACCAAAGCTCCTGGAGGCACGCAATAAATATTGCATGCACCAGATAAAAGCTGAGGCCTTGCTGGGCTACATTTACGCCGTAGATTACCAGTGTGCATGTCTACTACACGGACATTTTTGTTTTCACTCAGATATTTATGACCCAGGGTTCTATTATAGCACCCACTCAGATCCAAGCTCCCAAACCAATACTTCAAATCATAAACATGTTTACACAAAGGTTATAGACGCTTTCTATCCAGCCAATATTCTAAAATGTGTATTTTTACATTTTTAACTCTACCTCATTTTTTCCATCGATGCATTTCACAAGATAGCATAAACATATTGACATAGAGATGGATTTGTACATTCATACAAAGCCAAAAATAATTTTCTTGAAATCTTAAATAATCTTACCTGGTGGACAAAACTACCAGTTTTAAGATTTTTTTATATTCTTAAAACTGGTAGTTTTCTTGAATCAAGAAAAATATTTTTAACAGTGTACACATCATTAAGAAATATAGGTCTATAAATTCATGGCTGCGAAGCCTATGACTCATATATTTTGACCTTTGTATTTAGGGAGTGATCATTTTTTAACAACAGGGGGGGCTGGTGGGTTTGCACGCGGACGCGTGAAAAAAATTTCGGGCCCCCCTCTCGACGGGTCAAAATTTTTCTGACCCCCCCATGGGAGGCAGAAATCATGTGCGAACGCGCCCTTTTATCCTATAGTAACGTGCGGGCTTTTTCGCTGAGATCAGGTGAAATTATTTTGACCCCCCTAGTCAAGGGGGTGAAAAAATTTTGACCCCCTGGTCAAGGGGTTGAAAAAATTCTGACCCCCCTCAAACCCACCAGCCCCCCCCTGTTGTTCAAAAAATGATTACTCCATTATTACATATTACTTCGTGCTATTCTTTAAGTCAGGATATTTGGGCAGTTTGTTTCTAGGGGAATGAGATTCCTTAGCCCCTAGGTTGAAATAAAAAAAAAACTTTAAAATCTCACAGAGTTGCAACATCAAAGCTTTATGATACAGGAATTCAAAGATAAAACCTACGTGATATGAAGCTCCATGTTATGGTGAATCTCAGTGCCTGGGATCTAGACTCTGTGAGCCTCTAGACCGGGTCCTGGAGCATGTCATCTTTTCACACATAGAGAATTCTAAATCCATAAGTGCCTTGTCCTTAAAAGCCTTGGGGAGTTGGCAGGAGCCCGTTACCATTGCGCCCTGCCTCTTCATATCCTTTAATGTTGAGAGTGAGCAGTCACATTTAATGGGATTCTCACTGAGTCCAACTCGCTGCACGCTCAACATGCTCTCAAACATGCAACCATCAAGATTCTGTAGTTTGTTTGAGTCCAGTTGGAGCTGTCGGAGGTGAGGTAGTCGCGAGAAGGTGGTCCGCGACACATTATGGAGAGCGTTAGAGTCTAGATGCAGCTCCTGCAGGCCTGCGGCACCAAGGAAAGTAGTGCCTTCTAATGCTGTCAGGTTGTTGTGACTCAATGAGAGGTACCTTAGCTGTGGCAGAACTAGGAAAGAGCGGCTTTCGACATTAGCAATCAGGTTGTTGTCCAGCTCTAGTTTGGCTAAATGTTCCATACCTTTGAACAGCTGATTGCTTATATGGGTAAGCTTATTGTTCTTAAGATTCAGTTCTAGCAAAGAGCGGAGATCATGGAAGGCTCCGGGCTCAATCTGTGTGATCACATTCCCCATCAAATTCAGCCTATGGAGATTCTTCAGTTTCCGTAACATCCCAGCATTGATGTGATCAATCGGGTTCCATGTCAATGTCAGACTCTCGAGACTCTTGAGGCCATCAAAGAGGCCTTTGGGGATTGCAAATAGTTCATTCTTCCCCAAATCCAATGCACGGAGGGAATGGAGGTTGGCAAACACCCCCCAGTGGATCACCTTGAGGCCTGCTTGGTATAAACTCAATGTTTCTAAGCAGTCCTCCAGACCAGCAAAGGCCCGGGGTGAGATCCCAACAAGCATGTTATAACTCAGATCTATGGATCTCACCTGGAGGGTGTTAAACGCAAAAGGAGGGACGGAATAAATGTCATTTCTGCTGAAATCGAGTCTTTCAGTGAGTGACTGGAGGTCGTCCGGACCTTCGTCAAACCGCGGGATCTTCTCTATGTGTCGCTTAGAGCACATGATTGTTCTCTTCTCTGGACAGCTGCAGACCTCTGTGGGACAGGAGGCTGCCCCTGTACCTTGCCATTGTAGGCTGGTCAATGCTAATACTAGCAATACAGCCATAATAGGTCCTAAAACACCACCAGAGGTGTTGCCTCTAGGGATGAACATTAGTCTCACTTTGGTGCACATCCTTAATGGTAACAACATGTCTGATACCCTTAGGTTTCCTGAATCCTACGATTTATGCACTTGGAGCAATCAAACCTAAACCGATATGGAGTAAGTATAACATGAGTCCTTTGTCTTGTATCTTATTCACTGGGTCTACTTATCCCTACGCCCATTGAGTCCCAACTCAGTCTTACATAAATTGGTACTCCTATAGTCTGCATTGTATCCGTTCAGTTCATTCTCTCTTCAGCCCAAGGAGTGTCAGGAACCTCCCAGCATAAATTGGTATTCCTACATACTGTATTGAACTCACTAGGTTCGCTCACCCCTCAGCTCAGGGGGTGTCAGTGCCTTATAATAAGGATTCAGCCTAAAATACCAGCATCAATTGATGCAAGTAAAGATATGGCTTGCCCAAAATGAGTCAATGGGAAGCCTTATATCTCACTCTTAGTTTGACACAGTATGTGTTTGGGAATGTATCACAAGTAGGGCTGCCCTATCCAACACTCCACTATCAGTGCCTCATACCCAAGCCACACACATTCAAGGCAATAGAGACTGGTATAGAGGATCTATCCTTCGATACTGAATCCCCCTGCTGAATGTGTATGTGACCATTCACCTACTGACACATTGGTTGCTGAAGCTGAGGTGGTTATCCCTCCATGCAGACTCCCACTCCTCCTGCTGTGTCCATTAGCCTACTGGTTGTGGCTGCAGCTGAGGCCATTCACTGGGCTGCTGAGGAAGGAGGAGAGAGTACTATACAGCCAGTTTCAGTGAGGTAGTATATCCAAATGGTGTATTGGAGCAGGCCATAGAGTGTGGATCATGCACTGGGCTGCTGTAGGTGTGTAGCAATAGTAGTATATCCAAATGGTAGTTAGGAGCTGGGGTATGGCTCATGCCCTGGGGAGCATGAAGTAGTATCCAAAATGACAGTTTGGAGATGGTTTATGGCCTGCACGTGCACCATGGCAGCGGTAGTCCGTGACTGCCGTATGCACTGCACGAGCTCCTATCGGGTGCTTTTATGTGACTGGCGGGCCTTGAGGCTGTGCGTGCATGACCTGATGAAGGAAGTGGATCTAAGTGGTTGTGTGTGAGTAGCCTATCCTTCACTGCCGGCCTACACCGCTGCTTCTATAACCACTACCTACTCACATGGGTGGAGTGCTGTTGTTCCTTGTACCACCATACAGTATGATATGGTGTTTCCTTTGGTGCTGGCCTCCACTTGCACAATACCCACTGCCACTTCCTTCCAGGGGTCACAGGTGGGTGCTGGAATGCTATTGTTAAATGCAGCATTCACTAAGTATAATATAGCCTCATGACTCAGTACTGGCCTCCAGGGGGTATTCTGTAAGTGGTGGGAGGCCTTTTTACTCCCTTGCAGTCAGTATATGGCCTATCCTTTCACTACTGGCCTCCACTGTTTCTATAGCAACTACCCACTCCAGGAGGTCAAAACATGACTGGAGGAAGGCTGTTATACCTTAAACCATTCAGTATATATGGACTATCCTTCACTTCTGGCCTCCACTGCTCCTATGACCCCTATCCTACTCCAGGGGATCACCTATAAGTGGATGAGGCTGTTGTTGCTTGTAGCATACAGTATATTGCACCAATACACCAGGGAGCTGTATCACTTATACGCCATATCGATCCCAGCGTAGGCTAATGGAACAGGGATGTTAGCGTAAGTGGTGTATTGTTGTAATGGCACTAATCAATAGAGCAAGTAGCCAATATTACACTCATAAAACGGCTATTGTCGACTCGCAAGGTGTATTTGAATTGAAAGTAGAAAATACCCTGCTCGTAAAAAATGCTGATAATTCCTCACAAGGTGTGTTTGAGTTAACAGTAGTTCATATCCCAATATTTTATAGTCTTATATTCAACTTGCAAGGTGTGCTTGAATTAAAAGTAGCGAATATTCCATACGCACAATGTTGATAGTTCCTATTGTGAACTCACGAGGTGTGTTTAAGTCATCCGTAGTTAATATTCCATTTGTATTATGCTGATGAATCTGTTAACTGTCAACTCGTGAGGAGTGCCCGATATAAAGGTATCCAATATTCCAACAGTACCGATATGCTCATAGCGATCATCTCCTGACTGTTTCTCCTCCTTTGTTCCCGATGTTTACCTGCAATCAGAAAAGACACTTATAAAAACAGCTTAAAGTATTTACACAATCATTTCTCATTAGTGGCGTGACTAAGCCCCTATCCCAATTTTGCGTAGACTAAACCATTAATTGTGTTTCACCATATGGGTGCTTGAACTCAGTAACTATCGAAAAGGTTTGAAGTTTTACGCGCCATATAAAAGGTTTATGTGGGTATCAATGAGGTTGTCACTAGTGTTTTCTGTTCAGACTCTGTCTGCTCTTGTCCTAGTTCCTATTCTCGCCACTCAGGGCTCCACCTGCATGTGAGTTCCCTGCTGTTGGCACCATTTTGTTGACAATTTTTTTTGCTCGATAAGCTCAATCTCTCTAAGGTTTTATCATAAACACTTAAACAATGCTTAAGTTGGCAGCAGCTTCTCCCTTTGGGAGGAGGTAGAGCCAAATAGAGGATATAAATTGGGTTACACCTCCCTCCAGTCCCTGTGAAGATATAGAGTGGTCATCCCTCTTCCTTCCTCCTGTCCCTGGGATAAACTAACCACCTATAGTGGCATCCAAACACCTACCACGCCCTGACAGAAGCCTGCAGGGCCCTGTATACAACTGTCTTCTACAGCACACCCCGGGCTGGGGCACTGAGTTGGTGGGTGTAGGTGTAGGGGGAGGGGAGGCGCAGTTGTGGGGAGGGGTGGGGGGCTGATGGCATGATGTGATTGGGCACCGTTCCTGTAGCATGCATAGAGTATAGACTTGTATAGAGATGCTGTCTATCACCCACTGGGCACATCAATGTTGATTCAGCATTGAAACAACGTTTGCAATGTTTGCATATCAACGGTTGAAATTTAGTTGAAATACTGTTGAGTTTTAAAGTTGACATAACATAATCAAAAACAGCTGTGATTCAACATTTAACCATCAACATTGATTTAACATTTGTATTTCTATGTTGATTCAATGTTGTTTTAACATTGTGTCAATGTTGAAACAGAATTGATAGCTGGGGATTCTTTGTTGACATGTCAACATTGAATCAACATTGAAACTGATATTGGTGATTCAACATCGACAAATCAATGTTGAATCAATGTTAAATTGAGAACAATATTTCAACGTTGATATGTCAACTGTTGATTGGATGTTGAAATGGTAATGGTTGACAACATTGAAACAGAATCATTAATAAAGTATTGAAGACAGCTTGATCAACACCATCAACACAACATCAACCGGTTTTCAATGTCGCTGCAACATTCTGTGCCCATTGGGCACTGATATAGTCTGTGTCTGTATTCAGAATATGTGAAAGGTTGAACCATGTTTGTTTTAAGTTGAATTAGGGTTATTTGAGCATGTTGAATTCAAGGCATATTTTCTGAGGGGAATCCTAGAATCGGAATAAGAATCTTGCTGGTGGCCCTCTTGGATTTGGGCAGTCGGCCAAACGGTTAAATGTCGACATTCAACAAACTTGAATTGGCATGCTCAAATAACACCTAGTCAACACATTTGTACACAAAGGTACCTAGCACCTCTTTATCAGGCATCTTTTACACATATGGCTCCATAGGCCTACTAATAGAACAGGGCCTGGAGCACCTATAGTTACTAATAGAACAGGGCCGGGAGCCCCTATAGTTACTAATAGAACAGGGCCGGGAGCCCCTATAGTTACTAATAGAACAGGGCCGGGAGCACCTATAGTTACTAATAGAACAGGGCCTGGAGCACCTATAGTTACTAATAGAACAGGGCCGGGAGCCCCTATAGTTACTAATAGAACAGGGCCGAGAGCACCTATAGTTACTAATAGAACAGGGCCGGGAGCACCTATAGTTACTAATAGAACAGGGCCGGGAGCACCTATAGTTACTAATAGAACAGGGCCTGGAGCACCTATAGTTACTAATAGAACAGGGCCTGGAGCACCTATAGTTACTAATAGAACAGGGCCGGGAGCACCTATAGTTACTAATAGAACAGGGCCGGGAGCACCTATAGTTACTAATAGAACAGGGCCGGGAGCACCTATAGTTACTAATAGAACAGGGCCGGGAGCACCTATAGTTACTAATAGAACAGGGCCGGGAGCACCTATAGTTACTAATAGAACAGGGCCGGGAGCACCTATAGTTACTAATAGAACAGGGCCGGGAGCACCTATAGTTACTAATAGAACAGGGCCGGGAGCACCTATAGTTACTAATAGAACAGGGCCGGGAGCACCTATAGTTACTAATAGAACAGGGCCGGGAGCACCTATAGTTACTAATAGAACAGGGCCGGGAGCACCTATAGTTACTAATAGAACAGGGCCGGGAGCACCTATAGTACTAATAGAACAGGGCCGGGAGCACCTATAGTTACTAATAGAACAGGGCCTAGAGCACCTATAGTTACTAATAGAACAGGGCCGGGAGCACCTATAGTTACTAATAGAACAGGGCCGGGAGCACCTTTAGTTAGGGGGTAAGGGTAGGGTGCTGTAGCTTTTACACATATGGCTCCATAGGCCTACTAATAGAACAGGGCCGGGAGCACCTATAGTTACTAATAGAACAGGGCCCGGAGCACCTACAGTTACTAATAGAACAGGGCCGGGAGCACCTATAGTTACTAATAGAACAGGGCCGGGAGCACCTATAGTACTAATAGAACAGGGCCCGGAGCACCTATAGTTACTAATAGAACAGGGCCTAGAGCACCTATAGTTACTAATAGAACAGGGCCGGGAGCACCTATAGTTACTAATAGAACAGGGCCTAGAGCACCTATAGTTACTAATAGAACAGGGCCGGGAGCACCTATAGTTACTAATAGAACAGGGCCGGGAGCACCTATAGTTACTAATAGAACAGGGCCTGGAGCACCTATAGTTACTAATAGAACAGGGCCTGGAGCACCTATAGTTACTAATAGAACAGGGCCGGGAGCACCTATAGTTACTAATAGAACAGGGCCTGGAGCACCTATAGTTACTAATAGAACAGGGCCTGGAGCACCTATAGTTACTAATAGAACAGGGCCGGGAGCACCTATAGTTACTAATAGAACAGGGCCTGGAGCACCTATAGTTACTAATAGAACAGGGCCTGGAGCACCTATAGTTACTAATAGAACAGGGCCGGGAGCACCTATAGTTACTAATAGAACAGGGCCGGGAGCACCTTTAGTTAGGGGGTAAGGGTAGGGTGCTGTAGCTTTGGGGTGCTTGGATCTTGAGGTTGGGAGGAGGTGGTGGATAATTTGTGTGAACACCTGCTGACCCTTACCAAGCCCTGGAGAAACTAGCACACTATAATCCACTGCACACCCTGGAGCGGTCAGATAGTGAGAGGGGAGGTAGGCATGTCTTGAGGCACTAGTGGGGTGGTGCCTTGGCACTGCCGCCACACTCTCAGAAGCAGTCAATGAAGTGGAGGAGCAGTGCCGCCACCTGGTGCCCTTCTCATGAAGCTACAGTCAGTAGGCCCACTGCCACTGGTACAGTAGGGGTAGCTTGGGCAAGGCTCTAGTACTCCAGTGGGCACAGGTGTAGGGGAGACCCTGGAGAAGGGTTCAATGGGCAAGGCTGGGCACTGGGCACCAATTAGGTCTACAGGTATCCTAGGCTGGAGGAGGGGAGGGGGCCTGGAGGAGTATTGAGTAGAGGAGGGGGGGGGGGTAAGGTGGTATATAGGAAGTGGGTCCAATCATTCACCCACACACGCTGCAGTGTGGAGTAGGCTGTAATGATGTTGTATGAGAGGCACTTTGCAGTCCACATACCTGGTACCCAACTACACACCAGAGACAGTAATGGAATATAACATAAATATGGCAGCACAAGGGTGGTATATTGAAGAATATTGCATGAGGCCGTTAGGCCAAGTGCAATATCGTCAATATACCACCCGTGTGCTGGCATATTTATGCCATATTGCATTTATACCACCTTTTCCTCCATTTTGTATTAATTTCTTACCTGATATCCACAGAATATAGCCACGAGAAGACATTTTGTAAAAGCAAGCAATACGGCCCGGGTCAGCGCTCTGCGCAAAGTCATTGTTTTTGTTCCCTGCCGGGAGAGGTACCGCCGTGTTTACACACACTTTTCGTATGGAATCCAACCATGACATGTCGAGATATTAAAAAGAATACATCCTTAGATAGTCTAGATGATCCCTCCATACGTATTATGTCCAATAGATTCAAAATAAATAAGAATCCATTGATTTTCCAACACGGTCCAAAATTTTCGCCGTCTTCCTCGTACGACGCGCAGTTGACCTATATCTACATCCGGGCCACTGACACACTTTCGCCGGACAAGGAGGCGGGTGGGAATGGCTGGACCGTGACTCGCGTACGTTGGGAAAATCAATGGATTCTTATTTATATCGAAGAATATGGAGAAAATAAGCATGCATTCCTCGTCTATGGATCGAATACTTCTTGGAACTTTGATATTATAACAGTTGGATTCCATACGAAAAGTGAGTGCAAACATAGGACAAGGACCCCAGGTTAGAAGTTATTTACTATCGTATTGGGTTTCATCACCGTTCAGTGTGGCGCTATGGCTGAGGTCTTCGCCTACCTCCACTGCGGCCGGGGTTCAATTCTCCTACGAGTTTGGACGATTTTTCACATTGAAACAATGGCGAGACTGAATTTGTATGTCTCCCAAAATTTCCCAAAATATCCAACTTGACCTCGAAAAAGTATATCCAAAAATCCCTAAAATGAACATGTGTGTATATGCTCTCATAATGCACTGGTAGGAGAGGGCATAACAGTAAGGGAGGTGCCAGAATAGTGGTATAAGCAGTAATAAACTACTGGGGAGGCCCTGGAGGAGGGAAGTTGGGTCAGCGAGGGAGAGAGGGGGGGGGATAGAAATTAGAAAGTAATGATGTTTTGTGATGGCAGATAGTTAAATACACCAATAAAAAGGTATATTTCAGGAGTCACCTGCTGTCTTCAAACACAGCCTCCAGACCCATGTAGGTATATGTAGGGCCCTGGGTGAGGATTCTGGGATGGGGATAAGATGGGCAGATCAGTCTAGACCCTTGTACAGAACAAGATAATGATGTTCTGCGGTGAAAGCTATCGCTATTTCAATGGTCCCCTCTCTAAATTGTGCCTACAGATCCATGTAGGTAGAATGGAGACCCTGGAGGAGAGAGGAGAGTGCATCATGACAACCCTCTGGGTGTATCAATACAGCCTTGGCAGGACATTCATGTATCATGACGACCAATGGGCATGATGCATGAATGCATCAGCGGCATCATGACGACCCTCTGGGTGTATCAATACAGCCTTGGCAGGACATTCATGTATCATGACAACCAGTGGGCATGATGCATGAATGCCTCAGCGGCATCATGACAACCCTCTGGGTGTATCAATACAGCCTTGGCAGGACATTCATGTATCATGACGACCAGTGGGCATGATGCATGAATGCATCAGCGGCATCATGACGACCCTCTGGGTGTATCAATACAGCCTTGGCAGGACATTCATGTATCATGACGACCAGTGGGCATGATGCATGAATGCATCAGCGGCATCATGACGACCCTCTGGGTGTATCAATACAGCCTTGGCAGGACATTCATGTATCATGACGACCAGTGGGCATGATGCATGAATGCCTCAGCGTCATCATGACGACCCTCTGGGTGTATCAATACAGCCTTGGCAGGACATTCATGTATCATGACGACCAGTGGGCATGATGCATGAATGCCTCAGCGGCATCATGACGACCCTCTGGGTGTATCAATACAGCCTTGGCAGGACATTCATGTATCATGACGACCAATGGGCATGATGCATGAATGCCTCAGCGGCATCATGACGACCCTCTGGGTGTATCAATACAGCCTTGGCAGGACATTCATGTATCATGACGACCAGTGGGCATGATGCATGAATGCCTCAGCGGCATCATGACGACCCTCTGGGTGTATCAATACAGCCTTGGCAGGACATTCATGTATCATGACGACCAGTGGGCATGATGCATGAATGCCTCAGCGGCATCATGACGACCCTCTGGGTGTATCAATACAGCCTTGGCAGGACATTCATGTATCATGACGACCAGTGGGCATGATGCATGAATGCCTCAGCGGCATCATGACGACCCTCTGGGTGTATCAATACAGCCTTGGCAGGACATTCATGTATCATGACGACCAGTGGGCATGATGCATGAATGCCTCAGCGGCATCATGACGACCCTCTGGGTGTATCAATACAGCCTTGGCAGGACATTCATGTATCATGACGACCAGTGGGCATGATGCATGAATGCATCAGCGGCCCTTTGAGGGTGTAGCAGGAGGTAGTAATGATGTTACATGAGAAGTACCTCCCCCAGCAAACAGATTTACACCACCCACCTGCCCAAGACGTAAACGGAGGTACAATAGGTGCTGGAGGGGATGCTGAGATGTTTCAGCAAGAGGAAGGTATTGCCTCTCCTGTAGCTCTAACATGCTAAGGCCTCTTTTTATACATGACATCACAGTGCCATGGTTGAAACATAAACCTTTAGAGGATAAATTGAACTGGGCGGTGTTCAATGCTATAGCACCACCCTGTTCATAGTCCATAGTGGATATAGGAGATATGTAGTGATCACCCGGGAGTGATGATAATGGCTCTAGACCCCTAAAATCGACATGGCGAAATGGGCCTTTTTTGGCTTAGTGACATGGGACATGAACCTTTCTTTAAAATCGACAAGGTGACATGAACTTTTCTTAAAATCGACATGGGGACATGGACTTTTCCTAAAATCGACATGGGACATGGGGACCCCCCATCAAGGGCCCCATGATACACAGCGATGCTCTCCACTGCAGTCCTCCAGCTCATTTAGGTAGAAATGTCAGTTAGGGAGTGGTCATTATTTATCTCCCTTATATACTTCTATTAGTGAAAGAGTACAGGATATACACATATACCGTCTCCTGTAACTGTAGACCATGGTCAGCTGTGATGTGATACTCCCCAGTTCAGGAAGGCATCTCTGAAAATGGTACGACTAGGTACATTACCTACGATCACCAACTCTAATTGTGAGGGTTTCAAATTGTAGTGACTGTGTTCTGTCCAATCCTCTTGAGAAATGCCTTCCAGCTCTATATCCCAGTGTACATGTATGTAGCAATGGTGGTAGATTTACGCCTACATATCCTGGAAAAACTGGATATCACAGCAAATAAAACAATGCTATGTATGTGATGGTGTCGTCTTCAGCCTTACACCACAGTATAGGGGAGAGATGTTAGATAAGTCCTAGTGCTTATTGATGCCCTCCTCTCCCCCTGCAGAATAGTGAGATAACGAGGTTAGATGTTACATGGAGACACCCGTCACTGCTCATTTTACCTCCAGTAGAAGCTAACATTACCCAGCTGCATACATACACCCCTAGCAGGCAGGGGAAGGCAGTCAGGGAGGCCATGGAGAATAGCTTCTAGGAGTCCCCAACTGGAGGGGTTTTGCACTCTTTGAAATAACCATTAAATCTAGCAGGCATCCTCTAACATTGAACCACCATAATTAGTGTGACGTCGACAATGAAGCCCCAGATGGCAGTACAGTTAAATACTATGTTATTAATTAGTGAGGTCTGTGTCTCTATGTTGCCAGTGAACTGCTATTTAATAGTCAGAGTCAGGGATGGAGCAGTAGGGATGGTGAGTTGGGTGCTTGAGGGGATTACTGACCACTGCCTGACACTATGTGAAATCTTTGTTCCAAAATTGTCAGTCATTATTATTCACAGAGATCCCTGTACCAAGATACTACCATCTGGAACTTGGTGTAAAAGCTACATTGGTTCACTATTTTAACAGAGGTTCACTGTTTAGTTTTACTAGGATCCCTGGTAGATTTACCAGTTATTTTTACAGGGTGCACACAACTTCAACTGGAGGAGGAGGTCAAGGGCACACTGGAGGGGGGCTGGTGGTGGGTGGGGTAGTGGAGGGGCTGTGCTGACCAATACCAGTGCCTGCAGCTGAGTGGGTAAATTGAACAATCTATCTGCAATCAGGGGTGGTATTAGCAGTAGACTATTCCACCCCAATCTATCTCCAATTAGGTCTGTTTGTTGTTACTAGCACTATAGTAAAGAGCGGAGAATTTGGCGAGCCCTGCTACTGGGAGTGATTGAGTAGTGGATGTTTGATGCCATTTCCTAGGGTCATATTCATGGCTATTCCTCCTACTGAGGGGTCATAATCCCCCAAATTAGGTCCTATCTCATAATAGCATCAGATACCATCAGCTAACACTGTTAAAATAGACAACTGTCAACTCAAACAGGCAATCCCTCACATGGATGGTATCAAAGGGCAGCCATTATTCCCGGGAGGCCATTTCTTAAGGCATTACGACTGTACACAGTCACTAGAATTTGAAACCCCAAAACTTAATGTCAGCAATCATAGGTAGTGCCCTACGACTGCACTGTACAATCAGTACTTATGTGCTTGTTCCTTAGCATTTGGTAGGGCGGTCCTAGTGCTGCAGGCAGTCCTAGTGCTGCAGGCGGTCCTAGTGCTGCAGGCAGTCCTAGTGCTGCAGGCGGTCCTAGTGCTGCGGGCGGTCCTAGTGCTGCGGGCGGTCCTAGTGCTGCGGGCGGTCCTAGTGCTGCGGGCGGTCCTAGTGCTGCGGGCCGTCCTAGTGCTGCAGGCGGTCCTAGTGCTGCAGGCAGGCCTAGTGCTGCAGGCGGTCCTAGTGCTGTGGGCAGGCCTAGTGCTGCAGGCGGTCCTAGTGCTGCAGGCGGTCCTAGTGCTGCAGGCGGTCCTAGTGCTGCGGGCAGGCCTAGTGCTGCAGGCGGTCCTAGTCCTGCAGGCAGGCCTAGTGCTGCAGGCGGTCCTAGTGCTGCGGGCGGTCCTAGTGCTGCGGGCGGTCCTAGTGCTGCGGGCAGGCCTAGTGCTGCGGGTAGGCCTAGTGCTGCAGGCGGTCCTAGTGCTGCAGGCGGTCCTAGTGCTGCAGGCAGGCCTAGTGCTGCGGGCCGTCCTAGTGCTGCGGGCAGGCCTAGTGCTGGGGCAGTCCTAGTGCTGCAGGCGGTCCCAGTGCTGCAAGCACTAGACAGCCAATACTATTTGGATTTATACCATGGTTATGGGTCATTTGCATATTTTAGCATTCAAGTTAAAGGATAAAACTCGTGCAATTAACCACGGCTAGAATGAACGATGTTGTAGTACTTTCTCTCTACACCAGACGGCGGGACTGCATATACCATGGTATAAAGAGCATATGTAAGCTGTATTGATGCACTTGTTGGTTTCAGTCACTTGATACAATGAACTCTGGCATATAACGCCATCGTTCATTGTATCTGTGACTAAAACCAACTCGTGCATCTATAAAGCTTATATATCCTCTAAGTAGTGTGCCTTTTTCAAGGGTCAACAGTCGTAGTGTGATAAGAAATGGCCTCCTGAGTGGACTGGTGATCACTCAAGATATCCAGCTAGAAAAGGCAATGTTGTATTAACATATTGGCATTGTTCTATACAGATCAGCAGTTATAAATGGAGACTGCGGCTGTTTTTTCACACGTACATATCCAGTAGTGTTTCCAAGATTTAGAAAAGGGGAGGGGTGCAGCCCAAAAATAGGGACCACGGCCCCCATTTTTTTACAAGTTTTGTGTCCAAAATATTCGAATAAATTCTTATTTACAGACAAAAAGGGCACCCCCTTCTAAATCCGCCATTGATATCATACACTGCCATAGAGAAATTGGAGACCGCGTCCTCAAGAGGAAACTGGCTATAAATACCCTGCCTCCTGGGTTACTATATCCTCTATTACTGTTAAGAGGAAACTGGCTATAAATACCCTGCCTCCTGGGTTACTATATTCTCTGTTACTGTTAAGAGGAAACTGGCTATAAATACCCTGCCTCCTGGGTTACTATATCCACTATTACTGTTAAGAGGAAACTGGCTATAAATACCCTGCCTCCTGGGTTACTATATCCACTATTACTGTTAAGAGGAAACTGGCTATAAATACCCTGCCTCCTGTGTTACTATATCCACTATTACTGTTAAGAGGAAACTGGCAATAAATACCCTGCCTCCTGTGTTACTATATCCACTATTACTGTTAAGAGGAAACTGGCTATAAATACCCTGCCTCCTGGGTTACTATATCCACTATTACTGTTAAGAGGAAACTGGCTATAAATACCCTGCCTCCTGTGTTACTATATCCACTATTACTGTTAAGAGGAAACTGGCAATAAATACCCTGCCTCCTGTGTTACTATATCCACTATTACTGTTAAGAGGAAACTGGCTATAAATACCCTGCCTCCTGGGTTACTATATCCTCTATTACTGTTAAGAGGAAACTGGTTATAAATACCCTGCCTCCTGTGTTACTATATTCTCTGTTACTGCTAGTGTTACTGTCTCTACCCTCCTCCTCTAACTACACCTGCCCTATCCTCTGTAGTTCCTGCACTTCCTCAAGCTACTCCAAAGGTTCCAGTTTTTTTAAAGGGAGGGGGCGCACCCCTTATTTGCTTAATTTTGGTTAAATTCTAAGCTAAAGAGGGGGCATGAAACCCCGCGCTCCTGTCGAAATACGCCGTTATACACACTCCATAGAAAAACTACAAACTCAATCAGAAATTGGTCCTTATCAAGATGGTGGTACCGATCTCCGTATTCCCTATTCCTACTGCTGTAGGGGGAGAGTTCATACTACCCCCTCTGTGCCTGCTTCCAATATTACTTTTACCATATTGGAATGTATAAGCGCCGGGTGTTGAATAAGCGCCGGTCTTGAATAAGCGCCAGGGTACAGTGGTATTGAAATTTCAAAATGCACTATAATATAAGTCTTGAATAAGCGCTGGTCTTGAAGAAGGGCCGGGGTATGGCCTGGTCAGAGGTGTAGGAAGCAAATCTTCATTGGGGGGCCCAACAAGATTCCATCACAACAATCTAGAATTGTTGGTTGATGCACAATGACGTCTATACATACACATATATATATATATATATATATATATATATATATATATATATATATAGAATTTGTATAGAAATGTAATTTTTAGGCTCAGACCCCGATTTTCTCTATCCCATTACCATATCAATCTAATTTGAGATGCCCAAGTTTTAGTTTCTTTTCCATTTTGAATATGAGTTCACAGAAAAAATATTGATACTCACCGGGAGTCTAATGTTAGCCTCAGGCAAATGTCGCCAAAATGAGTATATTTTGATACTCAGGGTGAGCCTAGGGTGTAGGCATACTCCAGCAATACCTGACACTCTACTCTAGATTGTTTATGGCCTAGCTGTACCCTCTCTACTGCCCTACTCTCACAGTGCAGGAGTCTCTTTAGAGACAGGCTCAGGGTCAACTGGATTAACATAATAGAAGAGAATAGGACCTTGCCTGAGTATCTCTATGAAGAGGGTCAGGCAATGCTGGATCCTACCTGAACAGGCTCCACCATTGCAGGAGTCTTTCTTACCAATGGTGTAATGCACTGCCAGAGTATCCCAATACATAGGATCACACTTTACTGGATTCTACCTTCAGAGTGAGTCCAGCAACACTACCCAGTGGGCACAAACCCACTTAAAGAGTTACTAATCAGCACTGTGTTGTAGGGCTTACAGACAGTCTAAATTGTAATGGTTATGTAGCCCTGCATTTGTAGCCCTTATTGAACTACTAAGCTGTAGGGTGTATTAAGCCCAGCACATAATTGGTTTGTTAAACACTATAAAGAAATATAGAAATTAAGGTCACCGTTTGACAAAAGCCCATCATTTCATACACACAAGTATTTCAGATGGTCGAACATTCAACTTCCTAAGGCAGTCTAATTAATCGATGAATAGTTTGTGCATTCCTGGTTTCAGTGTCCTTTTTGCTCCTTGGTGGGATTTGAACCGTGTACCTCCTTATTGTGACTCCTTTGTGCTCCTATATGTGCTAGCGGGGCAGGTGTTAAAAAATGACACTATCAATATGATATTTCAACCATAGACCTACTACAGTGAGATGTCATTGGCCATATGAGGCCCAGTAGGCTAATAGGAAACACAGACTGGAGTGACCATAGTAAGGAAAAATGCCCATAGTAAGGACAAATGTCCACCATGTCCTCAGTAAGTATTGCACAGTCCTACTTATATGTCTATTGCAACCTGGCTCACCAGTTGTAGAGGTGGCACAGCGTTAGGATTCTCGCTTTGCATGTGAGGGGTCTCAGGTTCAAGTCTCGGTGGTGCTGGGTAACATTTTTCTTTTTTTCAGTTTAATAGGAAACATCTCATCTATTGCAGTGTATTTTTCTAAGACCTAACTTTGTAACTAATTGAAATAGATGCTTGCTTGAAAACTGACAAAATCTTCAACATCTGCCAAGTCAGAAAAAAGCAAGAAAATAAATTGTTTGCATAACAAAAAATTTTGGGTTGAAAACTTGCAGCTTTTGAAGAGCATCCCTGGGCTGGAATCGAACTCAGGACCTTCTCATATGGAGGTAAAAATGTTACCACTACACCATCTTGACTGTGCTGAGAGATCTCCACTTGAAATCTCATATGATCTGCTCTCTCTGTGTGTTGAAAGCTGGTATTCTACTTTTTTCCAAGCCCCAAAACATTAGACCATATGACTAAATGTTTTAGTGATTTATTCCTATTATATTCCTATATAGATAAGATTACATTCTTAGATATCATGGTTCCAAGGACTAGAGGATAATAGAAAGGATATTGAGTATGTGCAAGAATGGGGGAGGGGGGGGGGCTTAATAGGGAAAATTTTTCTCACAAACCCATTATTAATGCATATTCATGCTCACATTGTAGCAATAAGATTGACTTACCGAGATTGACTTTACAAAAATTATCAATGGGGCTTGAACTCACCACCTTCAGATGCAGAGTTCAGTGCCATATCAACTGAGCTAATGAGGCACATGGTGTGGTGGGTGCTAGGATATGATATAATCTCAGACATCAGTGTAAGAGCTAGACCCCTGCTTTGCTGGAGTATTCAGTTAGATTCAGACTGAGTATGGCACCATGCCTGAGCCTTGTGCCATACTCATACTGATCCTTTTTCCCAATGTGTGGCATTGAAGCAGGCTCAGCATGAGTATGGCATGTCAGGGGAGAGCCTCTAGCAGAGGCTCTCATGATACTCAGGCAGCACCAGAGACTAGGTGAAACTCAGGCTGATCCTCTTTTTTCTATCAGTGTTCTTGGCAAATTTTGGGGGCGTCCAGACATACTCAGGCCCCACCTCCTTTATGATTGGGGGGGCCTGGGCCCCCCTGCCCCCCCCCCCTTTCCTATGTTCCTGCTGGTTGAAATTAATGAGCACCCTGGCGTTTGTACAGTCCAATATGGTACTCCTATTGGTGCAGGAGATTAGTACATACTACCCCCTCTGTGCCTGCATCCAATATTACTCTTACTATCACCCAGGTACTCAGCCTCCCCCTTCTCAATACGGTACTCCTATTGGTGCAGGAGATGAGTACATACTACCCCCTCTGTGCCTGCATCCAATATTACTCTTACTACCCCCCAGGTACTCAGCCTCCCCCTTCTCCACTGACTCCTGACCTATCCTCTGGATGCCCTGCATGCCCAAGATGGGTGGGTTCAGAGAAGAAAGGAAGCAACGAACATCAGAAGTAAATTCCTCTTTCATCACCCAATATTGCTGTTACCATCGTCCTGCTTATGCTTGCTATACCTGGTTCACTGCTTAGCTGCTGTTCCCGCTGTGGGGCCTGCACTGCTTCAACCACCACTGACAGACTCCACACCTCGGTGCCTCAGAACTGGGGGAACATCAGCAGTAAATTAATCCTGCATTACCCAATATTTCTGTTAGAATCCTCCTGGTGCTGCTTATCCCTCCTTAATGTACCCCTGGAGTTCCTCCAATGCTGCATGCGGCCACTCCTTAGAGGCTCTAACACTGGGTATGGCTTCAAAGCTGCCTTCGAATCTGGCTGGCTGGATGGAGAGATCAGAATGGTATTTCCTCAGTATAATTGTACTGATAAGTATTGTTATAATCTTCTGGGTACTCATTCCTTCATACCATAGCCACTTCCTGCAGGTTCTAAGACTGGTTGACTTCGAAGCTGGATGATGGCTGGATGGATGGGTGGAGAGATTACATCAGAATGATATTTCTCCAGTATAACTTTACTCACTAGCCTATCAGAATTGTCCAGGTATTGGTTATGGGTTCACTGCTGGAGTTCCTAATGCAATGCTTCAACCACCAAATACAGCCTGTATCTCCTACTGGCTTCAGAGCAGGCTTGATGAAACCAGGGGGTGTTTCCTGTATACTCCTTCTCCTTTTTTACTTAATATTACTGTTCAAACTTCCCAGGAACTAATAATAATATATACCTCCACACTTAGAGTACCTGTGCTCTTACAGGCAATGGGAAGCCTAGCTGGAAGCTGGATGAAAAATGGCTGGCTCAGGGAGTGAATGAGTGGCGTCGTTGACAACAAGAGCCTGGGTGGTTGTGAGAGGGAGGAGACCGGGTCGAGACGACTGCTGGTGACGGCACATGGAGCAGCACAGGCCGGAGACGGATCCTGCTCTGGGACGGTCCCAGTCTTCAAGCCACCAACCACCCTCTCTCTCCAGCACTGGGGGTGCCTCTAGCACTCACTGGCCAGCCTAAAGACTCTAAAGGGCTCTTAACTCTGCTGCTGGGGATCCTAGTTTCTCCCTGGGTCCTCCTAGTTTGGATCCTGTGTCTTCCCCTGTGCCTGGTGATGTACGCAGTACAAAGGCTATGCACAAGGCTTACATAAGGCAATATACATGTATGCACTATACAGGGAGAATATTACCTTTATCAAATATGTGACTAATATAGTCTACCGGTGTACTCCTTGCTTCTCTCTTCTTCAATCTTTGTGTTGTGTAAGTTCCTATATACCTATCAGATCCTCCTCTCTCCGCCCCTGCCCTTAGCCCAACTGTATACAGTAGATAGTCTGCACTGCTTATCTTGCAGCAGGCTGACAGTCTTATAGAAATGAACCCATGGCCTAGCGGCTACAACAGCATTGTGACAGCATAGCACACAATAAGCATAGAGCAGCATAGAGAGCTGCTCCCCCTGCTGGCTGTAGTGTACCGTGGGAGCTACTGTGAGTGGCTCGGTCCTGCTCACACCAGCTCCTAATGCACAGTGTGTGGATGGATGGAGCGCCTACCTCCTCAGTGACTCACTCACTCACCTCCATCTCGTGTACTACTACCCCTCCCCCTGTTAGTGGTGGTGGTGCTGCTGTGATTAGTATTCTGCTTATGGTGATGTGTAGCTTAACCCCCGGGCTTAACCCTCTAAGGCCCGCTGATGCATTAATGCATTACGCTCATTGGCCGTCATGAGAGGTGATGCATGGATGAAGTAAGTCCCCGGGGCTACATTCATGCATCATGCCGACCCTATGGGGTTGACATATACCCGGAGGGTCGGCATGATGCTCCAATGAAGTGCTGAAGTTCATTGGAGCATCATGACGACCAATGGGCATGATGCATTGCTGCATCAGCGGCCCTTTAAGGGTTAATGCTTTGGATGCCATAAACTCAGGGATGTATGGAAAGGTGGCAGGTTTGGGGCCTATTTCAATAACACTAACGATCTGAAAATTCACTGAACCCACTTTCAAGGATCTTCAAATTCACTGTACCCACTTTCAAGGGCACTCTGTTTCCATCTTATCAGCAACTTGATATCAGTATATATGTCGCTCCAGTTTTGCTTGTAGCCAATAACACTAGCCCTAGATCTCTCACGATGCTATGCAGGCAGGGCAGGGCAGGGTCCTGGAAAAGACTGGTTAGTGCCCAAAGGCAAATGGAATAGGGAATCTGTGGCCACCTACTAACAGTATCAGAGCTACATCAGAATGCCATACAGGTAGGAATAGTGAGGCAGGGGCCTGGGGTGGGGCTGATCTCGTGCCGCCACCTGGTGTATGTCAGGAACACTAACTGTAAGCATGACGTGCACGGAATAAATGTTGTTGGTGAGGGTCTATGGCAGGAGAATCCAAGAACACTCTCCAACTTTCTTTTCTTATACATCACACATCAGCACATAACTGCATGTGTCTCCTTCCTTCCCTCTTTTCCCATCTCCTTCCAAAACTAACCTAGAGAAAGTAATACCCTATGCATGAGGGATGACTTGTACATGAGGATGGGTCCCAGGTTTACCCTGGTTTACTTGTGGAAAGTCATAATCGTCTAATGATTATATAAATTGATCTTTAAATTGAATTGAATTTAGCATGTTGACATAAGAACATAATATGATCATTTCTATTCTATTCACAATACCCTTAAAAATAAACATGAAATTCTAACGTTACTTTTTGATCTCTTTGAGGCAGAGACTATAAACTTAATTCTGCTACCCAGAACAATGATTCGAAAATGAGAACAGATGGTTTAATAAAGACACAATTAGGGCTTGTCCATCCGGGATGACCACTTCTCAGGCCGGAAAGGGTTCCACAGGGTGGAGGAGTGTCAGAATAGGGGGGGGCATAGTGGGTATGCCCTCCCCCCGATCCCAAAACAGGGGGTCAGACAAAGTTTTGCCCACCCAAAAAAATATATATATATTATAACCAACGCAATTATACATACTTTTATGGCATTCTCCTATAAAAAAAATTGGATTGGTACCACTCAATTAATTTCTAGGATTTTATTGGCCTGCCATAGGTCCTAAAATTAATTTATTTTAAGTGCAGTCTGAAGATCCCCTTGGGTGAAACCACCCAGTTCCTCAAATTAATCACACTGTGATGAGGACCAATCAGAAGCCTGGTTACCAATCATCATGGCAACCACTCTTCTCTATCAACGCAACACAATCAACATCGATTGTGATTGCTCAATCTAGGTCAGGTGACAACCACTATAAAAAGGAAAATTATTAAAAAGATGTCTCATTCCAGCGGTAACTGCCATCAAGCACGGATACCCCGTATCAAGTACACATTCTCCTATAAAACCCTCTTAGAAATCGAAGTGCTTCAAGTTGTGGACGTGACCTGCCCCCCCCCCCCAAGTCAAGTTACCTCTGACACCCCTGATCAGTCATGTCTGGCCATGTACCAGGCACTTTATGACCCCTGCAGTAGATCAAGGAAACTCATGTACTATATATTCTGTCTAGCACCTGAAATAAACCATGTCATGGCCTATTTCCTTGTGTAGCACTAAACGTGTACAATAAAAGTCATCTACTATTGTCTAGCAGTGGCATGAGGAATTAAATACGTAAGGTTAAAGAGACGTGCAAGACTGCGCATTCGCATGTTTCAAATGATATCAGGTGACGCTTTGGATCCCGCCACTTTGCGACTTGTATCGGTGCCAACCAGACGTGTTGCTGGAGTGCGCATTGGTTTTTAGGGTGTGAACCAGTTCAGCTAACACAGTGTCTCCTATCCGCCAGGAAGAAGATGATCTCTTGGCATTTCGGATGCTCAGAATGAACCTCAAATCAACGTTGAGGATGACTCAGGCGATGATTTCAAGTCGTTTAGGCAATTGTATATATTGAGACTCCTGAGTCCCGACAAGCGGTTTTCAAGCAACCCAGTATCATAACTAGGTCAACAACGGTAAAGGCAGCTGACCAATCAGCTTCCAGGAGTGTCAAGGATACACTGGAGAAACCGGTTAACGTCTGTAAGGAGTTTAATCCTGACGATAAAATGGATTCAGAACTTTGCAATGCGATTCTGAGTACATTAACGACAACTCAGAAATGTTCTGGTTGAAAACATATGGTGGATGTACTACCGGTGCAGCTCAATATGAATGGTTCACCAAGATCATTGAGGAAGCAGCACGAAAGTTGGTGCGGACCCTGAAAGCACCGTCCACAGTAACGGTCGAGCCTCTCTCACACGAGAGTGCACATGAGTCTGAGAGCGAAATGGAGGTGGACCAAACAGAGACTGTCAGTGACACTGAAATTGCTTCTCTATTGTCTAAAAAGAAAATCGAAAAGAATCCGGTGGCGGCTTCTAAGACCAAGGTTGTAAAACCAAAGGCAGAGCCTAAAGAGACCTCTCCCAAGGAGGACAAACCTACCTCGTAACCTAAGAGTGGCAAGAAAACAATTTCACAAAAGGAAAAGAAATTGGCTGCGAAGGAAGCCAAAGAGAAGAGGCTCAGAGACGAGGCTTTGGCCAACGCCGCTGAGCACCAAAAGCGAATTGACAAAGCTAAGAAAGCCCTCGAGAGTGACAAATCGGATGTGGAAGTCATGAAGATGGCTCTGACAAAGAATGACAAGATCATCTTTCCCAACGCCTTGTCTAAGTTCAGTAGGTTCAAACCTATGAGCTTCAAAGATTGTCGAATGGACCAAAAGAAGAATTGTGCTCCGCCTGCTGTTTTCCCCAACAGCACAGAGGACGATGAACAATGGCTCCGTTGGAGTAACGAGGAAAAATCAGTCTTTCAATGTTATTGGGACTAGTTCAACCATGTTATGAGAATGGACAAAACGTACTACTTGAAGGATCAAAAGCTCAAGCTTAAATGCGTCCTTACTAAGTTTGAAGAAACAAAACGGTGTTTATTTACTTCTTATCACGACGAGCAAGTAAGTGACAGAGTTCCGAGGACCTGACCCTCGAAGGACCAGTTTCTGAGACATGGGGTGTATGAATGTGTCCCTGATGAGAGGTTTCAGCAGAGTGCCAAGTGTCCCGACGGGCTTATGACTGTGCATCGTTCAAATATGGTTCGCCATAAGAACGCTTGTCATGGGATTAAGTTTGAGGATGCTATTCAAAGGGTGAAAGACCTCCATACGGAGATAATGGCTGGTTTCATGACCAAAGATGCTATTGTAGTAAAGGAGGGTTCTGAGACTAAGGTCCAGAAACTAAATGAGTCTGTCGGCGAGCATATCAACGGCAAACTACGGGCTAGGTATGTTGTTTCCTTCATAACAGACAAAAATGCCTATTACGAGGAGATGAATGAATGGGACAAAGCTGTCGAAAGCGGATGAAAAGAATGCCTATGGTATTTCTAAGAAAAGGACTCGAGTAGAGAAAGGCGGGACTGTGTATGTCCCAGGAGGCCTTTTGGTTTTACAGAAAGTAGAACCGAAGACAAAACGGACGACCTTTGATTCTAAGAAAACTAATTGGAGTCAGAGTCCAAGCTTAAAAGCTCATGTCGGGAGTTTGTCTTATTCCTCAGCAGAAGACTTCCTGGTATTGCCTCCGAGCGGGCCTGAAAGTCAAGTAGTGACACCGGGAAAGTCTAAGAAGTCACACTCGCAGGCTTCTACCTCAAAACAACCTGAGATTCCTCTCAGAGCTAAGGTTGTAGAGCTGCCTAAAATTAAGTATTTTAGTGCTGATAACCTCGTTAGCTTCGCCATCCAAGACAAACTGATGAAGAATTGGCAAGAGAAATTCTCGAAGGCTCTCAAGGTCTTTGGGGATACAGTGGTGCAGAACACTCTGGCTTGTGTCGTTGGTATACATGACGCCAAAAAGGGGGCGTAATACCAACAAGAGCAGGAACATCTTCGTGACAAAGCGGACAAACAGGAAAAAGAAGCCAACAAAAAGGAAGAGTATTGGGAAATTAAAGTTGCTCAAGAGAGATCCATCTCGGATCAGCTTCAGATGAAGTTTGAGATGTGTTTCAAAGGACGTACCTTCGAAGAGTGGTAAGCCCTCCCAACTGTGTGAGTGGTTGAAGGATATTCCTGAAGAGGATTCGGATTAAAAAACTTTTTATTCCGAGATCATATTGCAGATTCTGCTATTTCTAAGCTAGATACCAGATCTAAAGCTATAGTGGAGCGTTGTATTTAATATACACGCTATCAGAAACAGCCGGAAGCAGACCAGTACCTCGAGGGCAACAAATCTATGCTGTCCCGACTGTTACCTGGATTACCCAGATGGAGATCTCTATTACCAGAAGGTCAATGTCATTCTTCTGGTTCGTTGCACCACCAGCCAGAACCATTAACCTTGCCATTGGATATTATGTACTCATCTCTTGAAAAGATGATTCATTATGATGATATGTGATTCTATTCTTGGAAACGAGATCACTTTTATATACAACCTGGTGTGTGGTTATAGGTTGTGAACTATTTTTATATATTGTTATTCAAAGCTGAGCTTCGAAATATCTATTACTCAGGAGACCCATATGAAACCTTTTCAGTGTCAACCCTGGAGGTAGGATATGGACTACCTTGATCTTTCCAATGGAGGCTGAATGAAGCAGGTCTCTCGAGGTTAGGCAGGTTGGACTCTATGTTGTATAATGTTATTAACTACTGCTATACCACTGTAGTGTGCCAGTGTGGAACCAATCAACCGTAACGAGAGGTATATATTCCGCCGTCCTCCTATGATCGGGGGATTCGTAGTCCTACCAAGCTGGTAGGCTGATCTTGTCTCGAAACGGCCTAACGGTTATCTAAACGAGAGCATTACTGCCTTACAGGGTACTGACTATATGCATATGAGAGGTTAAAACGCATTTGCAAGTCTTCTTGTGAAAGTACCGTAATAAAGTGATTCTGAAACCTATTCAAACCGACTAGTTATTGCTTTGATAATATAGTTGTCTCGATATCAGTAGGATCTCGAAATGGCAATACCTATACCTGGAAAAAAAGCTTAAAGTCAATGCATTGGACATGAGCAAAATCACTAACCACAAACAGCTCTTTCTGTTGCATATGTAGAAAACCTTCTAATGGTAAAAGTTCATTCATATGTCGAGGTTGTCTGTAAAATAAAAAAAAAAGTGAAAAAACTGTGTTGTGTTGTGTTATTTACACATTTCATTTCTTGTCGTAATGGTTAAATTGCATCGATATGCATCAATATGGGAAAAATAAGTTTATGTCATGTCCTAACCACAAGGGGACTCCACTAAACCTAGCTATAAGTAGTTCCAATAATATCCACTAGGTGTCACCCATAAAACGTCACTAATATTTTTAACCACAAGGGGGCTCCACTAAACCCAGCTATGAGCAGTTCCAATAATATCCACTAGATGTCGCCCCTAGTTATTAACCACAAGTGGTCTCCACTAAACCCAGCTATAAACTGTTCCAATAATATCCGCTAGGTGTTGTCATGACAACACAGTTTGTATATTTTTAACAGTTGCCATGGCAACCACCTCTTAGCTAATCAGAGATCAAGAAACGAGGTCACATGTCCATATATAGGTCAAACGGATTTCAGTACCTGTAGCTATGCGCTGAGTTTACCCCTATATACTACTACTATACATAAATAAACTATAGGATATTATTGCCCCATTGTGAACAACTGGTCTCCTTGGTGATGGCGAGAAAGAGTGAGTAAATACACTAAACACAGGTACCATATTGAATGGTCTCTAAGCTATTAACCCATTAGCCCTGTCAGGACAGCTGATATATATAAATACATCATGCCCATTGGTCGTCATGGTGCATGAATGCAGCCATGGCGAGTACCGTATTGGTCTGTATAAGCACCGGGTCTTTGGATAAGCGCCAGTCTTGAATAAGCGCCACGGTACAGGGGTATTGAAATTTTAAAAATGCTTATTCTACCGGCCATTAGGTAATTCACCAGGGCTCTAGTCATACACCAAGATGACCCTCCAGGGTTGATACTACCCTGGAGGGTTGTGATTCCAGAAACTAGTCTCATCCTGATAGAACATCATTTATAAGGTGACCCCCAACTTTGGCCAATCCAATTGAAGGTGGTGTTAGAAATTTTAATTTTTTAAGAGTACTCTCTGACTATTTTACCATTTGTCTAATACATTTGATAAGAGGAAAACAAACATAAAATAAATCATATTTTAAAGTCTTTTATTGATACAAAGTATTACAAAGTCAGATGACAGTACAAAAAGGATAAGTATGAAAGGGGTTGATGTCCTTCATATGTGTTTGTACAGTGAAAGGGGAAGGGGAAGGAGGGGATATCTACAAATTTTAGACCAATAATGATAAGTATAATAATGGAAAGGCAATAACCACCTGCAAATATGTTCAGCAGAATATGTACATGTATGTATATAGTATAAAATGCCTTTCTTAAAGTATATTCACATGCCAGAATATACATGTCGAGTTTATGATAATACGAGTATCAAGTGCAATGAGAAAACCTCGCATGTTATACACAATGCCACTCATAAATCAGTGGGCAGGTACTATTTCTCTTTTCGCTTTTTATTTTTAAGTCATATTTTTTCAGAAAATGGGTTTTCAATGGATGAGGACTAGATGTAAATATAACTCTGGAATAATTACAATTTAGGCATTCACATATATTTGTAAATACCTTATATTTGCAGTATAGATAGAAATACAAACACACAATCAGGACAATCTCTTAAGGTTCCTATGCAAACAGGAAATGCTTTTGTGGTTGGTTAGTTTCAAGAAGGAACCAATATTTGTATGCATGAAGGCAGCAGAGGTGAATTAAGGCACAAAGCTTTATATAAAGTATTCAGCAGGTATAAATAGACATCATAAAGACTGAGTGGGGAGAGAAGTCTAATATGATGTACATTCAGTCTCAGCAAGTCAATGCCATGTATCACAGTAATTATGTTCTTATTATAGATCTCTATCTTGTGTACATACATAGATCACAATGCTGGAGTTACTTTTCTTTCTTTTTTTTCAAGTTTGATAGCTGTATACATGATCCTTGTGGTGTTAAGTATTTTTGTAAAATTCTTCTGGGGTGTGTATACTGGTCCCATAGAGAGTTTGTAGGAAATAGTTGAATTCAAGAAATACATTACATCTGTTTTCTGCAGCTGCCTGGACTTGTAGAGTATAACCTCTTATAATTCTTTGCTCTTTGATATATACAGGTAAGAGGTTAACAGTATTTGCTTTTCGGTTTGGTTGTTTAACACTGCTGACAAGGAACTTGACACAGCATATTTGGGCTCAAGATGACACATAACTCTAACTCCTTGGCAAATTAGGCAGCCTAGCATATCTTGGTGTTGCTCCTTGAACTGAGATGCCCAACTCTGCCTTTGCAGAATCCTTAATCATCCTTAAGTCACAGGAACCTGTATGAATTAGTTTCCCTGGTTAATTTCTATGGTCGTCTCAATTGCTTAGCTCCCCCAGTAGGTCTTGGCGGGGGCCTTCATGTTGATGTAAATCGGGTTCTTGGCATCTTCAACCACACGGACACCAAGATAGGACAGGAAACCGTCGGTGTCCAAGGCCAGGCCGCCCGCCTAAAATGAAGAAAAATGAAATTAGGTCATGTATCCTTTTATTATGATACAATTCTGTCCCTCCATAGACAGAGATATATATTTATATGCATAATTTTTCCCTAAAGGAACTACATAATTTTCAATATCTAGACTTGACCATAGGGGCCTGTTTAAGGGCCCAAACAAATGGAATATAATAAATTATATCTTATACTGCGCGAGGCCCCTCACAGAGGTCCCTTTTACCTTGTTGACCCCATGCAGTTACAACCTTCTTGCACTAAGGCAATGATACTGTTAGGGCTCTCAAATGTTGTAGTTGTTTGATATCAGTTCTTTACTGATAAATAATTAGCTAATTCCCTCAGCTACACCAATAGTATATCATACTCACAGTAAGGAGGGACTTGTAGGCCTCAGCCTCCTTCTTGTAGTCATTGAGGATAGCTGCAGCCTGGGAGTTAGCCCTGAAATAGGAATGCAAGATATTAGGTAGACATTAAAAGTGGAGTACCACAGGGATCAGTGTTAGGACCGTTTGCAAATTTGTGCCAGCATTGAAAGAGCTGAGATATTGTATGCAGGCTGATCCATATTAAGGTCAACCTTCAAAAGCAGTAATTGCCATGTAAAGTTTATTATGGTTCAACCTCAGAAAGGTTGGAGATGATGTTTGACTATTCCTCTCAGACATGTATGATTATTTGCTGACATGTGCAATAAAGGTTTATTTCAGGAATCGACTCAGAAAAAAGTAGGGCTGACCCTAGAAAATCATCATTTTAAGTAATTTTTGAGTCAATCTGTTCATCCAAAAGCCCAGTATACAAGCTGATTATGCAATCTGTGAGTCACAGTCACAGTTGATTTTTGGCTGATTTTGGGGGCTGACTAAAGATAGATAGATAAATCATAATATATTATATACTCATTGTAAGGTCCTGTAACCTAAATTCCTGGTTTTATGGACCCAATGAAATATTTCAACTCATCCTTACTTGTTGATGATGATCCTAGCCTCTGATTGTGCCTTGTCTGTGATAATTCCAGCCTGTGTGGCTGCCTCCTGGGCCTTGGTATCGGCAGATGTCAGGCGCTGTGGCCGCTCCTGTTTGGCCACCTCAATGTCCTGACGGGCCTCCTCCTTACTACGAACCACACGCTCGTAACCCTCTGGCCGCCGAATGTCATTCACCTGACAAATAGTTATCACACCTTTCACACTTACAATTTTTCCTATTTCTGAAATTGTGAGGGAGGTCATTCAAATGATTGTGTAAGGGACCAAAGACCTGTTTGAATTTCTGATTGCATACCATATTGGCACACACAAGTACCAGGGTCTCAAATTAGCATCTCAAATAATTATAATAACCAGCATAGAAGAGGTTGGAAGTTGATCATACACAAAAACCTATTGATTGCACACAAAAACTGTATAGCAATTACATGCTGGTTTCATGACTAGGGCTAGGGTTGCAGTGTCTGCCGATCAGGCATGGATAATTCTGAATTAAAGGATTATGAAAAGATGTGCTACTTGTGTCATTTTTGAGAATATTTTTTTTCTTTTTTTTTCTCAATTTAGATTAATGGTCTAGGATTCTCAGTTGATATCCTCAAGACCTAAGGATGTTAGATAGTGTTATTACCTGTAAGTCAGTGACGTCACAGCTGATGGAGTCATACTTGAAGACAAGGCGTTTACGGAGTTCCTCCTGGAAGGCGCCTCTCTCTGCCTGGAACTGGGACGTGTTGAACCTGCTGCATGCATCATGGATAGCTGACTCACCTATAGAAAATAAAGGCGCTATTTAGATTCTCAGGGACTTTTGAAGTAAACAGGCCAATAACCAGCCACCAACATGGGGCAGTTCAATTTTCACATTAGGTGTAACTTAATCAGCAAAATGGTGGAACTTAGTGGGATTTCATGACACAAATGTATAAAATGACTTCTCTACTAATTCATAATTTAGGTGGAACATGGAAGAAAAAATATGTTTCTGTTATAGTTTCTCTCTAAAAACCTCAATAATAGTTCGATTTCCAAGCTGTAAAAACTGACATGTAGCTTTTATGTCATCTAGGGTGGTAAAGACGGGTACAGGGGTGTCAGAAGCAATGAGACTTTTGAGGGGCCAAAGCATGTCAGGGATCATGTATTGAAAATTTTGAGCATAGCAGGTGAAACACTTTGAATATTTTAGATGATTTCGGGGAATGGCCCAAAGGAGAATTTTGAAAATTTAGACAATTCCCTGTTTCCAAATTTTGGGGGGACCAAGAGATAGCCTCCTCCCCTGTCTGAAATAGGGTGCTCTGGCCCCCACTATTCCAACATCTCTGGGATACTTAAGTTTTGTCAGTGGTCTCTCTCTGTTGAATCATGCCCGGTGGTTGCACAAAAGCCAATAAGTGGTAGTCATGGTAACTCAGGCAATTGCTCTGTGAAAATGCTTTAACCATGCATACTATAACTCTATGGATATGATATTTCTGTTCAGACTTTAAATCATCTGTCCAAAAGAATCTAAACTGGGTAGGTTTTGTAAGGTGTAAAAAGGAAATTTGTTCACAGTTTAAGATGTATGAAACACACTGGGAAGTGATTAGAAAACAAACATAGAATTTCAAAGTGCTAACCCACCAATTCCCACTCCTGATTGATTGTTAAAGATTGTACTACCGTAAATTCCCTCCTATAAGCCGCACCCCTCATATAAGCCGCACCCTGACTTTAGGACAATGTAATAAGCTGCACATGAGGCCTGAACATTGGTGGTTTAGTACTGTTCCATAGAAATAGAAACCCTCCTATAAGCCACACCAAGACTTTGGGCCGATCCTATAAGCCTAATTCTGATTTGGATTCTGGTATAAGCCGCGGCTTATATGAGAATATTTACGGTATGTATACACCCACCTATAGATGATAGGACACTCTTGAAGCCGTCATGATCCTTGAACTGCATGACAACCTCATGTAGGTTGTTGGGGCGCACGCGGTACTGGTAACTGACAGACAACCGGATCTCTACACCATCACGGTTAAGGCACTGCAATAGATTAATATATTACAGCCATGTAGCCTGTCACCATTTACAGTCTGGATGTGGTTTAAGGTACAAAGGAAGAAATTGGTGGCGGAGCCCTGTGGAGATACCTTTTGTCCTTATATCTCAGATACCTTTTGTCCTTATATCTCAGATACCTTTTGTCCTTATATCTCAGATACCTTTTGTCCTTATATCTCAGATACCTTTTGTCCTTATATCTCAGATACCTTTTGTCCTTATATCTCAGATACCTTTTGTCCTTATATCTCAGATACCTTTTGTCCTTATATCTCAGATACCTTTTGTCCTTATATCTCAGATACCTTTTGTGCTTATATCTCAGATACCTCACATGATTCGCTGACTACACTAAATGGTATTATGGGGGTTAATTACCTGCAAGTTTCCATACTCAAATGTTCTGAAGACAGAGGGAAATTTGATGAAATGGAATCCGGGTGGTCCGCTATGTAGACCTTCAAACTGTGGTGTAGTGCCCAGGCCCTTGGTTATTGTGTTGTATTTCAAGCCAACTGTAAGTCAAATATAAAGGCAATTAAATAAATGAATTATAGTTAGGTTAGAAAATGTATTAGGTTTTTTTATGGACTTTAGACAAGGAGAACGTCTAAGTTACACAGGGTTTCTATCTGACTTAGAACACAATGCTTTTATGGCCCAAGCTTCTATCGCCTTGAGCTGTACTTAACGAGGCAGAACCGAGTGCACATTTGTCTTCGTGGTGTTTCAATGCAGCCCTGGCGAGTAATTCACCAAGACTGCATTATTGCCTTTGTACCATATAAACCCTTAAAGGGCCGAGAACTTTTCAATATACATTAACCCATAGCGACGCATTAGAATGTAAAGAAACACGCTGTCGGTATTTCATGTAACCGTTGGTCAGTTAAGCCACACTTTTTTAAAGTTACTTGGTATAAACAGTGCCCATTGGCCAGTCTAAGGTGTTCTTCCCCTGGATTGGCGATGTGAGGCACTGGTTATATCTTATAAACCTTACTGAAATGTGGTATAAATAAATCATGATTGCCATCAAAATTATAAGAAAATTTCATATTGGGTCAAAGAGTTGGGACTAGAGCTGGCTTCTGGTGACATGCACTAATTAGAACTGATAAGATGGAACTGGTGAAGCTTGTCCCTGTAAGTGGTTGTTATCCAGGGACAAGGTACCCATCATATCATGTCTTATTAGTGTGTTTTACAACTTTTAGAAGAACCAGCAAAATTCAAAATGGTGGACCCACTGGGTATGGGTCTAGACTCTCAGACGTAATGCTTCTTACCTTCATCAGACTCTAGTTTCTTCATAGAGGAGACGACCAGAGCGATGATGGCGATAGCGATAACTCCCACCACTACCAGCACACACGTACACAGCTGCTTGGCATCAGGCATCTTGGTTTAATCTGATAGAAAAAATGTTATTATATAAGGTTAAAAATGTTAATGTCTTATAAGAGAGATATTAAGTATGTGTAACATTTTTATAGAGGTTATTTCAGCCTCATAAATATGAAGACACAATGGGCAAAAGGGAAGGACATTTAAGGTTATTCATCAAGGGGAAGGGGTTGGTGAATTAGGGAGGGACTTTTTGAAAGATTTTGAGTCCTCCAGAGGGGGGATGCTAGAAAAATTCAACTCCTCTGAAGGGAGGGGACGGTGAAAGAAGTTACCCTTTCTCAGGGAGGGGACGGTGAAAGAAGTTACCCTTTCTCAGGGAGGGGACGGTGAAAGAAGTTACCCTTTCTCAGGGAGGGGACGGTGAAAGAAGTTACCCTTTCTCAGGGAGGGGACGGTGAAAGAAGTTACCCTTTCTCAGGGAGGGGACGGTGAAAGAAGTTACCCTTTCTCAGGGAGGGGACGGTGAAAGAAGTTACCCTTTCTCAGGGAGGGGACGGTGAAAGAAGTTACCCTTTCTCAGGGAGGGGACGGTGAAAGAAGTTACCCTTTCTCAGCGGTAAGCCTGTGAATTAATTTTGAAAAAAGGGCTGAATGGGAAATTTTGGGCTTTTTAATTTCAAAACCAAATCTTACGGAGCCTTAACATCCACGTGGAAACCCACAATCCCCCCCCCTCTCCCACGCCATTAATGAATATTTCACTGTAATTCACGTCCATTTGGTATCAAAATGATAGCTAGGATTATCACACATTGCCCTAAATGATCTTATCTACATAGATTCAGGTCAATAGCTCAATGGTTAAACTTAGGGAGTAGACATAATTTTTGAACAAGGGGGTGGAGAGTTTTTGCATTGACACGTGTATACCTTTTTATGCTCCCCTCTGAAATGTTAAAAATTTTCGTGCCCCCCCCCACCAAAAAAAATAGAAAATTATCACATGATAGTAGCCCGCTGGCATTTTTGTTCGAAAGAGGCAAAAAATGAAGAGGGGTTACATTTTGTTTACGTCTTAGGAGAGGAGGGGTCAACAATCTTTGCAGCCCCCCCCCCCAAACCTACCATTCCCCCTGATGATGACTAATGATGATGACTACTCCCTTATTCAAGATTATCAATTTTGATTTAAGAGAAATGAAAACTTACAAAAAGGGGAAAGATTATAAGACTTCTAGTGAATGTCAGGGAATGGGAGCTGTAAACGTGGACTAGAGGGAATAGCTTAGGACCCTTAGGCTTAGAGTAGAGGCTGTGTGAGTCTACTCAGTGCCTTATTCTGGTATCACCATGTTAGACAGGATTATATCATTGTGTGATAACACAGCCTAATAGTTTGTTTTGGTATCTATCAGTCACTAAATGCAGGGGCACTCTTAGTGCACATGTTTATTAATGTATCTATGCTCTATTGCTGTAATAGTGACTTCACTATAGGCAGGCTACCATGAACTGTCTTACCGTAATCTCCCGCGGATAAGGCGCACCTCGCGTATAAGACGCACCTAGAGTTGAAGAATATTGTCAAAAATATAAAAAATTCATAACTTTGGTTCTACTGAATGGATTTTCAAAATTCAAAAAGCTATGTGTAGCTAGGGCCCCCGGCACCCCCTTGAATTTTAAAGTTGAAACCCCCTCTGTCATTTTTTGAGTTAAGGGGAGTGTAACATATCAAAAGAAAGCCTTATACACGGGAGATTACGGTACACTATTTTAGTACATGATTTTAGTACAGTATAAATAGAATATAAGCTATATAATGTAAACTATACTCGCTCGTACTGGCTATACTATTAAAGGATAGAAATTCTATTCTATTAGCATAGACACCTAATCCAACCTACATTATATCCGACGCCTAAGGGAGTGGTCATTATTTATCAACAGGGGGGGGTGGTGGGTTTTCATGCGGATGCGCGGAAATTTTTTACGCTCCCCCCTCGACGGCAGTAAAAAAATTTTGCGCCCCCCCGCGCCGGAGGCGCGGAGAGTTTACGCACCCTCTCTTTGATCTATAGTAGCGCGCGGGCTTTTTTGCTAAAAAGAGGGTAAATTTTTTTAGCCCCCCCTCAATAGGGGTCAAAATTTCTTTAGCCCCCCCCTCGAGAGGGGTCAAAATTTTTTACGCCCCCCCTCAAACCCACCACACCCCCTGTTGATAATAAATGACCACTCCCTAAGTAAAAAGGGGGTAAGGGAAAGATTACAGTGCCTATTTTTATTTATTTATCTTTTTTTTCCATATAAACTCTAATCACTTGACGGAAAAAAATACAGGGAATATTTTTTTTTTTCCTTTTATATCTTTTTACATATAAAGCCTAATCCCTTGACCTTTAACCCATCATACAGTCCAACCCGTACCCTTACCCATGTATGCATACATGCCAAACTGAGAGCAATTTGTGGCAGTGATATGTGGGTCAAAGTTTACACATAGAGAAGTGTATTAAGTACATCACGGTAAGGCCTTATACTATAAGTTATGATATGGACTCAACTATCGACATGCTCCAGCATGTTTAGTATGGATCCACATACCACATACAATGTAGTTATATGGTGGATCACTCCCACTGAGGTCCAGTGTACAGAGAGTATACATACTATATATATTTACCAGAGATAACTCAGGAGCATATTGTTGTGTTGATACCTGTGGTTCAGTCAGAGACAGACCAAGAGGTGAAACCCACCACCACGATGTTAAAGAATACAACAGGTGTGCCGCCCCTACAGCCTTGTGCTGTACCTGTGTATAACTATATTATGTCCATTATAACTTACCTGTAGAGTCCTCCAGTGCGTGTGCCACCACCTCCTGTACCTCTCTGTATGTATGTGGTACCTCCAGTAAGCAGTAAAACCCGGCTCACACCTGCTGGAGGAGACGAGTACCCAGGGATTTAGACTCTACTCTGGCCGTCAGCCACAGGTTCTGAAGCAATGTTTGTGGTGGTGTGGGCGCAGCTGCAGTGGGTTAGCTGTAGAAAGGGGGTGGGGAGGGGGGGGGGGGGGTTACTGGGGTGAGAGGAAGGGAGGTAGGTGATGAGGGGAGGGAGGGGGAGGGAGGAATGCTGGATTGGGAGGGGGGCTCAAGGGGTGAAAGGGAGGGAGGTAGGAGGGGGGGATTACGGGGAGGGGGGGGAGTGGTCAGAGGGGAGTGGGTTTTGGAGGCATGGGGGAGGGAGGCCTAGATGCAGCTAGAGGTTATGGGGTGAGGGGGTTAGGGGTGAATCAGGGTGTTATTGGTGGAAACTGTGAGATGAGATAAATATAGAATTACTATTGGTATTGGGTGAGTCACTATCATATGGTGGGTTGTCAGAGATGAAAATAGCCACATCAGCATAAAATAGACCCCCAACAGGCAGTACTTTATGTGAAGCTAGGCCCTATTCATTCCCTATACAGCAGGGGACTCGTTCTTTTTAATTATTTTTTCTGAATCAATTACTATTTATTTCACCCCATATCGAATTACTTTGTAAGGTGAAAAGGGGGGTCAGTGACTTCTCTTACATTTTTTAATGCTTTTTCATTTATCAATTTTTCTTTGGTCCTGTAAGTCATGAGGGTTGATTCATCAATTTTAAAGATGGTCTCCGTATCCATATTGCTCATAGACAATGCAATCCTGACCATTTTGTAATGGTGACTCAATATCATGGGCGGGCTTCCCGAGCCCACTTAAAAGGGTCTATTTCTCCTCTCTCCTGTCCCCTCGGGATGTGTGTGGTGCACATATGTGCGGGCACTGACACATTCCCCTGTGAAATTGTGTAATGTAGTTCTTGCCATGAATATGACCTTAGCTGTCGAAATGGCGTTAAACATCTATTACTCACTCACTCACTCAAAATCATGGGTCTGCCTTATTACATTATTAAGGCCTGTAGGTACATTGACGTCAAAGGGGAGTGCCCGGGGAGTGCCACGTGTGTGTTACAGGTTACACTTATAAAACCACACATGGGAATTTCCATCAAGCAGGGGGGATCCAGAGGGGGTGGTCTAGGGGGGCACAGCCAAGAAAATTTGGTCATGGGGGGCACAAGCGGGTTTTCGGGCCACGTTAAGAGTCATAGCCTGGCCTTCAGGGGGTCTAGGGGGGGCACGTGCCCCCGAGCCCCCCCCCCATGGATCCGCCCCTGTCAACTGCAATATCCCGGCAATATCTGGACACATCGGGCAGGGAGAGAGAAACAGAGGGAGGGAGGGGGGCAGAGGGAGAGGCAGAGGGAGGCAGGCAGGGAGGGTGAGACGCGGGGACAGGAAGAGGGAGAGGCAAGAAAGGAGAGAAGAAAGGGAGAGAGAAACAAACAAACAAACAATAGTGATGGACGTCAACGGAATTATTTGTGTTTTCTAAAATGGTTAAAAGTTTTTTGTGTGACACATTTTAGTAATAATTTCTTTTGATAATTGTTGTGATATGAGGGTTTCGTTCAATATACTGTGTTTGCGTTCACTCAATACCTGTTGTCATGTAGGTATGGATGTTACTATGGACCCTGGACTCGTTTTGACGTAAAAAAAAAACGTTTTATTTTGGTTCCTAAGTTTGCAAAACTTTGTTTTTTTCAATGTCAAAATAACGTTTTTACATGTACTCAAAAAAACGTTATTTGACGTTTCTATAAAAACGTTTTTTTCATATCAGGTTAAAAAAATGTTGTTTTTTTTTTACGTAAAGAAACGTGAATATTATTTGGTGGAAAATTGATTGAAAAAGCAAACGTTTTTTCAACATCAAAATAACGGGTTTTTTTACTTTTTTTACCCAAACCAAATAAAAACGTTTGCAAACGTTAAAAACACGTTTTTTGCCAAGTGCATCAGCCCCATAGGGTCAGCATGATGCATGAATGTGGCCCTGGTGAGTAACTCACCAGGGCTACATTCATGCATCATGCTGACCAATGGGCATGCATAAGGGCCGCTGAAGTATCAATGCAGCATGCCCATTGGTCAGCATGATGCATGAATGTAGCCCTGGTGAGTAACTCACCAGGGCTACATTCATGCATCATGACAACCAATAGACACGAGTGAGTGAGTAATAGATTTTCATCGCCATTTCGACAACTAAGCTCATATTCATGGCAAGAACTACATTACACAATTTCACAGGAATGTGTCAGTGCCTGCACATATGTGCACCACACACATCCTGAGGGGATAGAAAAGAGGAGATATAGACCATTTTAAGTGGGCTAGGGAAGCCCTACCAATAGACACGATACCTACCTTTAAAGGTATTTCATGCATATAGCTAGCATTGGTGTATGCTTGCAGCACTTTGGTACGACATGAATCCATGTATCGCCCACCTACTGGGGCTCATGCACCCCTGGATGTCTTAATGTCGTGTTGGTGAGCAGACTCACGGCACTTCATTAATGCATCGTGTCGACCAATGATACATTAATGATTTGGCCGCCCTTAGTGGGTTAAGGATCTATACATGGTCCTGTCGGTGATTGATCAACATGTTGCAGGTAAGAGGGAGTGGTCAGAAGATCGTATAATGCCAAGTGATGGCCTATGATTATCTGTAACACGGTCATAAAAATTAATTTAAAATTTACGAATTTATTTAGTGTTGGTTTATTTCATTTATTATACATATGAAATCAAAACTGAGACCAATACAAGGCTAAATCGTTTCTTTTTTGTTGTTTATTTTTGTGGGCTTTCTTATTATTATTTTTTTTTTTGGGGGGGGGGCGGGGGTGGAGGTTTTTCGTTGCCTTTTGTGTTATGAAACCCCACTCCAGTAAATCATTTCATCAAAGTAGAGTAGGTAAGCGGTTGGTTTATCGAACATCCACCAGATGGCAGCATAGATCCTGTTTCAGCGGCACCACTCTTGTAGGTGCAACCACCCACCCATCTACCTTTTGGCTCATTCTCATAAAATAGCTACATTGTCACCATTCCACTGGGCTCTATACTGGACAGAAAAAATTAGCTAGGTCTGTTAGAAAAAGGTTCAGGGTCTCTCTATAGGTATTAGTAAATTCTGCTCTATAATTCATGTTATCTGAAAAATAAGTAATAGTTTCTTTTATTGACAACTAACCATTTTTTTTAGATAAAGAACAATGTACATTTATTTTGCAGTTTGGTTTGTAGACAAAAATTGAAAAATTGAATGTGAGAAGAAAAGAATGCCACAACCACATGTGTCCCATATATCAGGTATCACCTTTATTGAAAATATTTTCATCACTATTTCCTGTATAAATCAGAATATTCATAAGCATTCATACAGAAATACAAAGGTAGACTTCAAAGCTAGAAGACAGCAACTTTAAAAGTATAATACAAACCATAAGCAAATAACATTTTGTATATGTATACTTCTTCAGCGCATCTACCTAGATGATAGATATTGAAACAGAGTGTTATTGGATTATTGGTTTGATAATTCTTTGAAAGAACAATTGGATATCCGCCATCACATTGATTTTATGAACCCCTTCTTTCTTTTAAATGACCTAGGCTTCCTAGAGAAATGAGTGAGTGAGTAATAGATGTTTAACGCCATTTCGACAGCTAAGGTCATATTCATGGCGAGAATGACATTACACAATTTCACAGGGAATGTGTCAGTGCCCGTGCATATGTGCACCACACACATACTGAGGGGATAGGAAAGATGAGAAGTAGACCCTTTTAAGTGGGCTAGGGAAGCCCATTTTCATGGCGAGAACATTACACAATTTCACAAAGGAATGTGTCAGTGCCAGCGCATATGTGCACCACACACATCCTGAGGGGATAGGAAAGATGAGAATTAGACCCTTTTAAGTGGGCTAGGGAAGCCCGGCCTAGAGAAATGAATCTTAACAACATTCTTATATCCGACGTTACCAAGCTACCTCACACAAAAAAAAATCTAAATATCTTAGGCTGTTTGCCTTATATTTGTTGGAATTGCTAAGGCAAGTTGGGAGTTTGTGGGCTATTACAGGTGGAGTGGAAAGAGGGGCTTTCTGTACTAAAGTATAATCTACTGAACAAAATAAACTATAGCCATAACTCTGATTTCCACCAGTTCCTTTTACTGCTCTTTCTCCAGTCTCCACTCAACTTCGAATCAATAATGTTGGGGAATCTATTGGCTATCTTCGAGTGGTAGAGCCATGTCTAAATTCCAATGCCCATTTAAGAAAGAAGACACAGACGGGTAACTCATCTCCAAGGGTTTTTTTTAAGTGGTCCACATTCATTAATGATATCCAGTTACAATTCCGACGACCCCCGAACAATAAACTTCTATCTCAGGGTTCAACACATAACTCAAACTCAATCAAAATTTGATACAATTAAACATGGTCTATGGTCACACGGTGTTGTCTGACACACTCTGAATCCTTAAAAATATGATCAATACTCATAAAATTGAAGCGGTCAACAGATTACAATGCATCCTCAAAATAATTCTCGTTACTGCCTTCAGTCAGCAAAATATATAATGCCTTTATTCACCACTCCACCAAATGTCCAGTAAAATGTCATGGTTCCAACTAGATGACTGGGCGAATTCCATTATCACCCAAAATTACACCTCACCCATGCTCGATAACAGGGCCCGTTGGAGATAAATGTCTAAGATCCATACCGATGAACAACTCTTTTGAATGCAACCTTCAGTAAACATTTCATATAAATTGGGTAGCAGGAAGCCGATACCTGAGAGAGAGAGAGAGAGAGAGAGAGAGAGAGAGAGAGAGAGAGATAGAGAGAGAGAGAGAGAGAGAGGGAGCAATATCCCTTGTCACTTCCAATGCTTCCTTAGATTCTGATCCCCTCACTGGTTTTAAAATAGTTTAAGTTGGAACACCAGAGAAACACCCAGTAAGAGTCCCTCCGACTAAGAAGGTACTTTTCCGAATTTCAATCCATTCCTACTTGTAAGCTGCCGACTATAGATATCTTCCCCTTTGATTCCAGGTCGAACTGTGGATCTCTGAAGATTCGAGCACAATTCCGCTCTCCTCCTCAAGCTCAGCGTTTATATACCTCCAGACTACCAGTGGTTTTGACTTTTCATTACCTGATACCATTCGGACTTTCATCCCAGCACAACTCTAAAGGATCTGTCTGAGAGGGATACAGCCGCCAACCTACAGGGGCTTAACTTCCACTGCCACAGTCTTCATTCCCATGGCCCCCAGACCGACGTGGACAAAGTCTATCAGGCCACTCACCACCCAGCACGACCCGGGGACATTTGATATTCTATAGGGACATATCAACCTGCACTCAGCCTGGACTTTCAACAAACGCTCGATCCACACTCGCACTACCAAACCCTTCACAAAATTATACTCACACCATGATCACTTATTGACTTCCTACCAATGTAACATTTATCGTTTGGTGTGTGTGGCTTCAGTAGCCGCTTATTCAACTTGTAATAATGTACTCCTACCCTGACCAGTCACCGTGGAGAACCCACACAATCAACCACCATTCGCACACCAGCTATTTAAATTGGGCAATAGTCCACCTTTTATATCACTCATACTTTCATCTCCCCAAAATCCCTCTAACTCATTTGCACGTCGCCAAACCACCAAAGTTTTCTTAAGAGTTTACGCCTAACCCTTAGGAGAAATCAGGCAAGTTGGGCATTCTTCCCAACTTGCCTTAGACTTTTTGACTAACTATATAGACTATTTCAATACCCATAATACTCATTCTTTTATTTTGATTCAAATGATAGGTGTAAACTCCCTGAACAGAGCCTCTCCATTTGAGAAGCAAGTTTAATGCCTCATATCATCTCCATTTGCAACCCCTGAACTTAGTTGACTCATAGGGCCATAGATGTGGATATATGAGAAAATTGAATTTCCAGAGCAAAGGTGTTTCCATTCTTCTTCCTTGCTCCATCAATAACATAATAAACCTATAAGCTGTATGCTGTTAAGCCCTATGCCAGGTTGAATGGTGAAGGCTTTATCAGGTCAATAGTCATTAGCAGTGCCATTAATTTCACATTTGTAGGCCTTTCCATGATAGACACTTCCCACAAAAGTCCTTATGCAAACCACACTGCCACCTGGTGTGAAGAAATCTACTATCCCTTAGATAAAACTACTAACCCCTTAGACAAAAAGACCGCCTTTCTCTCTTGGCTAAATCAAGCCAGCTTGCCTGAATAAGTTAGTAGAATATTACTAACATGTTGGGTATTTTGCCTTACCAGTGGTTTTGTCTAAGTTAAATTAGTATTTTCTGTGCTTAAGTAATGGACTTGTGCCAAGTGGAGATCAACCTCAGGAGATTGTTCAGCTAGAGCCATGTAAATAGACGTCTCCTCAACATCTCTGTGTAATCTAAACATACATGTACCATTTAGTCACAGGTTTAACCTAATTTGTATTTATGTTTGAAATCACAATCCTGATTTCAATTTTACACCAACTCTTGTTTCTAAAGGGATGGCCCTTTTATTTCTTTAGGCCCAACACTCGAGTCATTTATTGCCAGGTTGGGGGGGGGGGCTTGTTAGATAGAAGGGGGGGGGGCAAACCCAATGAACATTCACACGGGGGGGGGGGGGGTTAAAACTGAATATAGGCAAAAAGAAACTTGGAATCGTCAGGGAAGGGGACCAAAGAAATCATTTCCTTTAGTCAAGCATAGAAAGTCCACAAATTGCTTTAGGGAAAAGGTGGTTGCTGGCGAAATATTCACCATCTCATGGTAGACCATACCAATTTGGGCTCATCTTCAGAAGGACGGAAAAATTGTCAGCACCTAAATGAAATTTTCACTAGGCCCCCTGTCTACCTTGTTAAGTGACAACCACTATTGTCATGTGACCTCTTTTGGCTTTATCCCCCCCCCCTTGATATGTAGGTTATGCGCCCAGCCTTACACTCACCATGACAACCCATGATGTCATTGGTGTATCCATAGCAACCAGCACTGTGATTCAAGCACCTTTTTTGTCGCTGTTGTTGTTTGTTGGTTGGTTTGTTTTGGGGTGGGTTTTTTAGAAAGAAAGAAATATTCGCTGTAGAATTACACCGAGAATAATTTATCAAATAACAAAATACAGCATCAACTGTAGATACCTACAGAAAGCATAGAGAAGCATTCTCTATAAACCAAACCATCAACAAAATTCTTTTCTTCTTTATTCAGAATCCCCTTTCACCACTACGTCAGGAAAAAAACACACCTAATTTTAGCACATGGAAATAACATGACAAAGACACTCTGTTCCTTTCAGCAAGTTATCTTTGCTTTTTTATTAGGCTGAACACCTCAATAGACCATAGACCAATTGTTCAATAGTGAAATGCAATGTTCCGTATTGGCCTGTATGTATACATGCGCGGGCACCCATTGATTTCAACCAGTCCATACCCTCGGCACTCATTCAAGACCGGTGCTTATTCACGACTTGTATAAGGTACACTGTATGTTAAACTTTCAAAGCTTTGGTACCCCCGGTGCATATCCGAGACCAGGCGCCTAGACAGGCCAATACGGTACTGTTGGTGAGTAGACTTTAGCACTTCATTGGTGCATCATGAAGACCACTGCACATGATACACTCCTGCATTCGCAGCACCTAGAGCCTTGAATGTCAAATTGACAGTTCTACCCAACTTTATTTTACATGTATCACAAGTCAAAGCCTATTTTTGTTTCATCGTTCATCACATTCACCAAAAGCCATGTGTAGAGCGGCCTCATGTGTCGCTTCTCAAAGACAAATCGTAACGAGTTCAATCCATCATGGCGGACGTCTCTGTCCTTGAAGGCCTTTTTGATCATACCTGATCTGTTATGTTGTTCATTCCCTTTGTCACGGGTGTGCACAATGGCTGTGTACCCAGCGACAGCTCGGGGATCCCGCTCAAACCTAACTCTACGCTCATGAAGGCGATTTGACATCTCATCATCCTCCCCGCCCCACCCGAAAAACCTGTTTGAATATCCGTTAATGTACTGAAAGGTCCTTGTGCGGAATGATGTAACAGCACCAAAAATGCCACCATAGATAAGGCGATAGTCGTGTCTGCTATGGTAGGCACCCATATGGACTGGGAGGTCTCGACACGTATAGAAATGTCGCCCGTCCTCTGGGATTATGTCCACATCATGGAATATAACACAATCTGGTTTTATTACCTCACGGGCATAAGTAAAAGCGATGTTCATCAAAGACGCTTTGTTGAATGTCTGAGGCCTATTCTGCTCTACTACTATGATAGTATAGTCCAATTGCTGCCCGCGGAGTTTGGGATGTAGGTATTTGAGTAGTATAGAAAGATGGTAGTCGCGGTCACGGAATGGTATTATGACTACCACTTTGTACCTCGCAGTGCATGTCTGTGGCTTCCAATGGCCGCCAGGCTCGACATCTGCGTTCTCCGCCAGTGTTTGATTGAATGGTGCAAACTCCTGAACAACTGGTGTGAAGTGAGTCAGTGTGTTAGGAACACAGTCACACAGGGGTTTTGACCCTGCCGGCAGTGTCCGGTTATGCCACTGCTTTAAACACCGTTTTTCCTGATCATGGAGATATCTATCGATAGCTTTCTGGAACTCAATCTTCTGTTTTGCCTCCTCGGCAGCTAATTCTGCTTCTGTTTTTGGCTTTTGACCCTTCTTCTCAGTATTTTTATTATGACTTTGTGAATATTTCCTCAGGCCTTTAGACATTGGTGTCGGGGCAGGTTTGAGGTCTGGAGGGAGTATTACAGGCATTGTAAAAGTATCACTGCCATTCACTGAGTCATTAAGTTGGTATTTTGCCTCGAGTTTCTCCTGAAGTAGCTGCAAGTCAATTTCATCCATAACCTCAGCACTCCGTCGGTTCATAACACCGAAATTCCTCCCTCGAAACGAGTAATATGTGTATATTGGCACTGCAGCAATCGTAAATGCAATATATGCAACGATGAACACTCGGAAGAACCTTTGGGGGTTCATTATAATCTGATTGATTTGATTTGTTAAGGCCATGCTGTAACAGAAGTGAATTTCCAGTATGCCTTCTGATGTCCTCTCTGTAAAAGCACCAAGACTAGTATCTGGTCGATTTTTATCTACTCATGTCCTTAGCAGAGGATGAGTACAGTTTTCTCCAAGTTCTTGTCAATCAGCCGTCCACGTTTGTTCTAGATGTGTAGGGGAAATTCTGGAAATAGATACAGACGTGATTACTATGACACCTGGCAATGATATCACATGACCTTTTTTAAACAGTGGTTAATAAAACGTTGGTTTCACAGGCGTACATTTGGTCAGGATGGCTCTAATCCAACGATCTATGATATATCAAAGGTAGAGAAAATGTGGGACGAGCACTTCAGCCCTTTTACCCTTCAAAGGCTGATCGTGAATTGATAGAACAAGCCCAATGGTCGCCATGATGCATAAATGCATCTCTGGTGAGTAACTCGCCTGGGGTATACATTGGTGCATCATGATGACCCAATTGGGCTGAGAGTAACTACTCTTAGCACTACCTAGGAATATAGCGATCTTCTTCCACAATGCTACCATTCATAATAATGGTACTTCTGTGCTTGAATACAAGTAAGAGTAACAGTATGTTTTGACTACTTGTGAAATATGCATTAAAACAAATGTAAACATGTTACTGTTTGCATGACGCTCCATGTGACAATTTACCTCAAGCTTTGGGACAACTTGTTTGTGTGTGTGTTGTTGTTGTTGTTGTTGTTGTTGTTGTTGTTGTTTTCGAGAAAAGAATTATGATAAAAACAACATTTAGTCCTTACTCAAAGGCTAATCGTCCAACATGTAGAGCAAGCTCAGATTATTTTGGTGTAGTTCTAATGACTTCGTGAGGTTTTTAACAGATTTATAGACCAAAGTACAATTTTTGTGTCAACTAGCCCCAATCTGCAAATATGTGAATGGACGACTGATTTATGTTACAAGATTTGATACCTTTCACATCGAGGCCTGAATTTTCATAACTGGACCATAACTTGGCTGTATACAAAAGTGTGCGATAAGCACTCAGCAATTGTACCTTTACTTTTAGGCGGAACTTAAGTATGCTACTCCACTGTCACTGGATCTCACCATCATCTATCAAACAAAATACTATCTGTACGAAAATATACCTATACTTGCCTAAACCTTCTGTATTGTCTTTGTGAGCTGCGCCATTAGACTAAGGTGGTATTCTAATGTGAATGTTTTACTTGTTCTTTGATATCGACCTGATCATATTTATATTATTAATACCACGAGAACTAATATATCTCCAACAGGGGACCACCTGGTGCTTCCTTGTAATTGACCTTGTGTTGGCTTACCTAAGTCACCTATTTAATCACCTTATACATTTCAACCACCGTAAAAACCCTGCTTATAAGCCATGCCATCTTATCCCTTTAAGGGTCGCTGATGCATTAACGCATCATGCCCATTGGTCGTCATGATGCATGAATGCAGCCCTGGCGAGCAACTGCATTCAAGTATCATGCCGAACCTTCGGGATTGATACACAAACTCCCAAAGGGTCGGCATGATGCTTCAATGAAGTGCTGGCGTGCAGTCTCATCAGCACTTCATTGGTGCATCATGACGACCAATGGGCATGATGCATTAATGCATCAGTGGCCCCTCAAGGGGTATAGATCATTGAGGAGCCCTAATTTGGCCTTGAAACTATACCTGGCCTTAAATTGTGGGGGGAGGGGGGGACCCCTATGTCACATGTTGGTTTTAAGAAAAGAATAATATCGGTACTATATCATTTATAGGTAGCATGTATTAACAGGAATTACATAAATGTATTCATATCATTTCTGAAATGACTCCAGTAAATCTACAGGTCTGAAGAAATCCGAAACGAGTAGAGATTCTAACTCAGACTGTAGTCCCTTTCTATACATTTCTGGATTTAAGGGAATACGTTAGATCAACTAGATTGACAGGTATACTCTCCTCTGTACACTGTAAAAAAAAGAGATGTTAAAATAACTGTGGAATCCTTGTCCCAAAGTTGCCAGAGAATCAGATCAGTCTTTATTTTCACAGATAACCATAATTCTGTGAAGTCAAAGTAAGACTGTAAAAATGGTTCTTCCGTTCAAGCCACCCAAAGACCTTGAATTCACAGGCAATATGGCCACCAATTGGAAAGTTTTTGAATCAGAGTTCGAAATTTTTATGGCTGCATGTGCATACGATGCACTAGAATCAAAACGACAAGTAATGATGCTGCTCAATTTGATCGGTGCCAAGGGCAGGGCAGTATATGAAACTCTGCAATTTGATGAAGATGAAGACAAGTATAAAATCAAAGAAGTTTTGAAGAAATTTAAAGAACATTGTATTCCAAAACAGTATGAAATGGTGGAAAGACAAGATTTTTATGAACGAAAGCAAAAGGCTGGAGAAACTGGAAATCAGTTTGTGAGTGCACTGCGTAAATTAGCTGAAACATGTAATTTTGGTGATGCCGAAGATAGTGCCATAAGAGACCAGCTTGTACGGGGGATGCTCCCGGATGAAAAATTATCTGAGAAGCTGTATGATGAAAAAGACCTGACACTAGAAAAAGCTTTGCAAATGTTCTCCACCCATGAAATCCGTACTCGTAGAACGGAATTGTCAGCAAGTGCTAGCGTTGATGCAGTCCATCGACGAGGTCGAGGTCGCGGACGCGGCCGTGGTCGTGGTAACGACCGTAGTGATGATCGAGGCAATGACTATAGTGGTAGTCGTGGCCGAGGTCATGGTTCCAGTCGGGGCAGTCGTGGTAATCGTGGCGGAGGTCGTGGACGCGGTAGAGGTCGTGGCGGTTACGGTGATCGTCAACGCCAAGATGACCAGGTTGAGCCATGCGAACAGTGCGGTTATGCGTTTCACTACCGCAACGTGTGCCCAGCAGCAAATGCAAAATGCCACAAGTGTAAGAACATTGGACATTACTCGAAGATGTGCTATTCGAGAAATACTCATGAACTATATGATGAGACTGAAGATTATGGGGGAAATGATGATTATGATGACTATTTGTTTGTTGAAACAATTAAAGTTGAAAATGTCAATGAAAATGTACCGAAAAATGTTGATGAAAATGTTAAGTTTCAGAAGGTACATGAAGTGCAGTCAGCCCCGAAACCGAAGGATTGGACGGTCAATGTGTCCGCGGAAGGTAAAAAGGTAACATTCAAATTGGACACAGGTAGTGAGGTTAACACAATGCCCAAAGATTTATATGACCGTGACTATGCGAAAAACAATTATCTTAGACCTACCAAATCAAAGTTAGTTGGCTATTTCGGAACCAAAGTTAGACCGTATGGGACCGTAGTACTTGAAATTCTCTATAAGGATAAGCTTTATGCTGTAGAATTCATGGTAGTTCACCGAGGAACCCCAGTCCTTGGTTTAGGAACATGTGCTGAGATGGGGTTGATTAAGCGCACATGCGAAGTAAAAAAAACCGACCCCAAGTCACTTTTGGCAAACCCAAAGTACAGTAAGGTGTTCACTGGTTTGGGTTGCATAAAGGGGACAGTATATGATTGTAAAATGGATCCCAATGTCAAACCGGTTGTAAATCCGCCAAGAAGAGTTCCGCATGCCATGTTAGAAAGGTTGAAAGAAGCTCTAGATGCGTTGGTTGAGCAAGATGTGATAGAACCAGTAACTGAACCGACCGAATGGGTGAATTCTCTAGTAATAATTGAGAAAGCAAACGGAAAATTGAGGTTATGTATAGATCCGAAAGAACTAAACAAAGGGATTATGCGCGAGCATTATCCAATGAGAAGTGTCGAGGATATTGCGGCATGTCTATCTGGCAAGAAAGTGTTCTCTGTTTTAGATGCAGGGCAAGCATTCTATCAAATAAGGGTCACAGAAGAAACCTCAAAGTTGATGACTTTCAACTCTGCTTTCGGTAGATATAGGTTCAAAAGGATGCCGTTCGGTATCTCCTCAGCGTCTGAAGTGTGGGAACGAACGGTGACCGAAGTGTTTGAAGGGATCGAAGGTGTAGAGATAATCAGAGACGATATACTGATCACGGGAAAAGACCAGAAAGAACACGACAAAATTCTAGAGAATGTATTAGATCGAGCGTTAGAACGTGGTCTTGGTCTAAACCGGGACAAATGTCGCATTGCGGTTAGTTCTGTTGTGTATCAAGGACATATCTTTTCAGACAAAGGTGTAGAAATTGATCCCGAGAAAGTGAAAGCGATCACAGATTTTCCAACACCAGAGAATGTTGATGAAATTACCAGGTGGTTGGGAATGGTAACCTATGTGGGTAAGTTCGTTCAAAATCTCTCGAAAATCGCAGCACCGTTAAGGATATTGCAGAATAGTAAGATAGAATGGCACTGGGATGAACCCCAAGAGAAAGCATTCCGAGAGTTAAAAAGTGCCATATCAAGTGCTCCAGTGTTAGCATACTATAGTCTTAAAGAGAAAATTACGATCTCTGTAGATTCGTCGAGTTACGGACTCGGTGCATGTATGTTTCAATGTAACAAACCAGTCGCGTATGCATCAAGAGTGTTGACCCAATCTGAAAAGAACTATGGGCAAATCGAAAAAGAAATGTTAGCGATCTCATGGGGATGTTCGAAGTTCCATGACTATATCTATGGACGTACCGATGTAACTATCGAAACTGATCATAAACCGCTAGAAACATTGTATAAGAAACCGCTAGCGTCAGCACCACCAAGAATTCAGCGTATGATGCTCAAAACGCAGAAATATACTTTTACAGTTGTATGGCGTAAAGGTAAAGATCTAACCGTGGCCGATACTCTAAGTAGAGGGCCATGTTGTAGTGAAAAAGTAGACGATGATGGTGACATACAAGTGCATACTGTACAAAATTTGCCAATCAGCGACGTAAGATTGAAAGCCCTCAAGGAGGCAACTGATAATGATGTAAGCATGCAGATGTTGCATAAATATGCATCATCTGGATGGCCAAATGACAAAACGCTAGTTCCAATGGAAGTAAGACCATATTGGAATATGAGAGATGAAATTTATGTAAGCGAAGGACTAGTTTTGAGAGGTGACAGGCTATTGATACCTACATCTATGCGGAAATCAATGTTGCAACAGGTGCATAAAAGCCACCTTGGTATTGAAAAGTGTATTCGCAGGGCCAAAGATGTCTTTTTTTGGCCAGGAATGACATCCGAAATCAAAGAAATGTGCGAATCATGTAGCGTATGTGCTGAACACAAATCAAAGCAAATGAAGGAACCCATGATTATCAGTCAAATACCAGTGCGACCATGGCAGAAAGTAGCCAGTGATCTATTCATGTTAGACGGTGATATGTATGTACTGGTAGCCGATTACTATTCGAAATTTGTCGAGTACACAAAACTTCCTCAAGACTGTACTAGTCAGACTGTCAGGGATTACCTTGCGGACGTGTTTGGTCGAGAAGGAATTCCTGAGCAGGTCATTACGGACGGCGGTCCGCAGTACAAAAGTCAGGTTTTTATTGATTTCGCGAAAGAATATGGGTTCATTCATATTATGAGTTCACCTGAGTATCCCCAAAGCAACGGCTTTGCGGAGAGCCAAGTCAAAATCTTGAAAGCGATTCTAAAGAAATCAAAACAGTCTGGTACAGATGTAAACTTAGCATTGTTAGAATGGAGAAATACTCCAATCGAGGGACTTGGTTCACCGGCACAGTTGAACATGGGTAGACGCCTCAGGTCAACTATTCCGAGTACTACAAATCAGCTCAGACCAAAGCCTGTACAAATTAATCTCTCTGATATGTTAGAGAAGAAAGCCGAGCGTAATAAGCAATATTATGACAGAACTGCTTTAAAGGATGAGAGGGAAAATCTCAAAGAAGGAGAAAAGGTTAGGATCAGAACCAAAGTTGGTTGGGTTCCTGGTAATGTGACCAAAGTTGGTCCAGAGCCGCGCTCATACCATGTTAAAAAGGGGGATAGAGTATATAGGAGAAACAGAAGAGACATAATGCCACAGAAAGATCTAGTAGGTGAAAAACAAATTGTACAAGACATTCCAGTAAGAGTCACACCAACACCACCAGTAACTCCTGTAAGGTCAAAGTCAAAGTCTCCTATAAGAGCTCAAACTCCTGTAATAATCCGAACCCCTATTAAATCTCCTGTCAGAGTCAAAACACCTGAAAAGGCCCCAACTCCTAAAAAGGCCACAACTCCCGCCAAGGTTCAATCTCCTGTTCGAGAACCAATTCAGGCTGCAAAGCCAAAAACCCCAAATGTACCTCAAAGAGTTACGAGGAGTGGGCGCGAGGTTAAACGTCCGGCCAGATACACTTAAATGTGATTTGATCTGTATTTTCTAAGGATTATTGTTACTGTTATCAGTGAATTGTGTTTGTATTTTGTATGACATTTATGTTATCTGTTGTTCAAATGATATAACTATAACTTAAAGGAGGAGATGTTGCGGGGTTGCGCCATCTAGTGTTTTGCTTAATAAACTTGAAGCCGGTGACTTCCGGCCACTTCCGGTAATGGCAGACATGAGTTGTGTCATGCTTTAAACACCTTGTACCACCACACTGGCTTCTTGTAAAAACTGCAATACAATTATAGTGCTTACTGTTCAGCATTACAGCCCTGGTAGATTCAACAGTTATTTATCATAGTGTGGAGCAGGGGGCTTACCTAATCCGTCTGTTCACATTAAGATGTTCCAGACCTTAATCGGGCTTCCCTAGGCCAAATAAAAAAAAAGGTTTGTTTCCAGTTACCCGACCGACCCTAGCAAAACAGGGCCGACCCTAGAATTCTTTTTCATTTTGAGAATTTTTAAGAATTTTTTTTCATTTTTATGATTTTTTTCAAAAATTTTTCATGGATATAATCTTTGGGTGTACAGGTAATGGCTTTATAAGACACATCTTTTGCATATATTTCACTTCTTTTTTTTTTGTCCATGTTCTTACCTTGATATAAAAAAACAGATATATTTGCCCATACATTTCTATACAAAATAAAAAAAAAAATAGAAAAAAAAATTCGACCTACCGACCCTAGCTCTGTGAGTCATGTAACTGGAAACACAGGTTTTTTTTTGGTTTTCTTTGCCCTAGCACACTTAAAACGGTCTATGTCTCCTCTTTCCTATCCCCTTGGATATATATGTAGTACACATATATATGCGCATAAATGTTTGGGCACCGACACATTCCCTTTGATATTGTGTAATGTAGTTATCACCATGAATATTACCTTAGCTGTCGAAATAGCGTTAAACATGTCTTGCTCAGCCATGCAAACCTTGGTGTGTAAGCTGGGACATGTTGCTGCTAGGGAGTGATCATTTTTTAACAACAGGGGGGGGCCGGTGGGTTTGAGGGGGGGGTCAGAATTTTTTCAACCCCTTGACCGGGGGGGGTCAGAATTTTTTCAATACCTCTGATGGGGGGGGTCAAAATAATTTCACTTGTTTTCAGTGGAAAACCCTGCGCGTTACTATAGGCTAAAAGGGGACGTCCGCGCGCGATTTTTGTCCCTTATGGGGGGGGTCGAAAAAATTTTACCCCCTCAAGAGGGGGGGGTCGAAATTTTTTTCGCGCGTCCGCGCGCAAACCCACCAGCCCCCCCCTGTTGTTAAAAAATGATCACTCCCCTACAACTGCTGAACTGCTATTTGGGACTGCAGTCTCTGGATTATAGTGGTTTTCAGGCTATTGATGTTTGGATAGTCTAGATAGATATTGGATGTTTGTTTGTGCTGAGTCATGAATGTCTATAGACATTGTTTGTTTCTTAGCAACCATTTAATGTCTATAAAATGTAGGTGTTTGTTGGGACCCAGTCATTGTTAAAATGGGGGGAGAGCCATATGGCAGTGGCGGACTTAGATGCGGGGGCATGGGGGTGGATGCCCCCTCCTTTTTTTTTTGAAGTTGTTTATTGGGAAAATTTACCTTACAGAATAAGTGTAATTTAAACCTGGCACCCACGCTTTGTGGTAGTTAAGCCAAGCCCCCTACCATGTTACATTTGATAAGTATAATACAATGAACAGTCTTGTTTTCATGTACATAATAAGAGTCAGCAGATGAAAAAGAAATATATAAGGAAAAACTGTTTCATGTAGTACAATTTTTGTAGCAATCCGAGTGATGAGATGAGATGAGATGATGATGATGAGATATTCGCTTAATAGTTCACAGAATCATACAAAAAAATCTGCATAATTCTTTTTGATGTCAGTTTTAAATTGTTGTAAGGTATCAATGATAGTGTAAGGGGCCTTTAATTGGTTCCATCGTATACAAGCTCTATAAAAGGCACTTCTTAATACTATAGGTTTAAGACAGTGTGGTACAGTCAGCCTTGTTCCTATGTGAAATTTGGTTGGGCTAGTAAATAAGTATAAAACAGTAGATGTTGGTCTCTCATGTCAATTAACTCTGAACAGCCACTTGCTTCACGTATCTGTTTTGTTGTCATTGTAGGATTTTCTTCGAGTTTGACTTTAAAAACTACCCTTAATGCCCAGTTTTGCAATAGTTGTAGTTTCTCTGTTTCCCCCCTGAAGTCCCTGTCCCAGACAAAATCACAGTAATCGAAAGTTGGTTGTTACCAGTAGTTTGACGTTTATTTTCCTATTTTTGGCCTCAAGGTTAGCTTAAATAGAGACTAAACAAAGGACGTGCCCCCTCCTTTTTCAAAATCCTGGATGCGCCTTATACATGAGGCATAATGGTATACGACGGCACTTGGCCTGTACAGAAGATCCAGTATAACTGGATTTCAGTAAAGATAAAATTGAATAATGTGATGGGACTATAGGAATTTACTCACTGGGGATGCAGCCAATCAGAGGCCTCCCTTTTGGCGGGAAATTCTAATGTGGGGTCACGTGACCTAGACCCCCCTGTGGTGTGCCGTCAAAATGGACCAATCAGAGCCCTCCCTTTTGGGGGTAAATTAAAAATGGTCACGTGACCCAAACCCCCTGTGGTCTGCCACCAAAATGGCGCCCTCTGATTGGCTGGCTGTTTAGGTCACGTGACCTTTATTATGCAAATAAGGTCACATGACCCTAATTTGAATGGACCAATCAGAGGTCGGCATTTTGGTGGGAAATTTGAAAAATTGAAGATACTTTTTATATAAATAAAAAAAGGCAAGCTGAAAGCTTGCCAAGAAAAAAAAAGGGAAATATTTGGGGAGGGGAGGGGGGCCCTTGGGGTGGGGGGGCGTTTGGGGGAACCATTGGTTTGGGGGGGCCTTGGATGGGTGGGGCCCCCTTTTTGTTAGTTTTTGGCTAGGGGCGGCTTTAGTAAAAGTAAAATTTACATAAGGTAGTTAAATATTAAATAGAAATACAATAGAACCAATATATGGAGTAGTACACATTCCACTTTTTATTTGTTGTAATCTCATTTCATTTTTTTTTACATGCGAACTATCTTGGTGTCTTATATATACATGAATCATGATTCATTGTGGATGGTCTTTGGTCGGTTCATATATGTTGTCCGCGGTGTCTGGTGTATATATGTTGTTTCTCATTTATCTACTGTGTCCTCCAACATTACAGCATTAGAAAACACAGAAGATGCTTGTTCAAAATGAAAAACTCCTCCACGCTTCATTCTGAAATGCTGCAACATGTAGTCCAGAAAGTTCAATATAATCAACATTTCCGTCAGCAAAATTTTGGTCTGTGGACTTAGATTCATACCTTCCGAGGCCAACGGACAGGTAGGAGAATGTCTGAAATGCTCCTTGGCGATGTCATCACTTTCTAACCATATGTGTATAGCGACTCCACATTGGTAGCATTGAACAAGGTCCTTACCTCCGATGTAAAAGAATCCATGGGCGGCGAGTTTCTCTGTGAAAAGACGGGGTTTATTCCACATAATTGTGTTGAAAGTGTTGAGTCTCCTTGATAAATCGACGAAACGTACGTACTTGACCATTCTCTCAGGTAGGTAGGTAGGTAACGTGGTGCAAGCAGTGACGATGGTGGTAGTAGCTGTGTCAAGTGTGGACGTATCAGTGATAGGCGAGGTGGTAAATGAGACAGCAGAGACTAAGTGATTCAGAGTAAGTGATTCATATAGATGTGCTTAATTCCCTTTCCAGCTGCATACTCTCCATCTCCACCACCACGTTCCTTTGTAGCGACTTAAGATGGGATTCCCATGGTGCACACGTCTGACTCTTTTACATAAGTCACCATGCCCTTCCACAATTACTCTCCATGTATCCTCTAATTTTCTTTGTTTTCAAAGTGAAGCAATATATATCTGGCCACATCAAACCTCCGCATGTCATTCATCAGCACTCGAATGAGCTGATGATGTGTACTGTCGGGTTTAACTTGCCACATTTTCAACACTTTGAAGGCGTGGAGAGACAAATCTTGTTCCGGTTGTTGAGCAATGCTGTTTAGCTTTTCAGACGTCAAGCCTAAATACGTCCCCATATCTTTCCACTCCCTGAATAGAGATTCAGACATGGTGACAAAGTACCTCTCCATTAAAAACTGGGCGGGGTTGTTGTAATCCAATTTGTACGTCTTGAAAAAGCTTTGCGACTGAAGTAACAGGTCTTGTCGATGAACACTCATGTAGGCATGGTGGAGTTCTCCCCATCTGGCATGAGCCGTAGTTTTAGACCACCAAGTTTGGAACATTTCCATACACATATCCTGTACTGTCTTGATAACGACCATCTCCTGCAGATGCTCATAGGGGATGTCCAATTCCCAATTTCTTCCAAGATCCAATTAACAGTTTTCCTATATCATGAAACAAACTATCGTTATATGAAAATCTCATTTCACACATGACATCCTGTACACTCAATTCACATATGTAGGAAGCCGGCGGGTAGGTGGCGCTGGTGATGGTAAAGGCAGTGGTGGTAGGCGCGGTAGTCGTAGTGGTCAGCTATTTCCAGCTCGATACTTACCACCACCTTTTCCAGAGGCGTATACACACTCTCTTTGCAACCCTTACCATGAGTAGAAGACCATCTAAGCTACGGCTCTCAAGGAAGACAAGAAGGACCAACAAGTCTTCATTGTCTTCTCCTGCTGCTGAAGATGCTACTACTGCAGTTGCTCCTGCTTACAACCCACGTGATGTTGGTGTTACTGCTGTTGCTGTTGGTGGTGGTGGTGGTGGTGGTGGTGGTGGTGGTGGTGGTGGTGGTGGTGGTGGTGGTGGTGGTGGCGGTGGTGGCGGTGGTGCTGGTGCTGGTGGTGGTGCTGCTGCTTCTGCTACTACTGCTGCTGCTGCTACTGCTACTGCTGCTGCTACTGCTGCTGATAACGTCGGAGCTACTGTTGACGGTGTGTCTTATACATCTCCTTACTGGACACCAAGGTTTTATACCCCCGTTGCTGCGGCTGATGCTGCTGCTGATGCTGCTACTACTGTTGATGCTGATGCTGATGCTAACGCTGGAGAGGGCTGTGCTGGTGCAACTACAGCTGACATAGACACACACGATTGCACTCATACGGCTTATTTGGGACCCGCCACTTGGTAGAAACAGAGGAAGAGGAGGAGGAGCAGGAGCAGGAAGAGTGGTTGCTAAAAAATCACCCGATCTACTCACCTCCGCTATCGTGAAGTCTCTAAGACGTCGAGCATAGTCGGAGCGAGTTTTTTCTTACCTCTCTGACTTACTCGCCCTCCACAACTACAAATGACGGTGTGTAGCTATCCTCTTCTCAAAAGTCCCGAGATACCGACGCAAGCGTTGCTCCTGTTGCTGGTTCTGCTGTTGATTCAGCTCACACTGATGGTGCTTCTCTTCTTACTTTGAAACCCTCTACGGGTATCAAGAGGACCAAGAGTGGTGACCAGGCATCCAAGAAGAGAAAAGCGCCAGTGAAATGTGAACCACCTACACCTATCACAGTCCCCAGATTGGAGTCCTTCATCGACAGTTTGAAGCTGGAGATCTGGCACGACAGGCTTAGAATCTCCAAGGAATGCTACAGCGCCGTAAAGTGCACCTCGACGCCCACCAGAAAAGTAAACTTCACCACTGACGCACTCCTCAAGCTAATAGCGACCGTCACTAACATCCAAGAGGAGGTGCGGATACGCGACAGAGCGGTTTCCCAAGGACTACCTAATTACAACACATGGTTGGACGTCCTGGATCCGGAAAGCGCGCTGTATGTTGCTGTCAGCTATTACAAGGGTAAGAACGTCATCCACATGCGCAGGTACGAAGGACCCCAGAAAACTCAGACACAGGATGGTGTGATGCTTTAGACCAAGGGACTGAAAGAACTGGGTGACAAAAAAAAGATTATTCTTGAATTTCTTGATAAAATTTGATTGAGACATGTGTGAGCTAGTGCTCACATATGTTTTATATGTATGAATGTAGAAAAATATACTTTTTGTAGGTATGTTGCATATATAGGTGCACAGGTAAATAGATAGATAGATAGATAGATAGATAGATAGATAGATAGATAGATAGCATTGAAAAAAAACTCTCTTCACATATAAGTAACTCAGTAAAAATGGATCATCATATCTGTGAAAAGTGTTTCAAAAAATTTAAAAGGGTGTACAATTATGACAGACAAATTAATTCCTAAATTTTGTCCTCTATGCGGCGAAGGAAATCGCAAAAATATCACCTGTCGATGCGAATCTCTCGACGGAGTGACTATTCCTCCAATAATATGCACTATATCGGAGGGTGAGGAAATGTTCACCAGGAATTGGCCCGCAATACAAACAGGAGTAAGGGCACACGGGAGTCGCGTGAGTGTAACAAACTTAAGACTACCAACCGGTGAGTTGAGAAACACTGTAGATACTATGCGTGAGATTTACATCACCAAAGATGGGTTTGTCAGTAGGTTTAATTTTACAACACAGAGAAAACAGAAACAAGCTACGTAACTTTCACGCCTCTCAAAACAATGCGTCTCTTTTACAACCCCTCCCCACCATAACTAATTCAGAAACTTTAGAAGAGCTTCTCTCCCTCATGGAAAACACTATCACTTCCGAAGAAGTACAGAAACTTTGCGACTCTGACACCAAGTGGAAAGTTCTTTTTCCCACCAATTTGAACGTTTGCGTTTACATGGGACCCAGAGAATTCCCCATAGGGGGTAGGGTCACCCATTCGGGTTGACTTAAGAAGAGATGAGGTGTATTAGACTTTCCCAACAGGGACAAGTTATGCATCTTTCGCTGTATATCCTTTCACTTATACAGCGCTTTAGAGTGGTTGCGCTACATGGAGCACGCCCACTGCGTGAAACTTTGCCATGCTTTCAATGGGGGGAGGTATCTCTAATTCGCGTAGACGGCTTTCACCTGCCCTCTAACACCGTTTTCCAATTTCACGGGTGTTGGTTCCACGCTCATGAGTGCATACCGCTGCTCAGATATCCGTGTGCTTCAGACAGGGACGAGAAACGTGACCGAACAGCTAGAGTAAGTGCTTACTTAAAAGCTCTAGGTCACAAGTTGATCATCGTATGGAAGTGTGAATGGAGAAAGATGAAACACCAGGATCTGCAGGTTATGGCCAAAATCCCATGACAGAGAGCTCTGTGAAAGACGGGAAAATGTTCAGTTTGATTCAGGTGGACATTACTACTCCTCCTCACCTACGTGAATACTTGGAAGAAATGACTCCTGTTTTCAAGAACGTGACCATTTCAAAATCCGACATAGGACCTCATATGACAGACTTTGCGAACAACGAAAACCTGATGAACGCTCCTCAGAGATCCTTGATAGGATAGGAAGTTACCACGGAAAAAAGATTCTCTTGGGAACACCTCTTCTTAAGTGGTATTTGGATCATGGTTTGATAGTCACCGAAGTGCACCTGTTCATAGAATACTTTCCTAGAAGTCCCTTCACCGGTTTCGCAGACAAAGTAACCGCGGTGCGACAACATAGTGATGTAAACAAAAACGAGAAAATTCTGTCAGACTGTTACAAGTTGATGGGAAACAGCAAGTACGGTAAAACAATTTGCAACAAAGAAAAACACACCACTGTGAAATACACTAGAGGTCGAACCTTCGAATTATTGACCAATTTGTGGTGGTTCAAAAGGGGTACAGAGTTGAGCACAGATCTCTTTGAAGTCGAACTGCAACCGGAAACAGTCAGGAACAATCTTCCTATTCAAATAGGCTTCATGGTGTACCAGTATGCCAAGTTGAAAATGTTAGAGTTCTCGTTCGACTTTTTGGATAAATTTATCGATCGACGCGATTACACTCTTTGTCAAATGGACACTGACAGTCTTTACATAGCTCTCAGTGGCGAATCATTAGACCAACTTGTGAAACCCCACCTGAGAGAATCGTACTTTAGAGAGAAACGAAACTGGATTCCAACAGCGGTGTGCGATGACCACTTAGAGCTTTTTGTAAAGATACAAACCCAAGGCTTCAAAGAATGGATCCCCCTCGCTTGTTGTTAGAAATGATACATTCACGATCAGATCTCCGGGTCTTTTCAAATCCGAGTAAGAGGGCGATGGAATTCTAAGTCTCAACTCCAAGACTTACATTTGCTACGATAAAGACTCGATAGGTGAAAGAAAATCAAAGAAATGGAGTGCGAAGGGTGTCGTAAAAAGACAAAAACGTTCAAGAACCCAGATGTAGATAAGCCTGTGAGATAATACCCTTTGTTGTTCTATTAACTTCATCTACTTCATCCACCAACTTACCTTGTGTATCAGTGTTGAAAAAAAAAAAAAAAAAAAAAGACAATGTGTACTTGCGATCCCATTTTCACTTGGGAAATAATAGATGCATCAGATGTTTTGTTCTTTAAGGCTCAGTTGTTAAACCAAGGTGTTCATAAAGTGTTCGTTTCTAATGATGTATTTGATTCTTTGAGTGTGTGTTTCAAAGATGCATTTCAATAAACACGTTGCTTTCTCTTTTGCAAGAGAGCTCAGACTTCTGGAGAAAAATGTGTCATTGTTCAAATGGAACATTCGACTCTTTTTGTCAAAAGTGTGTCAACCAAATGTTATGTAGCAAAGTTCCTTACCCCGGTGTACCAGCTGCTCAACTCAGAAATATCCTGTCCAGACAAACTGAATGGAGTACTTGGTATAGCGCTTCAGTGGATTTCACTTGTAATATCGATGAGATGTGGATGGGAAATATGGCTTACACCTATCCTTCATTTCAAGAGGGTACTTGCTCCAAAGTTGTACACCAAGATTACACCATATACAGTCTGAATTATGACATGCAAAAGTTGAATGTGTACATCTCAATGTGTGGGTTCTGTCATGTACCTCTCCAATATTCGTCTGTATTATGTAGAGAGTGTGAATTTCCATTTAGCAGTTTGTAAATAATAAAGTGTAAATATTATTTATCAAAATAAAAAAAAAATGAAATAAATGTGTTTGTTAAGTTTTTTATTTTACTAAACCCGCCCCTAGCCAAGGGGCGGGTTTGTATGTCTGTGTGTCTCTTGGTACTGACCTGGAGTCAGAGGTACTCTTGAAATTGTACACATTACTGTATGCCAATGTCACTATCCTGTTTAGTGAAAGCTTCCGACCTACAAAATATGTTGAATCTCTTGCATGATTATTGTCTCAGATGGCATCTTAAAGTGAATGTAAGTAAGACCATAATAGTTGTTTTCTCCAGAGGCAAAGTTAGAAATCTGCTGTGTGTCCACTTCGGGTGTACAAACCTAGCAGTTGAACATAGCTATAATTACCTAGGGACACGCTTCAATTACAATGGAAGATTCACTGTAGCCGTCAAAAAGCAAATATCATTGGCAAAGCGAGCACTGTTTAGCCTACTAACAAAGTCAAGGAAGCTTCAACTACACCTAGATATCCAATGCCATCTATTTGATGCCTGTATAGTTCCTATTCATTTATATGGCTGTGAAGTATGGGGCTTTTCTAACCTCCAAGAAGTGCAGCAGGTACATACTTATTTCTGCAAGTATATTCTCAACCTTAATATGAATACATGTAACTGCATGGCTAGGGGAGAACTGGGGCGCCCCAGTCTACAATGTATCATTAAGCAAAGAATGCTGAATTTTGGTCCAGGTTAGTAACAGGTAAAAAGGACAAAATATCTCACATTACATACCAAATACTTAAAACCGAATGTAGTGATCATGGATCTACCTCGGACTGGTTAAATTGTTGAAAGAACACCTTAGACAGTAGTGGTCTTGGTTACATTTTTAACGAAGACCCAGGCTATATAAACCTGACCAGCAAGAAAGTTTTGTTCTTGTTCAAAGACAGATTCTTAAGTATAGAAAAGCAAAACTGGAGCAGTAAAGTCCCTGAATCCAATCGGTGCACAAGCTATTCAATGCATAAGAAGGAACTGGTCTTTGAAGCCTACCTCACAATCTTGAACAAGAGGGAGACTACTGATCTGTGTAGGTTTAGATGTAGCAACCACTACCTCCCAGTGGTGGCTGGCAGGTATAACAACATTGAAAGGGAAATGCGTAAATGCACAATGTGGCATCTTGATGTAATTGGTGATGAGTTCCACTACCTCTTTGTTTGTGAAACCTTTGAAAAAGAGAGAGCGCTGTTCTTGTGTCAAGACATCTACACTGTACAGCCTGACAGTGAGAAGATGCACAGGCTTTTTAATAGCCAAGACCCTAATGTCCTATCAAATCTCTCAAAGTTCTGTAGGGTTATCATGGCGAGTTTCACAAGAACGGTGCAGAGGGAGGCCAAGGAGAGTACCCAAAACTGTAGCGGTGCTAATAATAGACCCTTGCCTAAGGGAAGAAACTCTAAAAAGAGGGGCTCTAATACCTCAAAGGTCTCGCACTTCAGGGATAAGATAAAGAGGAAAGGGAGGCAGAAGTCTACTAACTTAACAGCAGTTCAATCTGAACTGAGGTGCTAATATGGGTCCCATGGTGCTATGTCCTTTCAACCCATACGGTCGGCTGCATCCACTCTCTAATCCTTTCCTTGAGAAACGTTAACTTTGATTTACTGTAATGCATGTAATGTTGAGTTGTAGCATATAGTTTAATCACCCATTGACACTATGCAGGTTGGATTTACTTGTAGGGTGAACAGTAGTTAGGTGTAACCATACGAGTATAGATCTGAGTTTGGTGCTATTCCACTAGTCTTTTTATTGACTTTATATTTTGCATATTGTATTTGTAAACATGTATACTACCAGGTGATGCCAATGTAACTATCGGCTATACCCTTACTCCTTTGCCCAGAACGGGGTTGTGTGTAAATAAAATTGAATTGAAACGAAGTCTACTTATAACTCTTCCTGTTATGGGACTATATACACTCGTGTATATTCATATAATTAACAGTGGCGAGTGATCCGCCCGTCCGGTACTACTTGTTGCGCGCAACAATACAACGCTCCTTTTGGTAACCATGGCAAAGCTACCCCCGCTATATAACCGCGGCGCTGCCATTCAATCGCCAGTCGGGCTCTACTCTTCATACAGTGCACAACACCCCTGTGCTGGGGGTTGGCACAAAATTAAATTTTTTACCGGTTGCCAAGGTTGGTTGGACTTAATCAACATTACCATTCGTCTTTTAACCTGGCAAAGTTGGTTTCTACCAAAAATTCTGGCCAAGATGGGCCGTAGAAAACCAAATAAGAAGACTTTAGAGCCTGATTCAGGACCGCCGAGCAGTGTTAGGAGATCTGTCAGGAGGCAAGGGCCCCCTGGGTTGTCCGTTACAGACCAGTCCACAGATCCTCTACCCGCTGATGGGATGACAGACGCTATGACAGACGAGCTGACTGATTTGAAGATCCGGACGGAGGCTGTGGAGGAGAATCTGGCAAAAATCCTGGATAAACTGGATGTTTTGACTCCAGAGTGCGCCGTTGGGGGCAGCGATCGGGACACGACTTCTAGGCCACGACGGCTGTACAACAGATCGAGAGGTGGATCTAGATCAAGTTCAAGCTCCAGCAGTGACAGCTCTCGCTCCAGGTCGAGGTCCAAGCATAGATCAAGGAAACCAAGGGGTGAGTTCGACCAGCGAAATTTTTTAGGTCACGCTTGTAAATTATGATAAGAGTGTCAAAGAGCGAGCTGACAAGAGGGGTATAAGAGCGTTTGAGACTGTGGAGAATTGTGACATCCTACGGCACTTGAGCTACGATGGCACATACACAGCCCAAAAGTTGGCTAAATCATCCAAACCTGTTGTCAAAAAATCAGCTAACTCAAAAAATCACTGTTACGCTTACAATAGGCCCGAGGGCTGCAAGTTAAACCCCTGCCGCTACAGGCACGTTTGTAGCTCATGTGACTCGGGAAACCACTCTGCTGACAAGTGTCAGAAGGTTCGGAGAAGTAGGATGTTGCCTCTGGGGAGGGTCGTGCCTCCAGATTAGCTGGCCATAAAGAGGCACTGTTGGTTGACCCCCCTGTTGAGGATTGTGTTCTTGGCAATGTTATGCCAGATATTCCAGTTATTGATGAATGTTGTCAAAAGCCACCAGTAGAGGTGGACTTGTTGAATTTTGCCAGCTCTGAAAATAATTTTGTGGAAAACCTTAGTATTACTGGTTTTTCCTCAAGGAGTAGTCCAAATGTTGGGGATTTTTATCCCATTTTTGATGTAACTTGCTCAGGTAATGTTAGTATAAACATTTACCAAAGTTGTGTTGACGGTACATGTTCTTGTCAACATTTTATTGGTGGCCACAAGGCCCAAATTTTGCCATGTAGATTGGCATGTTTCCTGAGACAGGAAGGTGTGATAAATTTACCCAAACATGACTTAGATTATTTGTGGTCGGGTTTTGTAGAAGGTTTCAAAATTGTTGATCCTGGGTGTGAAACAGAGTATGAATGTGGAAACTATAAGTCAATTTTTCAGGGTAATTTTTACAATGAAATGTGTGAAATTGTTAGTGAAGAACTCCAGGATGGTTCCATTTTTGAAGTAACCTCCAAACCTAGATGCATACATGCCCTTGGCGGTGTCCCCAAAAGTAACGGTAAATTAAGACCCATTACGGTTTGTAGTATGCCCAGAAAAAGGAGTATTAATAATTTTATGGATTCAACTTTTAAACCTTTTTCATATAAATCCATAAATTCTGTCACGGCAATGTTGAACAAAAATGATTTCATGAGTGTTGTTGACTTGAAGTCCGCCTATAGGTCTATTAGTGTCTATGGGGAACACCAAAAATTTCAGGGTTTTTCATGGGATATGGGGGATGGTAAGAAATTTTACCAGAGTAATCGTCTTACCTTTGGACTCAGATGTGCCCCCTACATTTTTAACCAGATTTCTGATTTCCTGGCTAAGGTAGCAAATTTTTATGGTATTGATAGGTTGGTCAATTACCTGGATGACTTCATCATTATTGCCAACTCTGAAAGTGAGTGTCGCCGTCAGAGGGACCTTTTAATCGAGATTATGGAATATTTTGGTTTTAAGATTTCCAGAGATAAGGTTACTGACCCTAACAGAATTTGTACTTTTTTGGGTATCACCATTGACTCCCATAAAATGGAATTAACTTTGCCTAAAGAGAAAGTTGACAAGTTAGCCCGTGCTATAGACAGTTGCATTTATAGGAAATTTGCCAGCAAAAAAACCTTACAGAGTATTGGTGGCTTGATGTCATTCTGTTCCCAGGTGGTGAGGGGGGGCCGTACTTTCAGTAGAAGGGTTTTTGACTTGATGGCAAAGGCTAAGGAAAGGGGTGTCATTAAATTAAATCCAGGTATCATAAAGGATTTTTTGTGGTGGAAGGATTTTTGTAGAATTTTTAATTGCAAACGTTTAATCTTGAATGATGTGTATAATAAACCCATGGTATCTGATGCGTCCATTCTAGGTTATGGAGCATGGTGTGGTAAAGATTTCTTTTATGGTTCTTGGAATAACGTTGACAACTCTGAATTGGGGATAGGTCACTGGTTTGCCCCTCCAAAGTGTGACAGAATTGATGTTCATGAAAGGAATATTAATGTGTATGAACTATGGCCTGTTCTAGCTGGTCTGAAGAGATGGGGTCATTTATTCAAGAACTGCCGTCTGAACGCTGTAACGGATAACATGCAGGTGTTGGCAATGTTGAACACAGGCAGAAGTAAAAACCCACTTTGTATGGAGTGGCTGCGTGAAATCTATTGGCAATGTTTTGTGTATAATATTGATGTCTATTCAACCTATATAAAGTCCGCTGATAATATTCTGGCAGACCAGTTGTCAAGATTGGACTACAAAAATGTTCTTGCCAAGTGTGAAAAAACTTTGTCTGAAAATAATATGTGTATCTAAAAAAAATTTCAGATCCCAGATTGATGTCCCTGTTAAGAAAGCAGGAGGAATTTGTGAATTCGGGTGTTGCCATGACAACCATGAGAACCAGAAAGCAACAATTTAAGAGGTACAGCAAATTTTGTAGGAAATTTTCCCTAAAAATTTATCCATGTTTGCCATCTCAGGCTTCTTTGTATGCCACTTATCTGTCGGATAAGATGAAACCAGTCTCCATTAGGAATTATATTTTGGCTGTATGGTTTTTTTAGAAGTTGCATGGTCACCCTGACTACAGTAGTAGTTATATCCTGAAAAAGACTCTAGATGGTATTGAGCGGTGTCAAAGTTTAACCAGAATTGTTAAATACCCACTTACCACTGTTGACATGTTTAAAATTTTGTCAACCCTGAATATGACACTAATATTGGATAGGGTCTTCTGGTGCGCCATTCTGGTTCTGTTCAGGGGAGTTTTGAGGTGTTGCCATGTAGTGGACTCTATACATTCACTGAGGGTAAAGGATGTTGTATTAACTAATGACTATGTAAAACTTCACATTAGGACATCTAAGACAGACCAGTTTGGCCACGACCCTTATGATATATACCTAGTGCTGGATGAATCCTCTCCATTTTGCCCTTCAAAAATTTTGGCAGAGTTGATACAGACTGCTAATGGCAATGTTAATCGGAAACTGTTCAGTTTTCCGTCTGGTAGCAGGAACAAATGCTTGACATATTCTTATGTAAATACGCGTTTGAAATTTTTGTCTGTCAAAATTGGCTTAGTAGATGAGAATGTTAGTACCCACTCTCTACGCCATGGTGGGGCTACCTTCTTAAAGTCAATTGGCCTTTCAGTAGAAGACATAATGAAGCGCTCCAACTGGAAATCCAGATGTGTGTATAAATACTTGCATGATTCAAGATGTGATTTGTTGAAGCTGGATGTATTACCTTCTATTAATGTGTAATAATTGTTACTCCGTGATGTTCCATGTGTTTGCCGGGTGGTTGGCCATTTTGTATATTCAGATCAATTCCACCAAACGCATGTCTCTGTTCAATTATTATTATTATCATATCCAGTAATCCATTCAATACCGTCATCACTTATTATAATGTTAATATACCGGTAAAATACCTTAAAGTCATCCTAGTATTTATTATAATGTTAATATACCGGTAGCTTCCTAGTGGGTCATCTTGATATTTATTATAATGTTAATATACCGGTAAATACCTTTAAGTCATCCTAGTATTTATTATAATGATAATATATAATATGTGGTTTCCATGGTAACCACCTTCATCTCTTTTATTGTTCAATATACCGGTTACTACCCTAATATAATAATCTACCGGTAGTGGTTAACCGGTATATGTAGTCGCCCCTAGTTAACTTATGGGACTATATACACTCTTGTATATTCGTATAATTAACAGCGGCGAGTGATCCGCCCGTCCGGTACTACTTGTTGCGCGCAACAATACAACGCTCCTTTTGGTAACCATGGCAAAGCTACCCCCCGCTATATAACCGCGGTGCTGCCATTCAATCGCCAGTCGGGCTCTACTCTTCATACAGTGCACAACACCCCTGTGCTGGGGGTTGGCACAAAATTTAATTTTTAATTTTAATAATTGTCTTCCATTGATTGTTAGTTTTAAGATTTTAGTCTAGGTGCTGATTGTAACCTAGAGTTCACTTTTTATTGACTGATACTGCTTTGAATAAAGCCATTTTGTATATTCAGATCAATTCCACCAAACGCATGTCTCTGTTCAATTATTATTATTATCATATCCAGTAATCCATTCAATACCGTCATCACTTATTATAATGTTAATATACCGGTAAAATACCTTAAAGTCATCCTAGTATTTATTATAATGTTAATATACCGGTAGCTTCCTAGTGGGTCATCTTGATATTTATTATAATGTTAATATACCGGTAAAAACCTTTAAGTCATCCTAGTATTTATTATAATGATAATATATAATATGTGGTTTCCATGGTAACCACCTTCATCTCTTTTATTGTTCAATATACCGGTTACTACCCTAATATAATAATCTACCGGTAGTGGTTAACCGGTATATGTAGTCGCCCCTAGTTAACTTATACAGGCAGTCCTTTCTGCAGTTTTATGTTTGACTTCCAAACCACAGTATCGGTCAGTGGCGGATCCAGGTGGGTGGCGCCGGGGGCCTGGGCCCACCCCCCCAAAAAAAGAGATAAATAAGGAGAGGGAAAAGGGAGAAAGAGGGGAAAAGAGAGGGAAAAGAGAAGTGTATAGGGGGCCCCAAACAGGGGGCTTGCGGTGCTCGGGGCTACATAGAGCACCCAATCAGCTTTCACCAAGTCTTGGGCCCCCCTTCTGAACAATCTTGGATCCGCCACTGTCAGTGATGACGGATCTGAAGTCCACATACATAACCAGAGCTCCATAACCATATCATGATGGTGTAAAAGTAAAATTTGCCAAGAGTGCTTTTTTTAGTTGTTGATGTTTTTATTTTTTTAACCAGAGATCACCTTATTGGGCCATATGTGTTATCATAATAGATTGAATTACAAAATTTTTCACCTGATTCTTTGGCCGGCCAGAGGTAAAAAAGTTTGATTTTGAGACCAAAGAGCCCCAAAATTTTTTTTTTCTAGTAGCCTCTTTAGGGAGTGGTCATTATTTATCAACAGGGGGGGTGATGGGTTTGAGGGGGAGGCATAAAAAATTCTGACCCCTCCCGAGGGGGGGGCTAAAAAAATTTTGACTCCTCTTGAGGGGGGGCTAAAAAAATTTACCCTCTTTTTGGCCAAAAAGCCCGCGCGCTACTATAGATCAAAGAGGAGGCGAAAATTCTCCGCACACCTCCGGCGAGGGGGGGCGCAAAAAATTTTGACCGCCGTCGAGGGGGGGCGTAAAAGATTTTCGCACGTCCGCGTGATAAATAATGACCACTCCCTTAGGTGAACGACAAAAATTTAAAAAACAAAGAGCCCCAACCGCCAGAAGCGGAGGGAAAATATCTACCTAGAATGCCACAAACCTTTCAGGCAATCAGAGACCAAATGTACTTTTAGGAGACATTTTTACCAAAAGATTTTGATTAGTTTTTTGTTTTTTTCAATTTGTCAAAAACTCTCGGTGGCGGGTCCGCCATTAAAGTCAATGAGATGGCCTGATGATGATAAATACAAAGGAGCACTCGAAGGTTTTTTAACCTAGAAATGAAGATGTGAAAAAAGAAATTGTGTGTACATGTTTTGACATTTTTAACGTTCAAAGCAAACGTTTGGAGAACTAACAAACAGTTTTATGCTTTAAGGTTCGCTGATGCATTAATGCTTCATGCCTATTTAGTCCAAGAGCCCAGACACTTTTACTTTAGTTTTTGTGACCAAAAGGTTTGAAGGTTTATTCCTATGTAGAATTTTCTGCTGATTTCAGAAATCTACGTCTTACAAAAATCCGTTGGGGCATTCGCCATGTTCTTTCAGGAACTGATTTCATTTCTTTTGTGAGTTGGAATCATGTGTATATTCATATAATAGAGGTCTCTATACCCATCTATTCTAGAGTCAGACATTTGATTTTGCTACTTATTTATTCAGTGCGCACATTTTCTCGAAATTTTCAAGATGGCCACCATAAAACCATTGAATTTGTACTATTTTAGCTGGAAAAATGATAAAAGTGTTTTTACCTGTACATCTACTTTGATCAAACTGTTGTGAAATAATCCTTGAAGGTTCCAGGTTTGTTCTATGATTGGGGGAAATCAATTCAAGTTGTTCTGATATGAATAGGAAGCCATGCATTCCACACAAACTGCTCCCTCCTTGACAGGGATTCTCACCAAAAGAGATGGCCTAATATGCTGACTTCAGCAGTACACTCACTGCCCACACCCAAACCTGCACATTTTCTCACCCATAAATGTTTGTGACCCATTTCTGTCTGGATGAGCTGATGTCAGCATAAGTAGGCTGAAGTCAGCATGGTTATTTTTAGAGCTTTCTCTATATAAACATGACAGTGCAAGCATTTTGAACCAGTTCTCAAGTAGCAGCTGGACAGATCACTTGTGATATAGCAGTGCCCTCAACTTGCTATCTTACATCAACCATAGGCTTCAACAACCCAAGGTAGTACACATCATATGGATGCTTTGGAACCATCATATGGCTTAGCCTGATCTATGGTAAACCTCTAACTGTAGGTCTAGTCCTCTTATCCTCTGATCTAGATTTACAGTTCTGTCCCTAGATATATAGTCTGAGCACATGCATCATCATTGTGTAAACTGTGATCCTAGACCCTTACCATCATGCAAGGAGTGGCCACTTTGTATCTGATAGGAGACAAAGAATAGAAATTTACATAATCATTCATAAATTCTGGCAACAAAAGATGCCAAATTTGATTCATTAACACCATTGTAATACTTGAGATGATGTTATGGGTGATGGTTTGGTGGTGGGTACTAACATTACTCACTCTTTCAGGTTTCCCTGCTCAACATAGCTGCAGAGACATGACTAGTACAGTCTGCATACTACACCTTTCCTCAAAGAAAGGTGACAACGAAAAAGGAAATATACACAAATTTGATCAATCTTCTTGGGCCAAAGTCAAGTCAGCTGAGAGCAATAGGAAACAGCTCTTTAAAACATTCAAATATTTTTCCATCACAGTACCACAGAATTTTGATGAGAACATTGGATACCATTCCAAATGTTACAGTGACTTCACTTCTATACAAAGAAAGGAAGGCAGTGACAGATGTGACTCTGAAGTACCATTGAAGCAATTACATACATTACGTTCAAAGGTGTCTCATACTGCTACAAGTTCCTCTGGAGTATTTGAATCTGTTTGTATATTTTGCAAGAAAAATGACAACATTGAACACCTTGGACGGTGTGAAACTGATCAGGGTGAAGACCAAATAAAGTCGGCTGCTTAAAAGCTGGGCAGAACAGACATATTAGCAAAGGTAAGTGGTATTGATATGAAGAGTAAAGAAGCTAGATATCACCACACATGTAGGAGGGAATTTCTGAATCAAGCTCGTGATGGAAGGGAAAAATCTCATAAGATGTGTGACCATGAGAAAGCCTTTGCTGAACTAAAGCTATATATTCAGGAAGAGATTGTTCAGACTGCTGGTGCTGAACGCCTGACAACCATTCATGACAAATATCTCACAATTTTGGGGGATTCAACATACTCTGCTAATAGCCTCTGCGAAAAGATTCTGAAGGAATATCCAGCTGAGATTAAGAAAAACACTGGTGTAATGAAGAAGGGTGTTATCTTATACAGTTCTCAGCTCCATGTGGAAGAAGCTACCAGAATGGTGCTTTTTGATCAAAGCCACCTGTCTGTAACAGCTATGTTTCTCCGAAGGCAGATTTTTAAAATGAAAGAGACTATTACAGAACAGATAAATGACTATTCAGAAGAGGCCTTTGAAAATGATAAGCAAACTATCCCAGAAGATCTGAAATTGTTTTTCAGAATCCTTTATACTGGAAATACAAAACACACCACTGAGAAAACTGATAGACTGGTCAATTCAGTTTGTGCTGATGTGATATATGCTACTTCAGGGGGTAGAGTGAAGCCCATGAAACAATTGTTGATGGGAATGGGAATGAAAAGTATTACAGGATCAAGAAAGGTGGTTGAAATCTTAAATAGGTATGGACACAGTGTCAGTTATCATTCAGTTGAAGAAAAAGAAACAGAGATTGCTACACAGATCACACAGAGAAATGTTGTAACTCCAGATGGTATCGATATAGAAGGTCTGGTAGATGCACTTCTTTAGCTTGGGAAAATTACGATGAAATGACAGAAATCCTTTCCGGAAAAGGCATGCTTCATGACACTGTAGGAATATGTTACCAAAACCAGACAAGCAGGAATGATGATCATATTGAACCAGTGAATGTATCTTGTCCTACAAACTCCTTCACATTGAATGAATCTACAGAAAAGCGGATTTCAAAGAGATCATTTCAAGAAGCTGGAGCCTTATAAAAAGAAACCAAAGATGAGTCTCTTTTGCTACAATGTTAAGTACCCACCACCTCCTCCAGACATTACAAAGATCAAATACTTGGATCATCTCTGGGTACTTTCAACATTGGTTACAAAAGTTCCAATGTGGGTAGGGTGGAACTCTAGGCTGACCATAGACCAGGTACCAATACAGACCATTGCATATCTGGAGAGCATAACCCTGCCACCTACAAGGCTAGATGTGGTAGCAGAGACAATGCAAATTTCCCAACAAGTTGCCCAGGAATGTGATGATGACTAGGCAATAGTTCTCTATGACCTAGCAATTGCTAAACCAGCTCTCCAGATTCAAGCAGAGGAGTCCCCAAAGTTTGACAACTTGTTCATATGCTTTGGGCCATTTCACATTCTTCTTGCATATTTTGGGGCACTTGGCCACTATCTTGACGTCTCAGGGGGTGAAGACATTGTTGTTGATGCAGAAGTGTTGGCTAATGGATCTCTACATGGCTTTCTCAAATGGAAGCATTACAACAGGTAACACATTGCATGATTTCTCGTAGCTACACACTAATTGCTATCTTTCCCCTTACTACATTTCTTAGTGCATGATTATGAGCTTTCTTTCTTTATTTAATAGTGAATGCCACACTCTGAAAACTCTAGATCACTATTATTCTGCAGCTTTGTCTATGTTGTCTGTGAAATATATGAATAATGGTATACCTGCTTAAGTATATTATGCTTGCTTGATAATGTTTCAGATGTAAGAGACTACATCCCCTCCTTGCAGCAGCCATGCAATCCCTCCACTTCAAGAGCTTCATTGCAGAGAAGGGACCGATACCACCACGACTTGCAGATATCATACATGAATTGAATGAAAATCCAAGCCCAGAGACTTTGGAAAGAATTGAAGGAGATGAAGAGTACATCGACTTCATGAAGAATTATGAAGAATATGTCTCAAAAACACTTGAAGGCAATCATGGAAGCACTGCACAGTACTGGTTGAATTATGTTCAACTTCTATTCAATCGTGCATGCCGCACAAATGATTATGATCTGTTTGTGTATGCATTGGGAGAAATGTCTCAGCATTTCTTTGCTGGCAACAGACCAAACTATGCAAGGTGGATGGTCCACTATCATTTGAATCTAATGAATGCTGAGACTGGTGCAAGGGAAATGTTGAAAAATGAAGCCCTCTCAATACGCCGGACTCAAAAGTCTTTCTCCCGGACAGCTGTGGACATGACCCCGGAGCAGACTGTTGATAAAGATGCTGCTTCCCGCCTTACAGGAATAGCTGCATTTTCTCATTCACCTTCAGCACAATCAAAGTGGACTGTAACAATGACAGCATGGAGTGCAATAGTCGGATGCCTGCTGTCCAGAGCAGGTTTGACACAGCGAGAAGACATCACACAAGAACTAAAGGTGCATAGGATAGACAAAGATAATGAGGATCTTCAAAGGTTAATGAATCGAATATGTGAATGCATGAACCCTTTTGATATACAACCAGAGAAAGCCCTATATTGCTTATCTACGGGTAAAGCTGCCCCAGATAATATCAGGACTGAACTTCTTCAGTGGAATATCAAAGGGAAGCAGTGGTTGGAGGAGTTTAAAGAAGCCTGCTTTGCCAATGCCGATAGATTTGAGAAACCAATAAAGTGTCAAAAGATCAAGAATTTTGCAAGTGCAGCCATGAAGGTAAGACTCCAATTGAAAGATGCATAAATCACAGAACTGGAAGGTACCAGGGATCTCTTCGGAAACCTCTTGTTCCTTAGCACTAAGAAGGACCTTGATCTCCAAAAGATCTTTGAGTTTCCATTAACACCTGTACCATTGTCGCTAGGTTCAGTAGATAGCTGTATGAAATCGACCAATAACGCCATTCTACAACACAAACTTGAGGAAATGGCCAAAACTGAGATCGAACCAGGCAGCACTGACATTACCCTTGTTGATGCATCATTTCTTCTGTACCAAATTGTTGATCCAGGTGTCACGTATGGTGAAGTAGCTAAGGACATACTTATCAGGTTGTGTCATATGTCTGCTACTGTGCATTTGATTTCAGATCAGTATGACACACCAACAATTAAAGACCATACACGGTCAAAGAGGAGAGAGACAGAAAGGCAAGGTAAAGTGACTGTGCAAATAACTGGTCCCAAACAACACCGATTTAAAGACTGGAAATCTGCTATCAAGTCTGGCTCTTTCAAATCTTCTCTTGTGAAATTCTTATCACAAGAATGGGTGAGAGATGAATACCAAGGAATCCTTAACGATCATGTGCTGTATCTCACCACCCAGGAGGAATGTTTCAAATTCAGTGTGAAAGAGGGGAAAATCACCACAGAGAGAATTGATGAACTTGAATGCTGCCATCAAGAGACTGATACTAGGATAGTATTCCATTTGACACATTCACTTGCTGACACTCCTTTTGCCACAGTTACAGTGAGAGCCAATGATGCAGACATTTTCCTCCTGTTATTGTATCATGTGAATCAGTACTACATGACTCAAGATGTCATTCCAACAGTCTGGTTAGATGCTGGCTTGTCCAGTAACAATACCAGGAGAATGATAAGCATCTCCACCATGGTTAGAGATCTCGAATGTAGCATGGTGAATGCCATACTAGGACTACATGCAATCACACGCTGTGATTATACACCTGCATTTAATCACAAGGGCAAAGTCAGGCCACTTTCTCTCATGCTCAAAAGCAAAGATTACACTGCAACCTTAGCAAAGCTTGGTGAGGATGATGTGAACCTTGACAGTCTCACAAAAGAAATACAACCCTGGGTGTGTGCTCTGTATGGAAAGCCAAAGTTAAAATCTGTTTGCAGTATTTAAGGAAAAATACAAGCCAAAAGATAAGGGTGAATTGCTACAGCTAGTGAAAGGGGTAAATCCCAGTAATTTTCCACCAAGCCAAGCTGTTTTGGCAAAACAGGTACAAAGAGCACATCTAGTAACATCCATGTGGAAATGGGCATGGAGTCCGAACCCCATGAGATTAGACCCTGTGGACTATGGGTGGAAGATGGTCAATGGACACTATGAAATACACTGGTATGACTGTACTCAGATTCCCAGGTCAGTGCAGGACATCCTGGTAGAAGGTTCACTTGAGGTTGATGATGTCGATGAAGAGGAGATGTCATTTGGAGAAAACCGCTATGGAAGAGATGAATCTGAGGGAGAAGAGAGTGATGAAGACTAGTAATTTATTCATCTATTAACATTTCTCTCATATGAAACACCTGTTATGAAACCTCTTGCCATAAGGACCTAAACTAGAGGTAGAAGAGCTCTGTTTATATGAAGTACAAAGCCATTTACATATATGGTAGTAAACAAAAGTGCACAATGGTTGATATTCATAAGCATTCGGACAAAGGAATTATGAACATCTACATATTGACAAACAGTACTGGTGGACTAACTTTATTTTTACACCAGACCATCTGATATTGATTATCTTCAATCCTGACACATCTCTAAAGCTTTGATAGATGATTTGACAACAGTTTGATCCAAGAAAACAGACAGGTAAGAATATTTTTATAATATCTTAGGTTGAAATAGTACAAATTCAAGGGTTTTATGGTGGCCATCTTGGAAATTTTGAGAAAATGTGCACACTGAATATATGAGTAGCAAAAACAGATGCCTGACCCTAGAATAGATGGGTATAGAGACCTCTATTATATGAATATACACTTGATTCCAACTCACAAAAGAAATGAAGATCATGAGGTTACTGACTTTGACCTTATTTTGCCAGAGAACACCCCAATGGATTTTTGTAAGACCTGCATTTCTGAAATCAGCAGAAAATTCTACATAGGAATCAACCTTCAAACCTTTTGGTCACAAAAACAAAAGTAAAAGTGTCTGGGCTCTTGGACTAATTGGTCGTCATGATGCACCAAGGAAGTGGTGGCGAGACTACTCGCCACCACTTCATCAGAGCATCATGCCGACCGGGAGTAAAGGGGAGTATGTATCAACCCTGCTCCAATGAAGTGTTGTCGAGCCAGCACTTCATTGGTGCATCATGACGACCAATGGACATGATGCACTCCTGCATCAGCGGCCTTTAAAGGGTTTGCGTTAAAAAGCACCTTTTTTTTGCAATGTGAGTGACCTACTGTTTCTGATTGATGCCTTGTTTCTTGTTGATAGATGTAGTCATCCTAAGTATACTACTTATAAGTATCTGTCCAAACCGTACCATCAGCTTACAATGTACAACTGAGAGGATGTCCCGTAAAAGAAGTCCAAGATTTGATGGACATACTGTAGTGGCTGGTATAGGCAATCGGGCGCTCATTGATTTCAATCCTACTATAGTCTCAGAGCTTATATTATACGAGACAAGCACTTATTTGAATACTTTTTTTTAGAAGTTAAGATAAATTTCAATATCCCTGTACCCCTGGCACATATTCAAGACTGCCGCTTATTTGAGACCCCTGCGCTTGAACGGGCCATTTATACGGCATTGTAAATCAATCTAGCTGGTGCGGAAAGAAAGAACCTCTTAATTCCGTAAGACTACACTGAATAAATCATATCAATATCAATATGTATAGAATACAAAAGAGATAATTCTTTTCTACCTTGTATTGCTCACTGTCAGCATGATTATTGTATCCTCCTTGCTATAAGACAATGAACGAACTGCACAAGTCATATGTGAAAGAAAAAGTGGGGGAATTTAAATCAGTTTTCTGTATGGACTGAACTTGATTCAACTTGATTTAGCATCTCTAAATCTAACTAACAGTCCTAGGTTCAGTGAAAAAGACTGAGTGAGTGAGTTATGGATATTTATTGTTATTTCGACAGCTGAGGTCATGTTCAAGACGAGCAAACTACATTACATAATTTCACACATGAATGTGTTCGTGCAAAGGATACGCTGAAGGGATAGGAAAGAGGAGATATTGACACTTTTAGATGGACTACCCAGGGAGTGAAAACAGTACCAATCAGAAATGAACTGAACAGATTCTAGCAGATTTAATCAATAAACAAAAAGTAAAAACAACACAAACCTATTTCTTCTAGCAGTCTGGTTGGAGCTTGGGAACTTCTTGTTGAGGGGTTGAGGTTCCTTCTAAGTACTATGGACCATAGTTTGGCAACGTGTTCTCCTTCCTCCCCTTTACTCCTCAAGGTACAAGGTACTCACTGACACTTTACCTTAACAAACCTGTATACCTCCAGCTGCCTGCAGTAGGAGGTGTGTGTAGGGGAGAGAGATCACACAGTGTCACTAGGTTATGTACATATTGTCCCTTAGAACGAAAGAATCTCACTTTGAATATTATAGGTCTATCGTCAAGGTACTACTGGGGCCGACAGGCACATATAGACAGCTGGATCGAATTCATGCATCATACCGACCATACACAGGGGCCAGGGCTGATACACTCCCAGACGATTGGCATGATGCTCCAATGAAGTTCCCGTGATCAGGCTTTCCAGTACTTCATTGGTGCATCATGCTGACAAATCAATGTTCTTAGCTCAGCATGATGCCTGCGGACCTTGTGAATAACTCACCATTAGTAAGGGCATATATAACAAATAGACTTGCACTAGGTAAGTAATATATAATGCATAGACTTGCACGAGTTGGCTTCAGGGGGTGATAGAAGCATGAGCCGGAGGCGAATAAGTGATTCTATGGTCATGATGCACCAATGCAGCGGTCGTGATGCACCAATGCAGCGGTCGTGATGCACAAATGCAGCGGTCGTGATGCACCAATGCAGCGGTCGTGATGCACCAATGCAGCGGTCGTGATGCACCAATGGAGCAGTCGTGATGCACCAATGCAGCGGTCATGATGCACCAATGGAGCCTGTCATGATGCACCAATGGAGCCTGTCATGATGCGCCAAAGCATTGGTCATGGTGCGCCAATGCAGCGGGTCATGATGGGCCAATGCAGCGGTCGTGATGCACCAATGCAGCGGTCATGATGCACCAATGGAGCCTGTCATGATGCACCAATGGAGCCTGTCATGATGCGCCAAAGCATTGGTCATGGTGCGCCAATGCAGCGGGTCATGATGGGCCAATGCAGCGGTCATGATGCACCAATGCAGCGGTCATGATGCACCAATGCTGCAGTCATGATGCACCAATGGAGGCTGTTGTGATGCACCAATGCAGCGGTCATGATGCACCAATGCATTGGTCATGATGCACCAATGCAGCGGTCATGGTGCGCCAATGCAGCGGTCATGATGCACCAATGCAGCAGTAATGATGCACCAATGCAGTGGTCATGGTGCGCCAATGCAGCGGTCATGATGCACCAATGCTGCAGTCATGATGCACCAATGCAGCGGGTCATGATGCGCCAATGCAGCGGTCATGATGCACCAATGCAGTGGTCGTGATGCACCAATGCATTGTTCATGATGGGCCAATGCAGCGGTCATGATGCACCAATGCAGCAGTCATGATGCACCAATGAAGGCTGTTGTGATGCACCAATGCAGTGGTCATGATGCACCAATGCTGCAGTCATGATGCACCAATGCAGCGGTCATGATGTACCAATGCAGCGGTCATGATGCACCAATGGAGGCTGTTGTGATGCACCAATGCAGCGGTCATGATGCACCAATGCAGCGGTCATGATGCACCAATGCAGCGGTCATGATGCACCAATGGAGGCTGTTGTGATGCACCAATGCAGCGGTCATGATGCACCAATGCAGCAGTCATGATGCACCAATGGAGCCTGTTGTGATGCACCAATGGAACCTGTCATGATGCACCAATGCTGCAGTCATGATGCACCAATGCAGCAGTCATGATGCACCAATGCAGCGGTCATGATGCACCAATGCAGTGGTCATGATGCACCAATGGAACCTGTCATGATGCACCAATGCAGCGGTCATGATGCACCAATGGAACCTGTCATGATGCACCAATGCAGCGGTCGTGATGCACCAATGCAGCGGTCGTGATGCACCAATGCAGCGGTCGTGATGCGCCAATGCAGCAGTCATGATGCACTTATGCAGCTAGTCGACTGTCGAGAAGACTGACCAGCTCTGCATCGTTGCATCATGATGAATTATGAGTGTAAGGGTTTGTGGCCTTACGGACCTGGGGGGTTCGGGTCTTACGGTTCGGAAAGAAAGAGTAAGACAGTATTCCAAGTGTATGCCAACGGTTAGGTTTATTACTTAACGCACACTCACGGCTGCCGGATGATATCAAGGAGGCAGCTAATATTAAAAGACAAGGGTTTACATGGTATAACATTAACACCAAATAAATTATGAACCGAATGTCATATATATATTCGATAGTGAAATGTAGTTACAAATAACGATTAGGATGTTGAAATATTATACGAATTACTTGAACAAGAGACAATTATGCGAAACGGAACTGTCTATTAAATTATTATACCACATAATATTATATTATATTTAAGGTATAACTAATAAGACAAGTAATATGAATCGTATTCATGTGATGATGACAGCTATGTGTAACGGAACTGTCGATAATAAAATGTATCACATAATAACATCCGTATGTGTGTTTGTAGTTATTAACACCACATTTGAATATGTAGTCTTAAAGAAGACTGTTATAGTAACATCACTATATAATGACATGTCGTATATTATTATCATACGAATCCGTTAAAGATTCCGTGAGTAGTACGAATAGGGTTATTTATACCATACACTCGAAAAAAAAGAAAAAAATTCACGGTGTGGTAATGAATATAATAATGATATATTATCACCGTGTACCTAATAACCTTTATAGCACCAGATCAATATACTTATTATACAATTTGTCTCGCAGGACAATAATATGTGTTTTCTGGTGAGGTTTAACGGATCTTATAATATGAATACTAATAATAATCAGAGATCCGCTTCAAGAAAATGTCTATGTACCCGTATCATAATATGTATCTAGTGGATATGCACATACATATAATATTATAGAAAAATAGAAATATGACATTATATACAATATACAGGAATTATAAATGCTGCTGAAGTCTTCTGCTGTATCCTCCGGGTACTAGTAGGTAGGTGTGGTCAGCTAACCACGGGATGGACGTGCTAAAGTTTATAGTTTCCTTATATAGAGTGAACACGGTAGTTGATTTCGGGGCAGCTACCCACAATCCTCTAGTAGTGCTAAAGTTTGTAGTATATCCGAATGGTGTAGATTTGTAGAATAATAGTCCGGATGTGTCAACTATGTAGAGAACGTAATCCTTTTTAAGCTTAGTTGACATAAGTAAATAATAGTCCAATATAGGTTGGTCCGGAAGTAATAGTAGTAGTTGGTATAAGTCCATTCGGGAGTATAGATGAGTTGTAGAGGTAAATCGTAAAGTCCATCCTAGTAAGTGGTTAGCACGGGTAACAGCAGGAGTCTGGAACTGGCATCCGGATACGTCTCACAGCAGCAAGTCTACTATCGGATTGTTCATGGATGAAGTTATAAATCCGAATAGACTATTCAGGGTGCAATAAAAGTTATACAACCTGAATTATATAATAGACTGGTCAAAGGAGGAACCCGGAACACATACTATAAGTGTTCATACACTAGTGAATAAAACATTCGCAGACCTATAGGGTTCCGCAAAGACTATATCTGGTCATTTGGTGTTGGAAAAAAAAAATTATGGGAGAAATAACCCTAGCATGCTTAAATAGACTTCTTAGCATGCTTCTTCTTAAGAAGAGCTAGAGCCGACTCGGGAGTGCCGTCCCACTCGTCCAAGTCGACTCTGAACACCCTCATGAACTTAGTGTTCAGATTGGTGTTCCGAGTGATCTCCTCCTTTACACGTTTCTCCAACACGTGCACATCCATAGCTGCTTTTTCCTGGGCAGCTGCGGCAGCGACCTCCTGGGCCTTTACATCGTCCCGGATGAGGGTCTCGAGACGTTGCTTTTCAGCGTCGCCCACCTGTTTCATACACAACAGAGTTTTGTTTAGGAGACCCTGATGAAACTCGATCTCTTTTTCACGAACACACTTCTCCCAATGGGTGTAGATGGCCTTCTGGACATCTGCCTCCCCTTGGCGAGACTTCTCGAACCAAACTTCCGCATTACCGGTTTTAATGGTAATAGCGTCCTTTGGTTTCTCAGGTGCAGCGACAGCCTTGGGAGGAGTCGAGGCGGCCTGTGGACCACTTCCGGGTTTAGGACTTCCGGACACACCTGTCGTTGGTACACAGAAGGCAGGTGGTACATTCTGTTTCAGTCCCATTTGCAGGTACATGTTTAACTGCTCCTGGGTAAAGGTAACTGGTGTGGCGGCTGGAGCGGATGCAGATCCGGCGGCAGCAGATGCGGTGGTCTTCTTTGGCATAAGGCGACCATCCTTTCCTACCACCAAGGTCTGGCTCTCAGGTCCAGGTCCCTGGTTTAAGGACGGAAAGTTTCGAGAACTCACTTTCCCAGGTTTAGATACGGCTCCAGCGTATCCGGCAGGTTCGGGCTTCTTGAACACCGGAGTGCCCTGAGCCTGCTCTGCGGGGTGCCTTGCCAGAGGGGACCTGGAACGGTCCTCTGCTCTGACTTTCGGTTTAGTCGTGCTCTGACCATTACCGTTACCGCCACGGTTCTGATCTCTCCTGCTCCTTTCGCGAGCTCTCTTTGCATCCTTTCCGGATTCCTCGCATTTCTGCCAGAGAGACTCGTGCATGTCCAGTTTACCCTTTCCAGGAGTCAGGACTATCTTTGCTCGGAGTTTCGAATCCTTGGTCTTCGGAACTTCGCAGAGGACTTGGTCCCCTGGTCGGATCTTAGACCAAGCATCCTCGCTCAGACTGTCGAACTCCTTCATGAGTTCCTGATGAAGCTCCATGATGCGCTTCCGTGCCCCGTCCAAACCTTCTGCGTGGCATTTCTTCTGGTGTCTAGCCAGATCACTACGTCGGTTGTATTGCACCTTCGTAGTACACTTCTTGCCCTTCTTACCATAACTCGGATCACAAATGTAAACCGGGTGATGGTGGAAGTGGGCCTCTACCAGATGCCGTTGAAACCGGGCTGGAGTACTCCAGGTCCGGATCGAGACATCACTCGCATCCTGGCAGATAGAGAAGGGAGAGGACTTTTGATCGTCGCCGTACCACTTCTCTAAAGCCCAACGCAGCTTCCTCCTCTGGGTATAAGTGTAATACCCTTCGGTGTGGTTTAGCATAAGCCACATCTTTCGATAGGCTTTGCTCGGATTGGGGTCCTCGTCCGAAAGACGCATCCAATCTTCATCATCCGACTCATCGTTTTTATTGATTGAGTCTGGACAGGCATAGAGGGTAGAGCCGTCCTTCTTCACTCCGTACGCACAGTCGGAGAAACACGTCAGAATCCGGGTTTTGAATCCGGATTTGGCGTTAGCCCAACGTTCGGCCTCGGTTTGAGTTGATGGAGTGGCCTTCTCATCATACTCAACCGAGGATTCGTGCACCGACTCCTCGTCAGACGACTCAACCTCCATGGCAGTACTACCAGTGGTTGAGGTGCTGGGTTTCGGCTCGGCTCTAGCAGAATCCGGGAGATTCTTGAGCTTCCGAGCAGCGGATCGTCGGTTCTTACTGACCTTCCAGTCTTCCTCCGGTTCCTGGGTTCCGGATGTGCTGGAGGTCGTGGCTTCTACTGGGGTAGTAGTGCTGCCGGTAGCTGATGTAGCACTGGCGGAGCTTCTGGTGGCAAGCTTCAGGTCGGGATAGGAGGTGCGGGTGCTTCCGCGGCCCTCTTAGCCTCTTCCTGGGCCTCCTGTTCGGCAGTCATACGGCGGACAATTACCGTCCGAAGGGCTGCAGCTCGGTCCAATCCGATTAGTGAATTGTTCTGGACATCCACCAATTCCTGTTCGGTTATGTAGTAACCGTCATCCCACTGCTCGAAGTTAGCAGCGGCCTCCCTGAATTCCTTAGTGGTCCGGCACGGCGTCCGGGTAGCACTAGGGCGTGGGTAGGTCTGTCCATCGGTATCCCAGACACAGCCTACCCAGTTGATGTTCGTAGCCTTGACGTTCCACAGGGATTTGTCAGGCTTCGGATACGCTCCGAGCTCGAAGGCTCGGTTAGCTGCATACACGGTTTCACGGAAACCAGCGTCCACCATAAGTCCCCGTTGGAACCACGGCCAGTCTCGAAGCCACTCGGGAGGCGTCCTGGTCAGCTGTTCGGGAGCCATGACGCCCTCGATAGCTATCCTGACTTTCGGGTCCATCCTGACTGGTGTCCCGTCCGCGTAGGTCACTTGTGCCTGCAGTTCCGGGTGGACATACAGGTAGCGACCGTCGTAGCTAGCTGGAAAAGGTTCCGCCACTGCTGGCTTCCACTCATCCTTCTGTCCGTCAACTTGGGTAGTTTCGGACTCAGTTGCTGGGGGTTCAGCACTCGCAGCCCCTCCGGATCCCTCGGCCGGGAGTGGAGATAACAGTTTCTCTGGCTCATTTAGTGAGAATGAAGCCAGCTTCTCCTCGAACGAGCGATCCGTGGGTTCCTCCACGTCCATCATCTCGCTCTCTTCCTGTGTAACAGGTGACAAAGCTTCCGGAAAAGCTTCTGCGGACGGAGTCAGCTTATCCGGGTCACCGGATAGCTTGGCTGCAGCTACGGATTCCTCAGCCATGACCGGGGAATCACCTACGGGAGTAAAATACTCCTTTTTCCGGCTTTTACGGCGCCGGGGCCGACACAAACGGAGTCTGTCTACCAGGAGACAGACTCTGGAGGAGCAGCGAGGGGTTTGCTTAGCCGGTAAAATCCAAGAAGGGAGCGAGCTCGACCGTCTTAGACGTTACCGAAAAACAATATGGCGACAGGCCAGCATTTGTGACGTCATTTCCCCGCATCCCGCGAGGTCACGAGAGGTCAGCCGAGACTGGACACGGTGACGTCATGCGGAAACGCACGTGCTACAGGCGGTACATCAACAAACTGATTGTTTTTAGGTAATTATCGCTCACCGATGACTCGTCTGGGGATTTAAGTGGAGATTATGGAAAGCTTAAGCAAATCCACCGGATTATCCGTCCACTACCCATTGGTACATCATGCGGCGGCGACAAATAAGCCTTTAGGGTCAGTTGTCATCCGTTCCTCTAAATGTAAACATTACACTCGTTGTGTATACAGGTTAGGTCACTGCAGTCCTCTGGGCAATTCGGGGGCTGCGGCGAACGTATCTCCCCTTCTCGGATAGTTCTTTATCGGACCTGACAGTCTGAAGAGCTTTCTCTAGGTGCTTCTTAGCCTTAGAAACACCTTTCCTCCTCTTTTTGTCTTCACCTGCCGAGACTTTTTTAACTCCCCCACGCTTAATCGGTGTTGGCGTGGGTGTCACTGATTCGGAACACTTCTTGGGTCTACCACGGCCGCGCTTCACTGTAGTGTTCTCTACCTGGTCTATTATGCGATTCTGGTTCAGGATCTTTCCGGAACCTTCACCATACATTTCTGTGGAGGTCTCCCTCCCAGACCATTTCCTTAATCTAGCCACATTTGACTTATAAAGTCGACCAAGGTCAGATTTAATAATTACGGTACAATCACTGATAACTTGTGTTATAGTAAAGGGACCGTCCCAATTAGACGCTAATTTTATGTGTCTAAGCGGTTCATGTAATCTGAGAACTCTGTCTCCGGATTGGAATTTCCGATGCTTTAGATCGGTATCGTATCCTACTTTCTGCCATTTGGCACTTTTCTCCAAATCAATTCGGACAGACTCATATGCTTTTCTAAATCTGTCTCTTAAACATTCCACAAAAACTACATGGCAAGGTAGTTCAGGGTCCATCCCTACGACTCCAAAAACTAGGTCAGCAGGCATTATCAAATCCTCTCCGAATACTAAAAGGTTCGGAGAACAATTTGTACTTGAATGTACCGTACTGTTATAAGCATGTGTCACGAAATGACATTGCTCATCCCAGTCATCCATATGTTCAAGTATCATTAATGGTACACCGAAGCTTAGTACCCAACCTTTTACAAAAGCTTCGGCACAAGTAATTGCTTTGTGGTCTGGTAGTGGAAATACTTTAGTGTATTTCGTATAATAATCACACACTACCATCATACAGGTATTATCATTAGCGGTTGTATTAAATCCACTAATAATATCTACCCCGATTCTTGCGAATCTAACTCCGAAAAGTTCTTGGGATAGGGGAAGTTTGCCCATCCCGGGTCCGGGTTTGTTTTTACAACAATCCGGACAGGTGGTTACCCATCTTTGCAAGTCCCGTGTCATGCCAAGCCAATAGTATTTCTTGGAAAGTCGTGCTAGCGAGCGTTTCCTTCCGAAATGACCACTGGTCCGATGCCCATGACAGAAGTACATAATGTCATGTCTCATAGCATGTGGTATCACCACTTGCATGATTCTCTCACCATTATTACATGGCTTCCAACGGTATAACACGCCTTTCCGGACTTCAAGCTCGGTCCATTGAGCAAGAAACCTTCTCATTTCTCGATTTTCCAGAGAGACCTCTGGTCTAACTGGACGTATACCCTTTGGTACTAATTGCAGTAGCTGCGCAGTTATCGAGTCAGCTTCCTGGAAATGTCGTATGTGATCCATAGACCAATCCAGTATACTGGCAACTAGGGGTACGAATGGTCTTCGAATCCCTGCTAACACTGCCCTATGAGCTCCACAATCAGTACAATCCGGATTATCACATTTCCGGATTGGTATTCGAGACAAAGCATCAGCATTTAAATGCTTAACTCCGGGTCTATGCTGAATCTGTTGATGTTCAAGCCCATATTCGGATAAATGGGCTAGCCATCGGCCTAACATGCCTTCAGCATCTCGGAAGTTCAGTAGCCACCTTAAAGAGGAATGATCCGTACGCAAAGTAAAGTTCGTTCCCCATAGAAAATGTTTGAACTTCTTGGTATATACGACTACTGCTAACAACTCCCTTTTTGTTGTGCAGTAATTGCGCTGAGTCTTGCTCAGTGTGTTGCTGGCAAAGGCAATCGGTACTTCTCTCCCATTTTGGACTTGCGAGAGAGCTGCACCAATGCTATCATTACTAGCATCAGTATCCAGTATGAAATGATCCGTTTCATTCGGATATTGCAATACGGGAGTACTCGTGAACAGGTCTTTTAGCTTTTGAAAAGCGGTTTCCTGTTCATGCGTCCAAGGAAATTTTTCCTTGGTACTTCCTGGAGTCCAGTTAGCTATTGCTTGTAATGGGTAACTGACTCTAGAATAATTCGGAATAAATTCCCTGTAATAGGAACAGAATCCTAAAAAGGACCTCACTTCCTTGGGTGTTTTAGGTCTATTCCAATTCGTAACTGATTCGATTTTTTCCGGATCAGCCTTTATTCCTTCATCACTGATGATGCGGCCCAAATAATTTATGGACTTTCTAAACATGTGGCATTTCTTAGGTTTCAATTTGAGACCATTAGAAATAATACGTTCTAGTACCATTTTCAGGTTATTAGAACACTCTTCGAATGTTTTTCCGAAGACAATGACATCGTCTAGATATACAACACATCTTTTCCACAATAAATCACTTAGAATTGTTTCCATCATTGCTTCAAATGTTGCAGGTGCATTGCACAGTCCAAACGGCATTACATTATATTGGAATAATCCAATTTGACTCGAAAATGCAGTTTTCTCCATATCTGAAGGGTTCATTCCCACTTGCCAGTAGCCTGATTGCAAGTCTAGGGTACAAAACCAGCTGTTTCCCCCTAAGGAGTCAATGGTTTCATCTATTCTCGGTAATGGATACGAATTCTTTTTCGTTATTCCATTCAACTTCCTGTAGTCTATGCAGAAACGGATAGTACCGTCTTTCTTTGTTACCATACACACAGGACTACTCCATGAACTATTGGAAGGGACTATTACATCCTGTTCCAACATCTTGTTTATTTCATCCTCAGCTACTCTCTTTTTTGCTAAAGGTAACCGTCTATACGGTATCTTAAAGGGTTCGGCATCTCCAGTATCTATTTTATGTAATACTTTATTTGTCGTACCTAGTTTTTCACCAGGTTTGGCAAAGGCAGTATGATACTGACAGAGCATATCATAGAACTCTTTCCGGTGTTCCGGATCTTCTAATGAAGTTTCTTCATACAACTTAAGTAAGTCTTCCGAAATTTCATCATCCCCTGTTACCTTCTGTAAGCTTAGCTTACTATCCGTTACAGTTTCCGAAAGGGTCACATTTCCAAAAACTTGTCCCTTTTTCAAGTAGATAGTAGTGTTTCCAGTATTGGAGACAGGTACTACCGACCAGGATGCATTCGCTACTATCGTGTCTACAGAATTTAATCCGATACTTGATAACGTAACTACATCCGGTTCTATCACTGCAGGCTTATTACGCATTGCAGGATCACTTCTTACAAGCACATCACAGGCTACTCCCGGAGGGATTCGCACAGTGTGTGCCACACTAGCCATACTGCTCACTTGTCTCAGTACACATCTAACCTTTACGGGATACGGGTATCTCACACTCAACACTCCTGTTTGAGGTTCTAACACAGCACCATACAGGGATGCGAAATCCAACCCAAGTATACCCTCATCTGCTATATCCGCAACGGTGGTGCTCATGACATAGTCATGGATACCATCCAACTGTAGTTTCACACAAGTTCTACCATACGTTTGCAAGGTACTGCCGTCGGCCGTCTGAGCACTTCCTCCCGATTTGAGAGTCTCATGTTCATCCGGTATAAGATCGTAGAACCCCCTGGAGATACAAGAGTGGCTAGCTCCCGTATCCACAAGGAATTCGGCAGATCTTCCGTTAACAGTGAGGCAAACATACCACCGCCTTCCGTTTAGAACAGAGGGTATGTCCGTGACAATCGGAACGTCATTTTTCACACCAGGAGTCGATCCACATCTTTTCAGGAATTCAAGACAAGGATGACCCGGGGGCAGGTGGGCACCACAGACCTTGGCTAATTCATAGCCGCCTGCCTCGTTACTGATATTGGGTTTCCCCTGTGTGCCCGTGGCACCTGTTATATCAGCTTCCCTAACCTTCCGGGTGTCTACAACCACCTCGGTGTTAGGCGATCTTGTTACTAAATGCGAACCATCGTCACGGATGGTGATATTATGGCAAGATTTGTCACTGGGATCCCCTTCTTTGCCCCTCGGGAGATCCCTTTCTAGTTTTCCTCTGTACTTATCCCAGAGACACTCTCCTGTTTACGCGGAACAGGCTTTTCAGCCATACATTCGGGAGCAAAATGACCCAGTTTCTGACATCTGAAACATCTCCTTTGAGATTTATCAACTCTTGGTCTCCTTAGAGCTTCTGTTAACCCGGCTATTAATGTTTCCATCATGTTAGTCGGAGCAACAGTGGCTGCTACAGTTGAGTTCGCCGTAGAGGCTACACTGCCATGTTGAGTTGATCCGGAAGCTGTTTTATCAGCAACAGATCCTCCTCTCCCTCTCGAATGTACTTTCCTATACCGCTTTTGTCGGTAATACTTTCCAGCCACCTGGACTGAACCAATATATTCTCCGTTTTCATCGGAGACATATTCATCTTCCTTATCAACTTCATTCGATTCAACCGGAGCTAATTGGGAAGTATCATATACCGGAGCAGGTGTACCTCCGTATTGGAAAGGAGCTGCTCTTACTGGACTAGGTCCAAGACCTACTAAACGTTTCTTCATGTCATGTCCATCAATTGCTATGAACAGATCACTGAAGGAAGTGTCATCTTTCCAGGAGTCCCACACCACTTGCTTATGATCCGGATCTCGCAATCCACTATAGAATTGTATGAACAATTCTTGTAGATAACAATCATCGTCATGAGCCCAATTTGGACGTGCTTTCGAAAGCAAGTCCTGTAGCTCCAAACCAAAGACTTTGTGTGATTCTTTAGGTTTTTGTGTTCTCTTCTTAAAGCTTACCCACGGATCTTCTCTAACGATTGATCCGAAAAGGTATGCGGCACATTCGACCAATTGATCATAGGTACCGTATATTCCGTAAGCTGCTCTCCATTGGTTGAGAGCTACTTTTCCGCCTTTATTTAACCAACAAATCAAATATGGCAGAGCTTCTTCTTTTGTCCATCCACTACAATTGACTTCGTCGACAAAAGCTTGATACCTGTCCTTCCATGGATCATTAGAATCATATGGAGGGGGTATCCGTGCCTGCCTACGTGCCGGATTATTACATCCGCGTAGTCTATCCGCTTCTCGCATGCTCCAGTTCATGACTTCCATGCCGTCCGCTCCCTTTCAGTAGCAGTCAATGCCAAGGTTTTGGATACATTGGCTCCTATCAAAGATGGTTTGCATCCCTGCAGGCATAGAAGTTCTCCTGTTTGGTTTCCTGCCATCTCCTCCTGATCCTGATCCTCCGGATCCGGATCCTCCTGGGCCGCCTGGAGGGTTTCCTCCTGGTGGACCATTATTATTATAGCTTCCGGATGAACCACCAGGGCATCCACCATTGTAACCGGTGTTTCCAGAAGACGCATATCTAGGGTAAGAATCATTTTGATTCCATCCCTGGTTATAGCTATTACCATTTTGATAATTACCACCTCCTGATGGATTATAATTATTTCTATATCCATAGGAAGATGTTCTTGGTTGATACGTACCGCCATTAATATTGTTTTGTGGCGGGTTTGGTCTCGGAAAACGTCCATCAGTAGGACCATTACCAGAACCTGGGGTTGGATTCGGTAATCTTGGTACTGCTGGTGTACTGTGGCCGGGTTGGGGGAAATATGAAGGTGGTGTCAACATATGCCTCATTGGTCCGGGTGCTCTTGGTTGTGCCACGGGTGTATTATTATTATTCCCTGTAGCACCATCGTGAGTCGCTTCGATTTTGTGACTCAAATCTGGTATGGGTGGTGCCGGACCTATCGTATCCAGCATTGGAATTACTGGTTTAGATGCGGTTCCATTTACTGCAGCATTATCCGGTTTCTTGTAGATTCCGGATACCACATTCTTGTCAGCCCCATCATCAACGAATGGGCTGTATCTAATTGGGGTTGCATCTTTAGATGTCTTTCCCAACATTGTAGATACCACAGCTGGATCTATATTACCTATAGTTAACTGGGCTGCTTCTACATATTTATCTAGAGTTATTGCAGTAGTCTGCAATTCCTGAAGCTCATTTGTGAGTTTCTGTCTATCCTCCTCCAGTTGTTTGTTGTAAGCTATGATGCCTACCCGGATGGTTTCATTGTCTTCAGCTTGTTTACTACACTGAAGTTTCAATTTATCCAACTCATCCTGATAATGGCGAATTTCGGATTCGAATTTTGCCTTATCAAGGTTTAGTTGGTCGTTCGTATCTATGTATGTTTGGATACGAATGTGCCTATTATCATATTCTTTGTTGAATGATTCTCTCATCGATTGAAGTTTTAGTTCTTCATTCTCGAGTTCTTTCATGTACTCGCTCCTTCTGGCTTCGAATTCCTTTCGCATGCCAGTTAGGTCCTCTTCCATCTGAAGTTTTTCATGGAATACTTCATCCTTAGCTTTGACCAAGGTATTTAAATTCTCGTTCAAAGTTACATAAGTTTCATTCAACTACAGGACATCCGGTCGTTTTAATTCCTCACCTTCCGGTACCGCATAGGTTAAGTCGCCATCTATAGCGCTATAATCTAATATTGGTAATTCGGGCCTGGGTAACCTATAAGGTAGTTCTCCAAATGTTACCCTTTTTCGCATTGGTGCCGGATGTTCTGGGTTAGTACTACCACCAACTTCGAACATCGAATCACTTAATTCGTCAACAAGCGATTGTTGGCCTATTAAGTTACTATGTCTCTGTATAGACTGTTCGCGTCGTACAGAGTCTGGCAGATTCTCCTCACTATCATTATAGTGGGGTCCGGGATCTCTCCAAGATGCTGATTCCGCATCTTGCGAGTCCGAATGGGCTTGGAGCATTAATGATCCATTTCCATTCTCTTGGGCAAGTGATTGCCCTGCTGGGTTAGCTTCCCTAAGGGTGTCTAACCCATGTACTAGCCGTTCGGACGTTATAACGTCCGGGCTATACACCAGAATTAACTGGTCACGGCACCAGTGTAAGGGTTTGTGGCCTTACGGACCTGGGGGGTTCGGGTCTTACGGTTCGGAAAGAAAGAGTAAGACAGTATTCCAAGTGTATGCCAACGGTTAGGTTTATTACTTAACGCACACTCACGGCTGCCGGATGATATCAAGGAGGCAGCTAATATTAAAAGACAAGGGTTTACATGGTGTGGAGGCCAGAAGGGCCTCTGACGTAGCGGCTGAGCCCTGGGCTTTATATACGGACCCAGGTGTTCGTCGTCAGATGTCCCCACAGACCCGGATCGGTGCTGCCACCTATCCGGAACCTGAGGAACGTCCGACGACTCGACTCACCCGCCACGTCAGACGGTACCCAACTCCTATGGTTTAATAACGTGTACCTCTACATGAGCATGATACACTACTGCATTATAAATTCGTTGCCCTTAAAGGTTTATCAACGCAAAAAGGGGGTTAATCTAAATATAGTTAGAATCTAATTACATGTAGGGTTAAAACGAGCATGTTATACCCTTGTGTACACAGGTAGAGTATAGGGTCCACGTGGTGAAGAGGCACAGGATTAGAATAGCCACAGCTTGATGTAGCTATATATGGCACCACGCTGGCCCCACCTTGACCATCACTGGCTTACTGGTGTGTTTTTTTTCACCAGTAAGAACGTTTCTTAGATTCCTGTTTGCCAAATTTGTTTTAAACGTAAAATATACGTCAAAACATGTACTCACAAAGGTGTCTTTTACGTTCTATAAAAAAACGTAATTTCACTATAAAAAAAAAAAGCAATTTGAGAAACGTTTTTGCAAACTTTTTTTAATGTTAAAAAAAATCGAATATGGTAACATATTTAACGTAAGAATACCAAACACAGCTAATCCAAATGTTTTGCAAATGTTCAAAATACTTATTTTTTCCTCTTTTTTTTTTGCCACATTAGACGTATTAGCCCTAGTGGATAACCGCTGCTCCCTTTTCCCCCAATCCTTCACCTCAAAAGAAGTATTATTCATTTTTTTCTTTACGTCACTCTAGTTTTTCTTAGATTCAAACCAATGGACTTGAGCAAATGTAAAATATTACTCTACCTTTCAAGTAGTTGCTGGCCATCCGTCTGTCCCATGATGCTGTAGACACCCTGCCAGCAAGGTTTATGAACGATTCTAGTCCTATCATGCGGAGAAAACCTTGAAATCAGACAAAATTGTTTAAACTTCCATCAGTGGACGACTCCAGCACTAAAGTCAATTTTCTACTTCACTAGATGTACATGTGTACTGCTGGAAGCAGCCCAGCAGTCCAGGCAGGCCTAGGGAGGTAGGGTTCACTGATTGGTTATTGATCTTGTATTGATTAGTGTGACCTAGTTACTAGGGCTCTATTAACAGCTGGGCTATAGTTAGTATAATTAGGTACTATTGAATTGTAAATGAATAATTACATACATTTATCATGAGGCAAATAATGTTTAGTCATTGTGCAAAAAAAAAAGGAGGGTTGGATATCCACATGTCTGGAAAATATCTACCCCCTCCCTTACTACTAAGGAGTACAGAATTGGCCACCCCCCCCCCCGCCGATTTACCCCCCCCCCCCACCTCCTTATTAAAAGAAAAGACCACCCCTTTTTTCATTTTGATGTTTTTTTGTGCTAAAAAACAAAATTGTTGGCATACCTACTAAAATATGCACTACTACAAGAGAGAGTAGCAGGCGTTTCTGTTACCTTGTATGACGTCACAATTGACCAAATACAGCAGAGATGACTGTATAGCGCTGCTAGACTACAGCAAATCTCCATATCTCTCCTTAGACAATGGTTTTTCATTTTCATAAATGGCATTAAATAACACAGGAGATGGTTTCTAAATGATGTCACAACGTTGTGCATTGCAATATTCTATTAATGAACATGTTTTACAACAGCCTCCATAATCAATGCAGTGTCTGCGGCATTTGGTCAATTGTGACGTCATACAATGAAGCAGAAATGCCCGCTGCTCTCCCTTATGGCAGTGCATACTGTAGTGTCCATTTTCTGGTAAGTATGCCAACGTCTTTTTTTTATTAGCACAAAAAATCAAAATAAATCAACATGAAAAGGGGTAGTCTTTTTTAAACTAGAGTAATTCGAGAGTTCTTCTTTCTAATCCTTATAATGATTAATTGTTATCATTATAGAGATTTGTACACGTGTTTGTGGGAATCTAATCTGATATCAACTCATTACCTCATTCAGAGGGGTAGGAAGCAAATTAATATTGGCGGGAGAGGGGCTGGAGGGGGTCTTGGTTTATACCAATGACAATGTACACAGCTGTTTGGTGAATAACATTTATTACATCTTTGATAACAAATATCATGAACAAAATGTCTCTTGTACAATATACCGGTGACGCTCCTCGTCTTTAAAGGTTTAACATAAAATCCATACGTCTCTATTATACATACAAAGTATACTCTATAAAAAGTGCCAGAATACTCCATATATAAAGCGCATCCTGCGTATACGACACACCCTGAGTTTAGAAAGTATTCTAAAAGGCCTATCGATAATCATATTTGTGCCACATGAATGATTATACCTCATAAGTTTAAATCCCATGTATAAGGTGCACCCTTTACCTTAGCAGCTTGTATGTAATGCACCAGGGGCACATGCTCGCATATCCGTATTCATTCCAATAAGTGCCTGCTGTAATAAGTGCACCCCCCTCCTCTGTGGGCCATAAGTGCGCCCCCTGGTGTCAAATCATGCAAATAAAGGGTAAGGACAAAATGTCCTTTTTAGGTTTGGGGGTGCCATTATTAGAATTAATTTTTGTGTTAAGGTTTTTAGCATCCAATAATCAATTTTCAACACCAGTGCCCTTGTTAGAATGAATGTGGAAAGCTGTCGAACACATGGAGTATTGCAAGAAATGCATAATTATTTTGATCTTTGGTGACTCCTATTACATATACAAATCACATGGTGCAACAATAATGTTTTAAGGTCTTTTAATACTAAAACAAAAATATACCTGTCACAAAATAAAACTTTAGAGAAGAAGAAATTGGAGGCTAGCCTATACAAAATAATATAGGGCCAATGCACAACAATATTCATATAATTACACCCTCAGTCCAGGGCCATGATTGTGTTTGTGAATGATATAGGATAACTATATGTACAGAAGAAAAAACATGTTGTGACATTGTTTGTTTCCTGGGACATAAGGCCACTCCAAAACAAATTGTTTCTCATCAACACCCTGGTCAGAAAAATATACTAGAGAATGAGCAAAAGTACTCAGGTTTGGTATCAAATGAAGGCTGACATTCCAGGGAATGCAGCTGACTATCAATGAACAGCTTCCTGAAAAATTTAAAATGTCAATGGTAATTTTATGTTTATAATGCAGTTTTTCTTGCACACAGTGACATGGCCCGGGATACATAGATTTCAGGCGCAAATGAGCTGCTTGGGCCAAAGAAACAATAAGGAAAATAAGGAATGTTTATAGAATGCCACTTTTTTATACCAACAATAGAAGAATCAAAACAGGAATGGTAAATGAAAACAATGCTCGTGGTATCTATTCTATATATCCCTAATACATTATCCCTCCTAATTGCACATCCATAAAAAGAGCTACGGAGAAACAGTCCTATGCGCAGAGACGCACAGAATCTCTATTCTGTGTGGCCACCCGAGTTTAACAGGTCCCTGAAATGATTGTATTTATAAAGAATGTATTGAAGACAGGTTGCGCCGCAGTCTGTTAACAACACAATGTGAATCTACAACTATATACAAACATAACGACTGGGATATAGAACACAATAGCTTCAATTCCATTTTGCTGAGCTGAATAAAATAGGTTTCAGAAAAATAGGCCTCATAATAACATTTAATGGCAGGTTTCTTGCGGACCATTCAAAGTCTAGATAGGACTTTTAGATTCAGTGGGGGTTGTTTTCCTAATGGGACATAGGGGTACATTTCATAAGGGGCCAAGGAGAAATAACTTAAAATATGTCCCATGTGTACAGTTACCTGGGTATAATTATGAAGTACTATATGTTCAGAGATTCCACTTGCTGGCTGACAAAAAAGAACACCAAAAAAACACCAAAAACCCCAGATAAACCTACACTCATCATGGACACCTTTTCCCATAACATTAAACATGATTCAATAGATAAATCTTTACAAGAAACCCAGGGATTCCTGATAAATCAGGAAAAATGGCATCTCTGTGTCTTTAACTACTTGCATGTGCTGACCCTTTATTCACAGCATGTTACATGTTTCATTTGAAAATTATCTTAATTTCCTCAGTTCACAATATAGGTAATGACTTAAGAAATTGCAGCCCAAAATTTAGAATTCCTAAACAGGTAGAAAACACGGCATGACTGCTAGAGTCATCCATCATTATGACAATGGGTTAACGCTTTAAGGACCGCTAAAGCATTAATGTATCATACCCACTGGTCGCCATGATACATGAATGTAGCCCTGATGAGTGACTCGCCAGGGCTGCATTCATGCATCATGCCAACCATAGTCATGATACATGAATGCAGCCCTGGTGAGTAACTCGCCAGGGCTACATTCATGTATCATGACAACCCTACAGGGTTGATACAGTGCTCCAATGAGGTGCTGGCGGAGCACTCTCCCGCATTTCATTAGTGCATCATGACGATCAATGGGCATGATGCACTCCTGTGTTAGCGGTCCGTGTAGGGGTGAGGTATCATATAAGGCGTCGTTAAATACGGGACAGCTACACCTCGGGAATACGACGCAAAATTATTCACTGGTCGTTGACATTTGCTTATTTATGTTATGGCTGATATGAACGTTACTATAGAACAGTACTAGACACGCCGTATTCAATGGGGGATGGAATACAATGTGGCCGTATTCAATGGGTGGCAGCCATCTTGGATTTTGAACAGTTCTGAGCCATTTCTGAGTTGTGGACATTTGCTTATGTCCTTACTGGTCTAGGAATTAAGGCACCTGAATAGTATTTCACTTTGTTCTCAACAAATGACATAAATCAGACTAAGCATCTAGAATATAAGTGATAATAGATGATATCATTATGAAGCTATCCTCAATTCTAGTTAAGATATCAGTGACTGTGTAGCCCATAGGAGATCAGATGACTTGACTTTGAAATTCTAGCTCCACTTGTATGTAATATAATATCTATATATATAAACTTGGATAGGAATACATCTAGACTCATAGGCTTATACATGTACGAGATGTTACACAAATGTGCCACTGTTATATTCTACATTAATATGACAATGTCTGCTGCTTAATGCTTCACATACACAAAAAGATGGACAGTGACTATTTATTACCTGTTGTTATTGTCTGTTTCGTTGTACTTCTATCAAACAACAGGTTTGAGATTTGGATCTTGGGTACGCGAACTTCAATGTATCATGCATAATTTCCAAGGTTTACATTATTGTCTATCAGAGATAGGTCGGACGTAATATATCAATATGTGATTAACATTGCTTAGGCAACTTGGCAAGTGACATTATGGCTATTGTCGGAGGGCCACCTGCGTTCTTTTTCGGAACACATTTCCTTTCTTCTCTCTGTTATTGTTTCTATTTTATAAAGCATTGGAATGTATACTCTTTTTACTGGCTTAATCTTTAATCTTGGATATTTAGTTATTAGCTGAGGCTCCACTATGCAATTGTTGCAGAGAATCGCAGCTATTCTGATGAAAGTAAAACAAATAACGTTTTCTAAAGAATGTTGCAGGGACAAACATTAGAAATGTCTGTGCCATTTTTTTTTCTTTTTGTATTTCTGCGATGCTCTGCAAAAATCACATGGTAGCATCCCCACGTATGCCTTTGTTGCTGGTACTTATCTTGGCAGCTGAAATATTGACGTTTGTCTTGGCAGAGGCCTTAATGGCTTAGTTCTGTTTGTCTTGTTAAGTGACTTTTGCGGCTCCTTTGCCGCAATATATCTTGGTGATTTAATTGCCGCAATATATCTTGGAAAGTATATTGATGATTTAATTGCCCCTATCTTGGTGATTACCTAGCCAGGCTTGATGATGCAATAGCCTCAATTTGTCTGTCTTGGCAAATATCTTGATGATTTAACTGCCCCAATTTGCCTGTCTTGGTGGGTATCTTATTGATTTAATTGTCTTGGTCACTACCTTGATGATTTAATTGCCCCAATTTGTCTGTCCTGGCAAATACCCCGATGTTTTAGCTTGGCGAGTACCTTGATGATTTAATTTCCCCAGTTTGTCTTGGCGGGTGCCTTCATATTGATGTAAACCGGGTTCTTGGCATCCTCAATAACACGAATGCCAAGGTATGACAGGAAACCGTCCGTGTTTAAATTTAGACCACTCGCCTGTAAAAAAGGAAATTTTGAGACATTTATTATATGGGAGGGAAGCGGAAAGGAAGCTCATTGGTTGGTTAACAGTGTCTCAACAATCTTCACAAGGTGGTGCAATAATTTGGCTTTCCTTAAAAAAAGATCTTTTATGCTAAATATTTTGTTGGTCTCATTAGATGACTTCAGTGCCCAGTATGTCCTGGCAGGAGCCAAAGTGATCCATTCAATTATTGAGGCACTCATTGGTCAATGTTGCATAACTTGATTCTGTTCTACATAAAATGATGCCATATACATTTAGAGTAGTCTCACTCACAGTTAGCAGAGATTTGTATGACTCGGCTTCCTTCTTGTAGTCATTAAGGATAGCCTCTGCTTCTGACTGTGCCCTGAAAGATGAGAAATATCCAATATTTGATGCACTGTAAAAATCAATGGCTTAGAAGTGATCATCTGCAGCCTAGAAAATCAATAAACCATTTTCAAGCCTAAGGTGGTATGTATGGGTTTAAGGTAGGATTAAACACAATCTTAGCTTCAGCTCTAAGGATTCAACAATAATATCTATGGTTATACCATGAAACTTATGTATAAAACTTAAAATAGTAGCCGATGGATAGATATCTCCTAGGGAAGAATGACTTCTATATCTCCTAGGTACGGAAGCCGTGGAGGGCCACACCTTGAAAAAAATTCAACTTGAACTTTTTTATCTCCAATATGGAAACAACATTTAAAATGGATTGTGAAAAACTACTGTCAAACCTGAAATTTCACCTGTCAACTGTCAAAGTAGAAAAAAAAATCTGCTGTCAATATGATATTTTCCCCTGACGACTGTCAAGTTGACGGCAGATTTTTCCCTAACTTGACAGTTGACAGTGGAAAATTCATGTTTTCTTATCTGGTGTCAACATGATTTTTTCGCTGTCAACTGTCAACTTGACAGTTGACGGCAGTTTTTTTTTTTCTGACTTGACAGTTGACAGGGGAAAATTCATGTTTTCTTATCAGGTGTCAACATGATTTTTTTGCTGTCAACTGTCAACTTGACAGTTGACGGCAGATTTTTTTCTAACTTGACAGTTGACGGCTTCCATACCTAGGGAACAGATGGGGGAAAATCTAAGAAACCAGAAAGAAAATCCCCTTTTTAACATTCAAAAACTTACTTGGTAAGAATAACCCTGGCATCAGACTGGGCTTTGTCTAGGATAATACCAGCCTGTGTCTCTGCCTCCTTCTTCTTGGTCTCTGCAGTTGTCAGGCGCTGTGGGCGCTCGTTGTCCGCGACCACGATGTCCTCCCGCGCCTCCTCCTTACTCCTCACTGCACTCTCATACGCACGGGGACGCTGGATATTATTCACCTTAATTTGGACAGAACATGATGTAAATTTGGTATACTTGGTTTTGTTTTGTTGATTTTACCTGTACTAGTTTTAATTAAAAGTTAGCAGAATTACTCTGTTTGATCGGACACTCAGTTCTTTCTTTTCTCTTTCTGGACAGGTATTTAAATCAGTGGCAGATGCAGGATTTGGGAAAGGAGGGGGCGTGGCCTCAAAAGAGGGGGCACATCCCCCCTTTTCTTTTACCACATTTTAGGGTCCAAAAATATGCTATTAAACTCTTAAGTACTGGGAAAAAGGAGGGGGCACGCCCACCCCGTGCCCCCCTCTATATCCGCCACTGTTAAAAGCTGCTTGTCCAAACAGCTAGGCAGGTATTTATATGCTGTTTGCCCGACACAGCAGTGACCGCATCTATGGATGACCGAATCTATGAGATGAATGATCAATTCTATGAGAAGGGATGAGGGAGAAAACCGCTATGGGGCTTTATTCTTCTACGCTTACCGAAGGATAGCAGTGTAAGCACCCTGGTCTTACAATGAAGGATTCAGGATTTGGAAAAAGAGTAGTAAAAGTAGGAACCGGAGGGTCATCAGGTGCCTCCTATAATTTTATACCTGCTGGAATTTTGCAACAAGGCAGATATTATGCTTTTTGTTGAGTCAGGGCTTTTATAAAAATCTGATTTAGGGAATTAGGTGTCATTGTCTTCGTGAACCCATGCTAGCCCGGAACCTATTTTTTATATACGTAGTATCTAATCTTAAAATGTTCATAAAACAGGTGCAGCAACACTTGTAGAATTGAGGACTTTACTGTTTTTCACTAGAGATTTTTTGATTTATCATAAGAGATTTTTTGGTTTACCATTGAAAAAAGAGATATTTCATGTCCTATCATAAGAGATTTTTTTTGGTTTATCAATAAAAATAGGAAATATAGATAATCCATCCATAAGAGATATTTAATATTTCATCATCATTTTCATTCAAAAAAAAGTGGATTTTATATAATCCACCCCACCTGTAAATCTGTAACGTCACATGACACAATGTCATACTTCTCCACGAGGCGATCCCGGACCACCTCCTGGAACGCTCCTCTCTCTGCCTGGAACTGGGACGTGTTGAACTGACTGCATGCATCATGGACCGCCGACTCACCTACAGCAAATTAAGAGTCAGCTTTAGATTTTATAAATTGTTTAGAAGTAAAGTTCCTGGAAGGAACCTCACTAGATCTCAGCCAGGAGCTCAGACTGTAAAATAACAATAACAACAGAATCTATGTCCCAAAGTTGCCAAAGATCCGTGTTGTTTTCACAGACATTTCTTGTACCACTGTATTACAACCTGGGGGTTTCTTATAAAGACTGTTCACTAAAATACAATTACAGTGGATCATGGTTCAGTTTTGACAAGGATCCCCGGTAGATTCACCCGTTTTCTTTTTGTTGTTTTTTTAACAGTATACTTTCTTCATGTTGCACAGCCACCAAGCTTAAACAATGCACCACTTGGTAACTTATTATCTTTTTATTCAACCCCTCAACCCCAAAACTAGTGAAAGAAGTCATCATGAAAATAGGCTTTTCCTTTTCATTAAGGGTTAAGAAAATGGACATAAAGCCTTCAGCCATGGCTTCATGATGATTAGTGTTAATAAAAGCCAAACTCACCAATGGAATTTAGGACAGACTTGAAGCCGTCATGATCCTTAAACTGCATAACCACCTGGTGTAGGTTGTTGGGGCGCACTCGGTACTGGTAACTTATAGATAACACGATCTCCACACCATCACGGTTAAGGCACTGTAGGTGCATCATAACATAATTACAGTAAGGAAAATCAGACATACTGTATTGGCCCAAACTGAAAGATGCAGTCTCAAATAAGCGACTGTCTCAATTAAGTACATGGGTAACAAGAGTGTTGAAATCGATATCAAGCTGTGAAAAGAGTATTCAAAGACGTTACTATGGTATTACTATCTCAAATGAAGGCATTAAAACCTCTAACACCAAAATAAGAATTGTTTCTCATCACCAAGAAATGAAAAAAGTGATGAAGGAGGATTTAATACAATTATTAATGATTTTCTTTTTGGATGAGCAGTTGATAAAGATTGAAACCTATGCCATTCTTAGGATTTTTAATTTAAGAAGGCAGCTTTTCAGATTCTCCCATTTCAAGCCTACCTTTAGATATCCAAATTCCATGGTCCTGAAGACGGAGGGAAACTTGACAAACGTGAAGCCGGGCGGTCCATTGTGCAGGCCTTCGTACATGGGGCTCTCTCCCAGACCCTTAGATATACTGTTATACTTGAGGCCAACTGGAAAGGTAGAAATAGACAATGCATTTGAATTTCTGAATGGCCCAAGAATTAGGATAGCCTCCCACCCCTTTTTTTTATACATTATTTCAAAATTTGTGTGACATTCATTTAATGGGTGAATTCTTACATCATCACAACAAATGGGTGTGTTTGGGAGTGGACCTGGTGGTTCTCTGCTCTCCCCTTAACACCAAGTGTCATATCTAGCTGTGGGTGATTACAGCTACTATAGATTTCAAGATTCAAGATTCAAGATGGCTTTATTGACTAATGTACAGGTACACTTATGTCAGCACCAGGTTTTCATTTACAATGTTGTAGACAGATTTTATATATGAGTATATACAGTTTACAGCTCCTGGCCTTTTAGATGATTTGCAATATGGGGCCACTGCTAGTATTTGAGAAAGTTTCCTAGTGTCATCATGTCTTTTATAGTAATCAACGAACTTGAGGTAACATAGTGATAACAAGAAGCTGGCAATTAGTGGATAATTGATGATAGCTTTATTGTACAAAGTACATGCTTAAGAGATGTTAAATCAGCAAATAGCTGGATGGTAATGCTGGCAGGTGTACTAGCACCTGGCTGTATATACATAGTGACCATCAGGTGTACCACCCCTAGTGGCAGGGTGTGGTACTACTGCATACATTATAGGCGAGTATAGCATAGTGAGCGATAATGGATGTCGTATCATTGGTATAATGTACAATATATGAATAAAGTAAAAGCGGTCGAGTTCTCTACTTATCACACAAGGATACAACAAAAACACAGACCTTCATCAGAGTCGAGTTTCTCGAGTGACATGGCAACCAGACTGATGATACCGATGCCGATCACTGCAACCACGACCAGGATGCAGATACAGATCTTCCCTCCGTTATCACCCATGGTTTATGTCTGCAAGAAATAAAATGCCAAGGTTATTCAGTCACATGACCACACATTTTGTATTATACAAGTTGAAAAGAACAATAAGTAGTGTAATACCTAGCATATGATCCACTTGTATACAACGCCCTCTACTTGAGAGGCACATCTGGGGCTAGACCTTCTTATAGCAGTTTGGTATTGTTCTATGGGGTAATATTCTCACCTATAAGACACACTCCCACCTTTTGCTGATGCTATAAGCAGCACTCTGGGTTCACCCTTGTACTATAAGACACCTTTTTCTGATGCTATAAGCAGCACTCTGGGTTCACCCTTGTACTATAAGACACCTTTTTCTGATGCTATAAGCAGCACTATGGGTTCATCCTTGTACTATAAGACACCTTTTGCTGATGCTATAAGCAGCACTCTGGGTTCATACTTGTACTATAAGACACCTTTTGTTGATGCTATAAGCAGCATTATGGGTTCATCCTTGTACAATAAGACATCTTTTGCTGATGCTATAAGCAGCACTATGGGTCCATCCTTGTACTATAAGACATCTTTTGCTGATGCTATAAGCAGCACTATGGGTCCATCCTTGTACTATAAGACATCTTTTGCTGATGCTATAAGCACCACTATGGGTTCATCCTTGTACAATAAGACATCTTTTGCTGATGCTATAAGCAGCACTATGGGTTCATCCTTGTACTATAAGCAGCACTATGGGTTCATCCTTGTACTATAAGCAGCACTATGGGTTCATCCTTGTACAATAAGACATCTTTTGCTGATGCTATAAGCAGCACTATGGGTCCATCCTTGTACTATAAGACATCTTTTGCTGATGCTATAAGCAGCACTATGGGTCCATCCTTGTACTATAAGACATCTTTTGCTGATGCTATAAGCACCACTATGGGTTCATCCTTGTACAATAAGACATCTTTTGCTGATGCTATAAGCAGCACTATGGGTTCATCCTTGTACTATAAGCAGCACTATGGGTTCATCCTTGTACTATAAGCAGCACTCTGGGTCCATCCTTGTACTATAAGACACCTTTTGCTGATGCTATAAGCAGCACTCTGGGTTCATCCTTGTACTATAAGACATCTTTTGCTGATGCTATAAGCACCACTATGGGTTCATCCTTGTACAATAAGACATCTTTTGCTGATGCTATAAGCAGCACTATGGGTTCATCCTTGTACTATAAGCAGCACTATGGGTTCATCCTTGTACTATAAGACACCTTTTGCTGATGCTATAAGCAGCACTCTGGGTTCATCCTTGTACTATAAGACAAACTCCCTTCTTTTGCTGATGTTATAAGCAGCACTCTGGGTTCACCCTTGTACTATAAGACACCTTTTGCTGATGCTATAAGCAGCACTCTGGGTTCATCCTTGTACTATAAGACACCTTTTGCTGATGCTATAAGCAGCACTATGGGTTCATCCTTGTACTATAAGACACCTTTTGCTGATGCTATAAGCAGCACTCTGGGTTCATCCTTGTACTATAAGACAAACTCCCTTCTTTTGCTGATGCTATAAGCAGCACTCTGGGTTCATCCTTGTACTATAAGACAAACTCCCTTCTTTTGCTGATGCTATAAGCAGCACTATGGGTTCATCCTTGTACTATAAGACACCCTCTCACCTTTTGCTGATGCTATAAGCAGCACTATGGGTTCACCCTTGTACTATAAGACACACTCCCACCTTTTGCTGATGCTATAAGCAGAACTATGGGTTCACCCTTGTACTATAAGACACCTTTTGCTGATGCTATAAGCAGCACTCTGGGTTCACCCGTGACTATAAGACACACTCCCACCTTTTGCTGATGCTATAACCAGAACTATGGGTTCATCCTTGTACTATAAGCCACACACACAAGGCACTACAGTAATGATTCCCACACAAACCAAGAGGCTCATGGAGGTTACTGAGAAAAAACAAGACCATCGACCAGGCCTTGCACCTGTAGGACGGACTTGGAAATAAAAGAAGAAAAAAACAAGAGGATAATATACTACTGGTCTACTGTATCCTACCTTTGTAGGCAGCATGTTGTAAGCTAATAGATGATGCATATCGGGGCCCTAGGGCTGTATATGCTGTATATACCTGAGCCGCGGAGCGGCGAGGGTATATACAGCATATACAGCCCGTGGGGCCCCGATATGCATCACCTAATAGGTTTATACCACCATTTCCTCCATTTTGTATCAATTTCTTACCTGAAATCCAAAGAATATAGCCAGGAGAAGACATTTTGTAAGTGCAAGCGACACGGCCCGTGTCCGCTCTGCGCGAAGCCATTGTTTTGGTTCCTTGCCGGGAGAGGTACCGCTGTGTATACAGTCACTTTTCGTATGGAATCCAACCATGACAAGTTTTCAAATTAAAACATACATATCCTTAGATAGTGTAGATGAGTACTCCATGCTTGATATGTCCAATACATTCAAAATAAAGGAGAATCCATTGATTTTTTCATCGTAAGCGAGTCGCGGTCTGGCCATTCCCACCCGCCTCCTTGTTCGGCGAAAGTGTGTCAGGGGCCCGGATGTGGATATAGGTCATCCGCTCGCCGTACGAGGAAGACGCCGAAAATTTCGGACCGGTTTGGAAAATCAATGGATTCTTATTTATTTTGAATGTATCGGACATATCAAGCATGGAGTACTCATCTAGGATGTCTAAGGATATGTATGTTTTAATTTAAAGACTTGTCATGGTTGGATTCGATACGAAAAGTGAGTGTGAACACGGCGGTACCTGTCCCGGCAAGGAACAAAAACAATGGCTTCGCGCAGAGCGGCCACGGGCGTACGATGGAAAAATCAATGGATTCTTATTTATATCGAAGAAAATGGAGAAAATTAGCACGCATTCCTCGTCTATGGATCGAAAACTTCTTGGGATTTCAATATTATAACATGCCATGGTTGGATTCCATACGAAAACTGACTGGAAACATAGCACTAGGACCTCAGGTTAGAATTTATTTACTTTCGCATTGGTTTTCATCACCGTTCAGTGTGGCGCTATGGCTAAGGCCTTCGCCTACCACCACTGCGGCCGGGGTTCAATCCTCATACGAGTTGGCACGATTTTTCAATATGCAAAATGGCTAGATTAACTTTGTATAGCTGCCATAATTTCCAAAAATATTCTAAGTCCAACTTGACACCGAAAAAGTATATACCAAAAATTTCAAAAATGCACATGGGTGGTATATGCAGAATAATGCACGGCTAAACTGCATATAAACCCACCGGAAGTGCCGAAATCGTGGTATAACCTGTACTAACTACTACCAGTGGTATACCAGTAGAGCTGATACTTATAGACAGTGTCATGCACCAGATCACATACATGTATACACACATGTACATCCGCCTTATTAGTTTCATGTATAGTGCATTTCCTGTTATATGTCGTCCATACCTGCCATTGTACACACAGGGATTACATGCCCCAATACCAGAGAGAGAGGGAGTGAGACAGACAGACAGACAGACACAGAGAGACAGACAGACAGTGTACAGACAGACAGAGACAGAGAAAGACAGACAGAGACACAGAGAGAGACAGATATACAGAGACAGACAGACACAGAGACAGAGACTGAGACAGAGAGAAAGACAGAGAGAGGCAGAGACAGAGAGAGAGACAGAGAGAAAGACAGAGAGAGGCAGAGAGACAGAGTGAAAGATCTGAAAGAAAGACATAGTGGGAGAGAGAGGGAGGGATGTTTTCCTCAATGCCTTTATAAAACACCGACAATTATCAAAAGTCACCTTTAGACTTAAGCCGGGTACTATATGTACATTTAGACCAGTGATTATTCAGATGCCAGCATTGAAACATGACCCCACCAGTGTCTTGTTTCAGGCGCCATGTGGTATCATAGTCCTACTTCTGGTGACCCCTAGAACCAGGACCTGGCTGGGATATGGAGTATTCAACGTAGGGGAAGGGTGCTCTAGTCACTGATTTTAATAGGAAAACATATAGCTTTCTATTAAAAGAAAAGGCAAGATCCTAGTTTTTTAGCACTAGCCTAGGGGTGGAGAATAATCGGTCTTGCATGGACGTTCAAAACTATTCTTTGCTCTTTTGAACATGTTGGGTCATAAATGGTATGCTCTGTCCACTCCTACTTGGGGGGGGGGGAACGGCTTAAGTATTCCCCTTGAAAAGACACCCAGATCAATGAGCATAGTGGATGCCTGACACACTGCCAAGGCCAACCTGCATGGGTGTGGACCACTAAATTCGACATGCTGACATGGCCATTTCTCAGAATCGACATGGGCCTTAGTGACATGACAGGTGCTTTCTTAGATTCGACATGGGACATGATTGGCTCTTAGAGGTGACATGGGACATGGGGATTTAAGTGTCGTGTGACATCACCATTCCTTAAAATCGACATGTGACATAGGGGACCCCCCATCAAAACCCCCACCTGTATTTAAGAGTAGTAATATACTGATATGAGTCCCCTATGTAAATGTTATCTGGGGGGTACAAACGTTGTAAAAGGTTATTTTGACAGGGGTCGCCATTTTGAATCTAAAGGTTATTTATATCTCATGTTTGCGGGTGGTGTGTTATGGGGCTATTTATCTGATATATCATCTTTGTGTACAGTTATCAGGATGTTATCATTAATGTTATCTATATGAGAACTGGGTTAGCTGGTCCTATTTATCTTTGTACACAGATATCAGAATGCTATAATGTTTGCGGGTGGTGTGTTATGGGGCTATTTATCTGATATATCATCTCATGCTATAAGTGGATCGGAACCATATGCTATCTATTTGTGATACCGCATGAATATCTCTTTCCCAGGGCATAACTTCAAGCTTTCTCATAGTATTCTATACTGAACTGTACAGCTGTAAAGATGGAGTCTTCTCGTGTCATCTGGAATAATGTCTCTTTGTCGGCTTTTTTGGAGTCTTTCTTTTATTAGCATAGTGTGTTGTCCTTTGCTTTATCAGAGAACAATGCTTTGAAGTGAGGGAGAGACTTGCTAAAATCAAAAACAATGAGGTGAGAGGCAAAAGAGTTCGTTTTTAATTAAACAATTCACTCATAAATTAAACACCTATTTAAGAGTAATTTATTAACCTAATTTATTATCCTTCAAGTGTTTATTTAAATGATTTTTTAGTTTAATTAACCTAGTGATGAGGATGGTTGGTCAGAGGAAGAGGAGGTTGTCATTTTGAATCTAGGGTTATTTATATCTATTGTTTATGGGTGGTGTGTTATGGGGCTATTTATCTGATATATTATCTTTGTGCACAGTTATCAATGAGAGTTATCTATGACCTGTTATTATATATAGATTATAGTAGGTCGCGTCAATGATAGAACAGGTGCATTTTCGTGAAATTAAAAGTTGAAGTGTGTATCTCTTGGGGACTCCATTTTGAATTCAGCAATATTGTGATACCTAAATAAGTAGTGCAGTATTCGCATAGAGTGAGGATTCTAAAATAAAAGATGATGTTATGGATATATTATTATTTATTTTCCCGCCTTCTCTGGTCTGATGAACTCTTCTATCCTTTGATGTGAACATTCACAAAGACTGAAGTACTTGGTGGAAACAGCTGTCTGAGAGAGTTGAATTTTTCATGAAGATCCTCAAAAGTGTCTCTGGCTAATTCAATATTCCTTTCCTTGAAGATGATGAGTACCTTTGGATTGAGGGACTACGATACCTTGCTAGGATGGGCTTTTACATGTTACCACCCTTTAAAATGGTTAGCTGTTTTCACTTGTAGATTCTAGACCTATTAGGCTTCATTATAAGGGGATGTATCCACCATGGTGGTTTTTGTAAGGCTCCTCCTTAGAAAATGCTGTTTTTCACTGGTTTTCCACTAATTTTATTCTCTTGGTGCAGCTAAAACTTGCTATTTTTCTTTAAAGAGACTGACACTAAAATAAGGATGATATATTGTCTCACATTTCTGCCATCCATTAGAATGTGAAGTTGCTCTGAAAAAGGCAATGTAGATATATATAGCTTCATTGTAAGAGGAAGCATTTTTTATTATTTTTAAAGTTACTGTCCTTTTGGAGCTGCCTAGAATTTGTCAGCACAGCCAAAAGAGAAGATCTTTGATATTATAAGATGTGCCAGGCAGCTGAAAGCGTTGACTAATAGAATATTTTTATATTGCCAATTTATCTAACTAACGTGGTGACTTTGCTAAGCGACTCCATAGGAAATGCTATTTAATTTTGGGACAAAATGTGCTGTGGTTCATCTCAGTCTACTTTCTTAGGAGCCTTGCAAAAATCACCATGGTAGATACATAGGCAATGTGAGAATGGTTGACAAGTCAACATCAATAGTTTGCTTTGATATCCAGTATGTTTTTAAAATAAATAAGATTTCCCATTTTAGCTGCACTAAAGGACAAACACAGTCATTAGGGGAAGTGCATCACCTTATAATGAAGCCTAATAGGTCTAGAATCTACATGTGAAAACAGCTAAGCATTTTCTAACTCTTCTTCTACCGAATTCCCCATAAACATGCTCACCCACAAACCAGATACTTTTAAGATTTATTTGAAGTGAAGTTTATGAGGAAGAGGGTAAAACAAGCTTCCATGAACTGAAAACATCTTGTAGATATCCAAATTGAATTTATGACAGACCTAAATGCACCTAATCATCAAAAGGTGAGGTCCCCCTAATAACCTATAAGTCCTCTCAATGAAGAGTTATGAGGTAATTATTATGGCTCACTCATGTTCAAATTAGAGAGTAATGGCAGATATCAAATCAAAATAAATCAGTAGAAAATTAATCTAGCATGATGAAATAAATTGCATGGGTCAGCTAATTTAGATATACATCAGATTCTAGGGAAAACGCTCTTTTTGCTTGCCATGGCAACCAAAAGTAACAAGTGTTGCTATTTTTAACTGTATGTTGCTCTGGCAACCAGGAATTCCCAATTTTCAATATTTCCCTCTATAATATTGCTCAGAATCAATCTACACAAACCTTAAACTCGTCCATGTTCACCTGACTACCAATAAAAGAGATATCAATACACCGCCAAAGGACTTGGCATGCCCAGAGAGAATATACCATACAACACATTCCCAAAAAATCGTGAGATTTCATCCACTTTTAAGGTAGAGAGGTCAAAAATCGGCCAAAAAACAAAACAAAAACAACAATGAGTAGCTTGCAGAAATGCTTGTCTGGTAAAGCAGCAGTGACTCACAAAAATTACTGAGTCAATGAATGGTTACATGTTAAAGCCCATCCTAACGAGGTATCAGTCCCTTTTGCTTCCTGACCCTCATTATGCACAAAGCTGTCCTAGTAGTCTATGTACATATTTCTGCACCACATGACATTATGATAAATACAGCATAAATATTGACTTTCATATAAATCTAGGCCCTGTTTTGCTAGGTAGGGCTGTTTTTTTTTTCCTTATTATGTGATGGATGTCTGCTCAATTCGACTCAAAGTCAAGTTGCTGATACTGGTGCATTTGAGAAATGCTGATGAATGTTAACACTCTAAGGACAGCATGATGCCTCAGGGATTCATGTTAACCCTGTAAGGACAGCATGATGCCTCAAGGCTTCATGTTAACCCTATAAGGACAGCATGGTGCCTCAAGGCCTCATGTTAACCCTGTAAGGACAGCATGGTGCCTCAAGGCTACATGTTAACCCTGTAAGGACAGCATGGTGCCTCAAGGCTTCATGTTAACCCTGTAAGGACAGCATGGTGCCTCAAGGCTTCATGTTAACCCTGTAAGGACAGCATGGTGCCTCAAGGCCTCATGTTAACCCTGTAAGGACAGCATGGTGCCTCAAGGCTTCATGTTGACCCTGTAAGGACAGCATGGTACCTCAAGGCTTCATGTTAACCCTGTAAGGACAGCATGGTACCTTAGGGATTTATGTCAAGCCTTCATGCTTCATGCTAATTCACCATTTCAATTCATGGATGCAGAACTACTGAATGAATGTATTCTTGCATGGGGCCTAGTTTCCGAGGAATAACTAATAAGTAGATGGTGAAGGGTGTGGCATCTCATTAAGGGTATGTAACAGCAATTATTCAGTCTAGCACTTCAGCTTTGCATAAGATATTGTATAATGTAATCTCGGTAGGGGTGGAGCAAATAGAAAAGTGATGAACTGTGTAATATAGTTTGGCAGATTCTACTATAAATCTATAGGCTTACTTACTTTGCCTCTATACTTCCATCCTGAAATTGTGTGGTGGATGTGTACTTGATATAATTTGACTACTGGGGTGTAGTTCAATAAGTAGGACGTGCTGGCAGTCATCGCTACTATTGATTGGTCAGATATGTTATGTCTGTGTGTGGGGGGGGGGGGGGGTGGGGGGTGAGATCAGGGGTGCATGGCTATACCAAGGACCAGTACCTAAATCACTTCAGTGGATTTGATACAAATATTGATAATATTTAACAAGAATTTGTTCTGGTTTTGACAGTTTTTTTTTTGTTTTTTGTTTTTTTATCAAATCATGCTCCAACACAGTATTCCTAAAAGATGGATGGCTCCAACAGTATTCCGAGGTAGCATTTTATCCCATGGGAACCACCATTGCTGAAGCTTATTACCAGCGAATTCTACTGACAACACCTATCAGATGGGTACCAGTTAACCCACGAGAGGCCGCAGTGAATCTTTGGGATTATCTCATTGGCTGATAATTAATCCTGCTAAGTCCATATATTTATGTTTCTAGACCCCCCCACACACACACACACACATGATAAAAATAAAAAGTAGGGTGCTATCAACTTATAGAACAACTAGCGTTACCTAAACACACCTTTCTCATTTTTCAGGCCTGTGCACCATGCTAGGCTGACATGAGGCACATGGACCATAACAGGATATCAAAACCAACCCGACCTATAATAGTCTGGTAGCCGTGGGGGGTAACCTCAACTTCACAGATATAGTTTTTTTTTCTCTGCTGATTATTCATCTATAGATGAAAATATCCAGGCGGATATGGAGCTCTCACCCTTGAGCAATTTGGGATATTCAAGATGGCCACCAAAACGCTATTGAAAACTTGAAATCTATATATCTCTGGTTCTAATCAACTTAGAAACACAAATGAAACGGCAAAAAGTATGTTTTGGAGGTCAGGAAATGCCTTCCTGTTATTTCTGAGAAGATATCTGGCTTCCATCTTGGATTTTTGACTGAATTACCTGTCTAACAACCCTAATTTTGGCAAAAAAAAATCATTGAAATCCTGGATCACGCTAGAACTGTTATCCGAATGTGTTTTAACTACTTTGAAGCAATGTTTTTGCAAGCCATGATTTGCTCAAGTAACATACTATCCCCAGATATCATTGCATTTACTTTTAGCTTTGATTAATAGACTTGCATATTACTGGATTATTACTGGATAAATAAAAGCCTGAATGCTACAGTTCTGTTCAGCTTGAAGACACATATGAACAGTCAAGAGGTATGATTCATTAATCCATTTCTGTCACTTCTAAGAAGGCAGTTGGCCTCCCTATAGGATTCCTGACCTATTGTAATACCTTACATATAAGGTGCAACAAATGTATAGGGCATACCCTGAGTTGAAGGAAACGCTAAAGGGTGCAGCTTGGTCTTTATTTTGAGAACTTTAGTACTGTTTTAGAAGGCATAGAAGGTGCACCTCCAGCTCTAGATAATACTACAAGCCACACTAGTGGTAAATACTCATAATCTGTGCCTTAAATGTGGTGTATTATGCTAACCTAATAGAATCATGAATAAAAATTAAACTATGGGTCTGGCTATGCTTAGTCACCACACAACTTATTCTGTCCTCAGGCACTGCCACTCTTATCAACAGGTGTGACCAGAAGTAGAACTTATCTCTAACATTGTATCATCAGTTCTTTTGATTTCTCTTCCTATATTCATGCATTCTATCAATGTTGTAGCATGGTAGGGAATGAATTTAAATCAAAACATTATCTAAACATAGTTTGAGCATCTATTCTTAAGTCAAACACATAGCAAGTGTATATAAATGGTATACTGGCTCCATCTGGTGGCACTTCTAGGAATCATTCCTATTCACTACAGGATTATAAGTGATCATGGTCAAGATATAGTTTGCATTATTATTATGTGTTAGATTGTATTCCCAGGACTGTAGTTGTAAATGGATTTTATGCTTAGATCACTGTTTTACATGATACATTTCATGTTATCATGTCAATAGGTCCTCATAATGTGGTTGATTTGTCGAAATTGTGTCAGAAGATGGTATACAATTGAAATTTACCTCAAACTGTACCTTAATCATGATCATTTATAATCATGTATTCACTGGGAATGGTTCCTAGAAGTGCTACCAGATGGAGCCAGTATACCATTTATATACACTTGCTTTATGTTTGACTTAAGAACAGATGTTCCAACTATGTTTAGATAATGTTATGATTTAAATTCATTCCCTAACATGCTACAACATTGATAGAATGCATGAATGTAGGAAGAGAAATCAAAAGAACTGATGATACAATGTTAGAGATAAGTTCTACTTCTGGTCACACCTCATTTGTGGCATAAAAAAAACATATGTTCAGCATCATACCCAACTTGATCTCAATTGAGATATGGGAAAAACCCGCATATGGGGGGCACCCCCAACTCAAGGCAGCATGCTTTCCGCGTATAAGACCCATCCACAGTCTGATTTGCGTACAAGACGTGCCTTGTACGCGGGAGATTACGGTAGTTCACTTTTTTGCTAGGTAATTAATGCATTCCATATACCATGCAGACTCCAATATGGCTACAAGCGGATGTTCAGCTGGTTTTGGCGACATACACTGATAAGATGGGACCAGCATGTCCCTGGAAGTGGGTGTTACCCAGGGACAAGGTACCCATCATAGTATGTCTTACCAGTGGGTTTTACCTCAACCAGCGAAATTCAAGATGGTAGATCCACTAGGCATCCATACTGAGTCCTATATAGGTACACCACTGCTGAAGGGTTAGCATGATACTGATTCAGCGCTGATGAGGAACGCGTTGGCAATGCATTGGTGTAAGAGGACAGTGTGCGGCAACGTCTAGGGGCCCTTGATGGGGGTACCCATGTCCCATGTCGATTTTAAGAAAACCACATGTCCCCTTGTCGATTTTAAGAAAAGTTCTTGTCACCATTTGGATTGTAAAGAAACGTTCATGTCCCATGTCACTAGGCCAAAAAAGGTCCATGTCGCCATGTCGATTTTAGGGGTCTAGAGCCATCGTCTAGCATACCATTTAAAAATTCCTTACTTTCTAGGCACAAATGTAGACGTAGTGATCTTTAATATGATCTCTCTTAGGGAGTGGTCATTATTTATCAACAGGGGGGGAGGGTGGGTTTGAGGGGGGGGCGTAAAATTTTCAGACCCCTCCCGAGGGGGGGGTAAAAAAATTTTGACGCCTCTTGAGGGGGGGGGGCTAAAAAAATTCACCCTCTTTTTAGCAAAAAAGCCCGCGCGCTACTATAGATCAAAGAGGGGCGCGAAAACTCTCTGCGCCTGTGGCGCGGGGGGGGCACTAAAAATTTTGACTGCCGTCGAGGGGGGGCGTAAAAAATTTCTGCGCGTCCGCGCGAAAACCCACCACCCCCCACCCCCGTTGATAAATAATGACCACTCCCTTAATAATAATGACCTGAGCCTGAGGCACCACTAGCTATTACCTGTCTTGTGCTAGCTTAGGAATCAAAACTCTCATCTCCGTACCTACGTGAGAGTTTAGGCAACCGGATGTTTGTCAGTGGGCGAAGAAATCTCCAGTGTGGAGGGGAGAAAGCACAGATTTCTGACCTACTTTCAGTCTATTTTCGTACCTCCAGTTCTACCCGTGCTGACCGCGGGACTGGAGCTTGATGTGGAAGGTCTTTAGGAAATCTGCTCTAAAATATCTATTATAAACCATCTGATTCCCAGAATTGGTGAGTGCAGAGCTAACATATTACCCTTTGCAGGGACCTTCAACATTTTGATGGGTGTGGACCACTAAATTTGACATGGTGACATGGTAATTTCTTAAAATCGACATGTGACATGAGAGGTTCTTAGAGGTGACATGGGACATGGGGATTTAAGTGACATGTGACATAACCATTTCTTAAAATCGACATGTGACATGAGAGGTTCTTAGAGGTGACATGGGACATGAGGATTTAAGTGACATGTGACATAACCATTTCTTAAAATTGACATGTGACATGGGGGACCCCCCATCCACACCCCCATTTTGAGAAATCTTAAGTATAAATTGCCGAAAATCTGCGGTCTTTGAGCAGATACGCTGGCTGTCACCCAGGCCAGAGTGAACGATTCTCTAAACTCTCACGGCGGCACAGAGATGAGAGTTTAGATTTCTAAGCTAGTCTTGTGCATGAGTGCATCAAGCCTACTGGTTGGAGATGATGCACTCATAAAAGATCAATATCATGAGCCATGACCTATGATCATGTTTTCATGCTAATGCTGTGTGCTATGAATGAATACCATGGAGAAACACACACACAAAAATGTTTCTTCGGTCCATCTGTCCACATTGTCTTACCTTTGGATTGGCCGAGTTGCTCAGATTGTGGATGAGTATATTTGTGTTAAAGTAGGACACTGAGACGCTGCTCCTGCTGCCAGACGACAATTCTCTCACGCTGCGTCTCACGTCACGTCAGAGTGCCACGTCTGTACAACGTTAGGAACGTTTTCATGTGTCTTGGAGTGAGAATGTTGCAGGGAGACGAGATGAAAACCAGGATATAACACTCTATAATCCAAACACTGCCAGGAAATGGAAAAGGAATGACACAGGGGATGAGGGGATTCCAGTGTTGGGCACACAGCTTCTACTTGATAAAATAGGCTCGTAGCCTTGTAGAGAGAGGCTAAGCGAGGCAGAGATGACGCTGAGTTGTGCAGTGTTCTTCCCGCTCCAGCATCCACAGGGTGATCAATCTTTTTTCTTTGGGGGGAAAGTAAGGAGAACATGATATGGGGGAATCACGGTAAAATGATGGTGAATTTAAGGTGTGTGTGTTTTTTTTTCAAACACAGATTCACAATTATTCTCTTTATTTTCTCCATTTTTTTCAATTAATCTTTTACTGTGATTGAATGTAAGCGAAATAGGCCTATCGACTTGAATCACTGAGATACAATATTAAACTTGCGGGTGTATATAAATATCTCTATGATTAGCCCATCCTGTTTATTTCATGGCGGGGGTGGGTCTTTGGGTTTCTCTATAATATTATGTTCCATAACAAGAACAGTGACAAGGGGGTACAAGTCCTGAAAGGGGCTGTGTACAAATGACATCATGCATTTTTGGACCATTTTTGACCCCCCCCTCCCCCCTTGTCATGTTTCGTCATACAACACTTGACCCCCCTCAGCATGACGTCATGCAGAGAGATACCCCCCCCCCCTCAAAGTGCATGAATAATGAAGGCCTATAAACAAATTTCAAAAATGGTTCAAAGGGACATATAGTGGGTATGACTTGGCAATAAAGGATAAGATGTACCATTTACGTGCCTTATAGTTATACACGGAGTACTATGGTAGTGATCATACACAAGTATTTCCTGTCACAAAAGGGCTTAAAAACTGTCAAGATCAATAGTCTAATACAGTTAATAATCTGCCTTCTTTGCAGCGAAAGTTGTACACTTGTCAGCGAAGAGAAAATCGAGAACAGTTATTATTAAGGATCATATAGTTCAAGAGCTTGAATGTATTGATATATTGAATGTATTGATTTAATCTGTAACTTGAACCATATACAAGTGTAGGCCTACTAGAAATGTGTTTCAGGCCAAAGACTCTGAATTTAGTGAGTGGCCTAATAGAAAAAAAAATCTCAGAAAGCATCACAAATTCTCAGGAGACCATCAATTGCAATCCTAGTTCCAATTTATGATCTTACAAAGCAATTGAGTCACCTCAGCATTTTACTGTAGAATCTGCAAATAAGGTGAGTCTGATAGAGTTCCATTCAGACAAAAATGTGGAGAGTAAGTTTGGGGGGAGGTCTCCTTTACATCTCCCCAAGCATCCCCTCAGTTAAAATAGCAACAGGGTGGTGGAGAGCTCCAGGGGAGTATCTATCAACAGTGGGACTCCAGGAGGGGTAGGATTGGGGGAGGAGCAACATGATTTTGACACCTCAAGGGCGGGGGGGGGGGGGAATATCACACCTTTTCAAATAGAAGCCTGTGGATTACTATGGATGCTGCCCTGAGGCAACAGCAGCAGTTCAGGGGTATTTTAGATGCATCATTTGAGAGCCTGAGGGCAGCAGTGACCCATTTCAAAAAGGGTTAAATTGGTATAGGTAGGATAGAGTAATAGTGCTCCCTTATAGTGGCCTGGACATCACCTTGATTTTACACTGACATTGATGGCAGTGATACTCATTGAGTGAGATGTCTGAGGAATGCATGCATGTAGGGCCTATAGTTAATAAATTTATGTCAGATGAATGCATTAAACTTCCCTACCTTTACAAATCTTTTTACAAAAGTTTTTGTTCTTGCCAAAATCAAAGCATATTGTGATTTCTTGATGACATGATGTCATGCAGCCCATAACCCCCCCTCCCCCCTTGCCATGCTTGGTCATGGCAAGTGGGACCCCCCCTCCCCCCTCCTGCATGACGTCATTTGTACACAGCCCCAAAAATGCCTAAATGACAGTAACATACTTGTTGAACGTTCCCTTATAACTATAATTCAAGATAAATGTCAATAGATCGTCCATGGATTCTCCTTGACCAATCTTCCAAAAGCCATCATTCAAAAACGAATGAAATTGTCTGCCACCCCGGGACCTGCCACGCCCCAATTATCCCTATCTTAGCAGTGGGCATGGATCAAATCTGCCGCCCACCATTCCCTTTCCACCTTTGTACCTCCCTAGTAAAAACTGATCACTACAATGCCTTCAGTGTGCTTGCAGCAGCAGCGGCTGCAGCAGCACAGCAAGCAGCTAGGCAAAGAAAGCACTGACACCAGTGTGCTGTTGGTGTTCCCCCCCCCCCCTCCCTCCCCATCCACTCAGACTGCTAATGGAATGCAGGACCACACCCCCCCCCCCTATGGATGCAGTCTGCAGTGTTACACAATCAGACGCTCACATGACTGCTGAATATGGGCTGAAACTGAGTCAACAACCACTGACGTCACTGCCTTCCTGCGAGAACAGCCTCACAAGCAGAAGCACGTGAGGCGCACGAGGAGGGGTAATCTACATTAAGGGGGTTTCCCTGTGTCTATAAATAACTACTGCATATTGCCGAAGCTGGTGTCTTCAAGGCTGCCATAGCTACTACAGAGGCGTCACACATCAGGGGCGTCGGATTGGCTGGTGTTCAAAGACAGAGAGTGAGACTACTACCACTACTTTCTACCCCTCCGGCTGCCACTGCTACTAATACCAGCGTCCCCCATAGCTGCGTCTTGGCAGCGTTCTCACGGCGTTCTATCAGCGTTCTACTACTTCTGACCGTCACCAGTACTACGAACACTCTGCATCCTGCATGCATGCGCCCGACTGCCTGGTACTGCCTCCAGTGCTGTGATCTAACTCTGCCCCCTCCCCTCCTCCAGGCTACAGGCCCCTCCCTGTGTGACTCCCTGTGTGTGTACCTGCTGGCCTGCTGTCACCATCTTGGTTTTGGTGAGTTAGACTGTACATCCATTCTCCCAGGGTCGTGAGCTGCTGCCGCTCAGATGCTGCTGCAGTCTGAGTACTAGCAGACCTGATGCAGCCTACCACGGTGACATTCGTCTCAGATGATAACGACCCGCCATTCAGAGGCCTAGAGGTAAGAAGGAATGTGTGTGTGTGTTGTAATATGCTACAGCAGGGGTTTGTTGTTGGCGTCTGGGGGTTGTCATGGAATTGATGTCAGTGTCACTAGTGTCAGATGAGAAGGGCTGGTGCAAGTGTTGCTTCTGTCTGTGGAGGCAATCCTGCAGTTACATTGCTTCATATATGAAATGATTTCACTCAAATGCTTATATTTCCAGTACTGTATTGCAGATGTTTACCAAAATTAGTTGCCGCATCAGAGTCCTGATATGTAGCTATAATATATATCCCAATTAGCAATGGAGCATTGGCCCAATATAAGCCGGCATTGGGCCAATGTATCCTTGCTACCTGGGTTATAGCAGTGGAGTGTAAGTGCTTGCGGCAGGAGGGGTGCAGGCTCCCTGGGAGAACTTAGTGCAGGCGTCCTACATAAATATTGTGATGTTTATGAGAGCAGCAGGTGTTGTTTCCTGGAATATGGGCAATGTTTTAGTGTGATATTGTTGTATTTTCATGGTATGTAATCAGCAACATCAAAGACCTATGCATAGCAATGTAGCTAGCTATTCATCACATTCTAATGATTAAGTACATATCTAGCTGTGCCTGGCCTCACGGCTCCACACCCCCTTTGGTGTATATTATAGGCTAAGGCCTACATGTCTATTCTGCTACCCTGAATAGGTAAGGCTCGGCAGATACCTATTTTAAGCTGCCTGGTATGTTTAGGGTTCAGTATCTTGGGTATGTAGTTGTTATGTAATATAGTATAATACTGACTGCCCAGAGGCTGAAGATAGATGCCTCATAGATTGGAGGACAAGAAGAAGAAGAAGAAACTTGAATTGCTGACAAATTGGATTTGAAGGATGGATTGTGGCAAGAGTAACTAAGAGTAAAAGTCTAACAGGTCTTATACTACAGCCTCAGAAACATTGCCAGGTGTCTTTCACATTATAGTGAAAATGATTCTTTCATTGCCTTTTGTGATAAAAAAATGGGAGGGGCACAGATATGAGGGAATATGTATCTGTCTTTATGTAACACAAGATACTTAAATCAAGCATGGGCACTGTTGAGGTAAAATTAGGTGTTAAGATGCTAATCAGGTTACTGTGGGTACTCTGGTTCATTCTATATATCCTCTCTCTCTCTCTCTCTCTCTCTCTCTCTCTCTCTCTCTCTCTCTCTCTCTCTCTCTCTCTCTCTCTCTCTCCTCCCTCCTCCATAGCTATAACATGACATGGACCCTCAAGGTAACACTAGCAATAATGGAGACACCAGAGAGGAAGCCGTCACCTACGTACAGCCTCTGGTACATGTAGCATTATGTTAAAGGGTTATAAACGTATTTTACCCCGGTAAGGGCCGCTAATGCAGGAGTGCATCATGCCAATCGGTTGTCATGATGCACCAAGAGGCAGCTTGTCAGCACTTCATTGGTGCATCATGTTGACCCGCTGACCCTCCCCGTAGGGTCAGCATTAATGCGCTATCGGCCCCAGCTATCAGCCGATACTGGGTTTATAGATTCATGCATGTTGATCAAATATTTATTAATTCTTCTCTTTAAGTGATATTGATTTCTTAAAAAATTGACATTTACTGGTGAAATCGTTGGCAGTTGAATATGGCTTTTTATTAATTTTATGTTGATGTGCATATAAGCACACACTGTGAGTGTGTACTAGTGACACTGTAAGAAGTAAGTGAGTGTATGGATGGTGTCATGTTAATATTAAAGTAAGATTAAGTATGTGGTTTTATTCAGTGACACAAAAAGTGCTGACATGACAGATTTACACATAGGTCATCCACCATCCCCTGCTATAGTTAAAATTAACCTCCAAAAGCTGATCATCGTTGACAAAGGGACATGCTGTTATCACTCAGGCAGAGAGGACACTTTCCTAGTGTTTGTGCAGAGATTCCTGGATCAAATCGTGTTAAAGGGAGTAGACACGATCCAGCTGGTTCAAAATTAAACAACAATTTCTCTTAGTAACTGTCAGGGATGTTAGATTGATGCTTAGGTAACATAAAGAAGGCATAAAAACCATAGGTCATGGTGTCCGTTTTTCCACTGGAAGGTATTAAAGTTTGGTGGTCTTAACTATGGCCGCCTATGAGAATTTGTGTTTTCCCACATTTGATTCCATAGAAAAAAATCTAACAATTTCTTAACCAAACCTCATGTATTTATACCTGAGATCATTAGAACCAAAAAGTAGGGGGTCACAAGCAAATTGAAATTTTCCTGAATAAACTAAAAATATTTCTAATGCCTTTAGTATAGCAGTCTATGGGTACAGGAAATATGAAATCCAGTGATAAGATTGAGTAGAATGCCAACGTCTCACACCTAAAGGGTTAATAAAGAAGGGTTAGGTCATATAAATTGGGAATATGAGCAAATATTATCAAATTTGGCAGTTTCATTTTTTGCCACCAGGTGCCGTTTGAGTATATCGTGTCTACTCCCTTTAACTTGGGGAAAGGTGTACATAATTGTAAAATTCTTGGTATTTGTAAGTCAGCGAATGGCATCTGGGTAAAGTATGAATGCAGTCCTGGCACCATTGCTGCATCCCTGTATCATACACTGTACCAGGGTCGGCAGGATGCAACAATGCCAGGTCAGTAACTACAGCACTCGTCGCGAGTCGCGGGACCGTTCGATTTTCATATAGAGTGGACCTTTACTCGGGGGACCTTTATCAGTTAAATTGTGGAACTTGGTGAAATTTCATTACAAATACATGGAATGAGTTTATTCATACAACCTTGATAATTCTCAAATTTTGAAGCCATAAATCACTGACATGTAGCTCATGATCTCCTCTGTCATGCCTGCTAGGCTGGACCTCTTCTCCTCCAATAGCTCAGTGGGGTGGGTCTTTAGAAACAAAACGGGCAGTGGATTTTCAGACGGGCAAAATTTATTTGGCCCTCCCACTCGGGGCCAGAAATTTTTCACCCCTCCCCCTTTGTGTTATATCAATGCACGGGCTATTTCACTAAGTAAGGGTGAAATTTGTTTCCCCCTCACCCCAAGAGGGGTCTGAATTATTTTGCCCCTCCCCCCAAAACCACCATTTCTCCCCTGTTGTTAAAAAATTACCACTCCCTTAGATGAAGGTTTGAAGATCATAGTTTTGGGGTAGATCTGTGCACTCTGGTATTGGTAGAGCAGTGGCGGATCCAGGATTTGGAAAAGGAGGGGGCGCAGCCCAAAAGGAGGGGGCGCACCCCCTATTTTTAGACAAATTTTGGGGTCCAAAATATGTAGTTAAACTACTGGGGAAAAGGGGGGGCCTGCGCCCCCGCGCCCCCCCCCTCTAAATCCGCCACTGTAGAGGATGGTGGATTTACCCAGCTTACACGGTGTATGGATTGTCTTCTCTTACTGCTAAGTCTATTGTGAATCTAATGATGATGGTGTCTCCATACGCACCTGAATATATTCTTTTCTATTAAATCAGTAAGTGATATGCTGCTCTCTGCATGTACGGTCATGGCCATCGCTTTGTAAAAATGTGTACTACCGTAAACTCCCGCATATAAGTCGCGTCCTCTACACCAAACAAAATACTGGGGGGGTCTTATAGGATGTACTGAAATTGGGGGTGCGTCTTATACGAGGGGTAATTTTACTATAGAAATGTACTGGATTGACAAAAATCACCATTAAAATGTGCGTCTTATACGCGAAAATGCATGTGCTAAGTTTGGGGTGCGTCTTATACGCGCAGTGCGTCTTCTACGCGGGAGATTACGGTAATCATTATGTTCCATGGTTAATATCTTAATCAGTCTGTAACAAGAAATCATACTTTAGACGCCCTTTCCAAGAAGAAAAAAGACATAACACAGAGGACTACAAAAGAAGTGGAAAAGTTCCATGTACATATAAAGTATAAAATTTCCACTGAATTACCCTTACAACATCCTGTTGCATACTACATACATTAGAAGTTCCAATTATCAAGTCTCCTGAAATCACCATGGTTACCAAAACACATAAGAGACAAAGATCACCTTTGGTAGGCCTTATGAAGACTGTTTAGAAGGTAAACGTAGACATTAGACAGAACAATTACATATATACCATGGGACAGCACACCTGTTCCTGCTATTATGGTGATACGTATATAAAGAAGAAAAATGTGTGTTTCATGTAAAACATTAGAAAAATTGGGTGTAGTGGGTAGACTTTTCACTTTATTATCTTTTGTCCATTTAATGTTAGGAGGAGTTGGGACGCACCCCGAGACACATGAATGTAGAAATTGACCCAGAGGAATGGTCCAAAAACATGTAATTTGTCAAACATTGAAGAAAATATTGTAGGGTTAACACTATTTTGCTAGTGAGGATCTGCGGGGCATTTCAAAAGATCTATAGCTACGGTTTTGAAATGCCCTCCCAGTCACCTAAAACCCACCAATTTATCTCCTTATCCTGGCCTCAGTGACAGGTAGAGATGAGTGTACACCACTGTTACCTGTTAGAAACCAGAACACTACACCCTCTCACAAAACATACTCTCTGAATTATTTCTTACTGAAACTCTGTGCATTAACTGAATAAGAACCACCAGCCTGGGGCCTGTCTTTCCTTATGTTAGAATGTATTAAAATGATACAGAATAATATCAGATACGGACCACACATACGGACGTCCATATGTCACATATGGACGTCCGTATATCACATATGGACGTCCGTATGTCACATACGGATGTCCATATGTCATTTTTAGGATACCACCTGGTACCCCCCCTAGCCGTATTTGATTTACCAACATAGGGAGGTCCGTATGTGACATACGGATGTCCGTATCTGTCCGTAAGATAAGGAAAGACAGGGCCCAGGATTGGCTTAGTTAGAAAAGGAATTCTTTTATAAGAATTAAATACCAGTAATAAATGTGATTACCTAGTATGTTGTATAAATGCAGGAGCTATTGATAGGAAATGATATTTAATATCAAATGACATAATATTCTTAAGCCTACTCTACTATCTGTTTCCATGGTCTTGTACAATATGAACTGTATGTCTTAGGCCTATATGTAGCATACATACATACATACATACGCACGCACGCACGCACGCACGCACACTCGCACAATGTATAAGGGCTTGGGATAATTGCCTAAAATTTATGAGTGTCGGGCGGGTTTTCTCGACGCTACGGTATAGAGTCTATGAATACATCCATACCTAGAAGTTATATAATGTGTATTACTCCACACTTTGACCAGTACACATATCAGGTACAGTTGGAAGGCTGTAGCTCCCCGGGGGTGTGCCTGGTAAACCTTGAAGGGCAAATTGATCACTGCAAGTATGATCTCAAGAAGACCTCAAATAATTATTGAGTCATGACTCTTTATTGCTACAGACTATAAATGTGCTCCATTCATGTCTGTATACCTTTATGTTACAATTTGATGGTGAGGGTTCTGTACAACACCTTGTACGCCAAAATGTAACCCTGGAGTGAGTCATTGAAATTACACTCTATAGACAGCTGATGTTACATGATCTTCTACCAGACACATAAGGTCATACCAAACAGGTTTACCCAACATACATTTCTGGCTTCATTTTCCCATCCAGAAATACTGCAATTGTCATACTAGTGATTGGCATGATCAAGTTGTCATATGAGAAATATCATATGACTAGTGGTGTATGGAGTAAATACATCAGGCTCATATAAAATAGTGTTATTTCCAGTTGTCACTGGTTTATTCAGCTTTAGGCAACATGTAAGAAATATCAATCATACAGCAGTTAGTATGTAGGTAATTTGCACATACAGTAAACATACAGTAATTTATAAAGTATAATGTTCAGTTCCACTCCACCTGTGAGGTATTAATAATACAGTGTCCAGCATACTTCTAGGTGGGTTCCCACACCTAGCTCCTGACCTGCTGCTTAGAGGAATAATGTAATAATGGATAACTTTACCCTCTGGTGGAAGTCTTGAAGAAGATAGCCTCTGGCCACTAATGGTAGGAAACCAATGCCTGTCTAGCATAGTTTCACCATAGTGCAGTGGTATAGCAGGTAACAGGAGATGACTGGAGATGTTACCTCTAGAGCGGTTCTTGGTGATGTGTCTTCCTGGAGGTGCAGACAGGCTATTTGTAGCAAATCTTGGAAAAGCACCTCCAGACTGACTGGAGCCAGCAGCATCTGCCTAACTCTACAATTGTTTGAGGGGACCCTTTCAAGTGTCACAGGGGGACAAAGGACCCCCATGGACGCCGCTATGGCCCCCATTGTCTTGGTCGGTTCTGCATCTTCAAACCCTCATAACTCGGTCGTTTATGCTTGTATAACCGCCATTTTGGGCATGCGCGGAGCTGAATGTGCCAAGATTATAATGCCCGCTGGATAGGCGCGTAACTCCCGCCGGTTTGTCTGTAGCTCACTCGGAGGTCGATTCAGTCTCCATGGCGTAACTTCCTTAATACTGGGAGTTCCGCCTTGATCTTGGGCTCATTCTGACCGTCTAATTATGGGCTTTCCATAGATATTTTGATATTTGACCTAGGTCGCTCAGGAGCGACGCTAGAGCGACCGGAAGGTTATGGCGTCGTGCTTATGTAACCCATTGTTCAGTCCTTAGAGTGCTCAGACACTCATGACGGCGTCAGCGGTGCTCAGGCACCCGTGACGGCCGGTTGCATTCACTTACAAGTTATTAATTTGTGCATTGAACCATGAGGTCGCACACTGAGACCCTCATTTTTATTATATTGTGCAGTGAACCATTAGGTCGGAGCCTTTGATGTCATAAACTCTGTCTAACTGACTGTGGCTGGTGTGCAGTGGGGCATGAACGCTCTTATACAAAGTTTGAGCGCTCTTATAGCTCTTAGAACCAACCTATGTATTAATTTCATAGATATTTCTTTGATTAATACAAAATATGTTAGAATTTATGGAACAATAAAATGGTATATCATAGAATACTCCCTCTCCCCCGAAAGAATGCGAAACTCCGTCATTTCGCCGAGGGAATGTACAATTTATACAATTTTTACCTTATTTTGGAGTTATATACTGTTTTGTAAGAGGATTTGAAGTAATGGGGAGTGCTTCAAATGCAATTTTTGTGGTAGAGCTTTGTCAGTATAAACAATTTTCTCCTGGGTATAAGTACATTTCCGAGTTTCTATATTTTACCATACCATAGCTTATTTGCTTATGTAACATCAATTTTGGGTACAATTTTCCATTTTTATGTACAACATACAATTTGGCAAATAGTGTGCAATTTTGGCATTTAATGTTCAATTTAGCGTGCAAATTGAACATAAATGACAATTTTAGTGTGCAAATTTACAATTTCGCGTGTAATTGCGTTCAATTGACAATTTCAGTATGCAAATATATAATTTTTGCGTACATTTGGCAATTTGAGTGTGCAAATATATAATTTTCGCGTATATTTGGCAATTTTAGTGTGCAAATATATAATTTTTGCGTACATTTGGCAATTTGAGTGTGCAAATATATAATTTTCGCGTATATTTGGCAATTTTAGTGTGCAAATATATAATTTCGCGTGCATTTGGCAATTTTAGTATGCCAATGTATAATTTTGCGTTCAATTGATAGTTTCTGTATGTACAAATATAATTTTGCGTACAGCTTGGATACACATAGAAATGTTGATTTTCTAAAAATCTGACTTCAGTGTATGAATTGGGTACAGACATACAGTATAATGTGCAACATATAATTCAAATGTAAATTGGATACAACTTACAATCTAGTGTGCAAACATACAATTTTAGTGTGCAAATTGGGTACGAGCGTACAATCTGGTGTGCAAACATACAATTTTAGTGTGCAAATTGGGTACAAGCGTACAATCTAGATTACACTATTCAATTTATGGGATTTGAGACAAATTTTTCCGAGGGCCGGAAAAACAAAGTACTTCATGTACAATAGGCTTGTTTGTCTCTGAGTTACTCATTGATTTTGCTATATGGGTGTATTAATTGGCAATTTCGGCAGTGGGCCGCTGCTTAATTGACTATTCCCCTAGCCTTTTGAGTATGTGTCCCTGAAAGAGATTTATTTGGTGAGTATCTTAAGTAAACATGTTTTATGTCAACAATTTTCTCAACAATTTTTTTTTTTTTTTTTTTCATTTTTCCAACAATTTTCTTGGATACCTAAAGTGTGTTACTTTAAGTAAACCTTGGCATAGTATACAAGTGCTAGTGGGTACAAAAACTGTCTTAGTTATCTACCTGCATTCATGTATATTAATGTTAGATTTGTACAATTTTACAATTTGTAATTTGCAATTTCGCAATTTTGCGCGTATATGTGCGCATTAATCATTGATTTTTGTGAGAATACCATAGATTTTCATATTATACATCAACAAGTGGCTGTGTATATAATTTTTTTTTTCTAATACTTTGATAATTTCATTGACAGTGGAGGTGTGTCAGGAGTGAGATGTGAGTCTCCTCCCTGGTGTGCTCATGCAGTGGTGGCACTTGAGGTGTTAGGTGCCAGATTTTGGCATGTGTCTGTGGCAGTGCCTAGCTTGGTGTCAGTGGACAGTTCAGGGTGGGGGGGGGGTGTGTGTGTGTCCATTTAAGGAGTGTGTGGCTGGTATTGGAGCATCAGTTCCTCTCTGGAAGTCACTGCTGTAGTACCATGGCCCACCTACAAGCTCTCTTTGCTCTGCCTGTCCCCCAGGTGATGGAGGTGGGGAGTCCAGCTAGGGCCCTGGTTGAGTCTAACCAGACCATCCATTATGGGTACATAGTGAGTAATTTCAAAGAGATCATTGAGCATGGTGATGTGATGGTCTGTAATTACTCCTGCCATTATTTCCTGGGCTCAGCCTTGCGTCGGGGGGCCACTGTGGCCCTTCTGACTAGGGCCTTGGGCAAATTGTCCGAAAAGTTCTGAATACTGTCTCTGATGTGTTGTCTCCTGGTGGTGGACTGGGGGCAGCCTAGGCTGTGGGCAGTCTAGGCTGTTTCCACAGTCACCGGGGAGGGCTGGTGGTTTAGAAAATTAGCAATAGTCTGCATGTTTGACCTTGCGGTCTCCTCCTGTTGTTCGTCAATAATTATATCTGTTGTATTTTCCAGTGCTGTCATGGTCACCGGGCTGGTGCCACAATCATTCTGGAGAAGCATGGAGTAGTACAGTCCTTTGTTTTTAAGGGCTGGTATAGTACTGAACCTAGTGCGCCAAGGTAGGTGTATCACCTGAGGGAGGTGATAAGCAAATTCTCCTCTCTGTGTTGTTATAACTGCTGGTCCATTCCAGGTAAATATAGCCTTAGGTAGTGGGAAGGTTTTAACCACTATATCCTTATAGGTAGGGGCAGCTGCTGACTTAATCTCATCAAATTCATGTGGTATTGGCCTCAAGGGTAGCGCGAAGTTTGAGTCTCCACAATATATTTTAAAATATATTGTGGGGTTTGTGCGCTTGGCCACATTTTTTCTTGCCACAGTGTGTCTGTGCAAATTTCTTAAGGTATTTCATTATTCTGTAGGCTGAGTAGATGGTCAGGGTGAATAATATAGCAATTATCAGGGTGTGGGTTTCCTGAATTGTGAGGAAAGGGGTGTGGGTTTCCTCTGTAGGGGTTAGTTTGGTAGGATTCTCCTCTGGGAGCAATTTGTGTAGGGGCAGCTCGGTGACTAGTCTGAATGCTTTGGCTGTAGGCAGGTAGGCTACAGTCCCTCCTAGTCTGTATAATTTGAGTAGTATGTATACTATAAAAATGTGAGCTGATATCCCTAGGATGAGTGCTAAGCTTTGGAAGATTGGATGCTCTGTAACTCGACGTAGGTATGATTCCTCGTAGCGCGTTTCCATTTCCTTATTAAGGTTGGAGGCATCTTTTAATACTGTTTTAGCAAAGGGCTCTAAATTTAGTTGAGTAATATCATCCATGATTGGGTTTTCCTGTAGTTTTTCTAAGGTTCTAGAAAGGTTTACTACTGGGAAATTTGGAAGATTCTCTCTTTCATCTGGTTTGGTTTCAGAAATTTTGTTAAGTGCTGCCATGAATGGTAAATTAATTGTCTTGAGAATGTAATGGAATGATAAGGTTGAGTTACAGGGCAACCTTGTGTTTGGAAGAGAAAATTCTCCTACACTGATCGTGCACCCACAGGGTACACCAATGATTGAGTAGGACTGGGCCTTCCGAGTTTCAGACGTTTTACCATGGCAGTTGATAAAGTAATGGGGTTCATTAGTAGTGACCAGATACTCATCTTCAGAAATGGAAATAGCATGGGTGGTAGGTGCTTGCAGTGGTGAAACTGTAAACTTGCAATGTTCCTTAATCTGTTGAGCCTGGTTAGTAAAAATGGCTACAGGGCATGTAGGCCTGTGTTTATAGATTCTACCATTTACATCTCTGCATACCTTTACTGTAGTACCTTCACATGCCTGCATATCTGCTGAGTCCAATTCGATAAATAATGATTCATCGTAAGATACTGCTAGAAACTCAGTTGTGGTTTGTAGTTTGGTGACTCCTCTGGTGGGGGTCTCCTGTGTGTCTATAGGCATGGGTGATGTAATCATTTGGTACAGTTTGAAGGTTGAGGTGGTAGATTGAATTATAATGTCCAGATGAATATATATATGGTGAGCTGAGTAAGTGTATGAGGTCAGCTTCTGTGAATAATAGAAATCTAAGTCATTAATTGCGACTTGTGCTCCAGGGTGTGTAATCCTAAGTTTGTTATTAATGTCAATTAGATATCTAGCAAGGTCTGAGGGTGGCACTATATCAGGGGTTAGGATCCCTGATGATAGCATCCTCAGGGCTGCATTTGTCCTTTGCAGTGATTGAACTGTATTCATTCTTGCTGCTATGATAATTAATGCATCATTTAATACTTGCATTTTTTCCCTTTGAGTTTTCTCGTGCCTTGAATATGAGTCAAGTGACCTGGACATGTTAGAGGCCCACAGGTTGACGGTGTCACCTATGGTGTTGATTGTGCTGTCCAGTACCTTCTTATCTTGGATGTATGCTTTAACAAACTTATCTTGTCTGTCTGTGATCTTTTCAATGAGATTAGCTGCTTCCTGATCCTGTTTAGCAAATTTTCTTAGTATTTCATCTATGTTCTTGAGCTGTCCCATTACTTGGTTTACATCTTCTACTGTGGCTAGACCTAGCACACCGCGAAACAGGGGTGCTAGAAAACCCAGTATGGCCTCTCTTTTGGCCTTGTCAAATGTGTTTATGGGGTTGGATAAGAACAATTTGATGGAGGCTAGTGTTTCATTTATCTCCTTGTCTGCAATTTCCAGCAAGGTGTCTAGCTCCTTAGCTTGTTGGATAATTTGGCCAGAGGTATGATCTTGTAGAGTAGGAGTGGTCAACTGGAGTATTCTATCCCTTATGGATCCTTGGGTAACGGGTGCCCGAGGTATCTTGTAGGGGATAGCTAACAATAGTGTTGTGGTTGTATGTCCATTGACCAATGGTTGAGGGCTAGGTTTGAATACTACTCCTATGTTTTGTCTCACCACAGGTGTATAACCTGCAGTAAGTGGTTCAATAGTATATAATAACAGCATAGTTAGCAGTATGGGTGAAACTCTCAGTGTCCCCATGGTGCTTGTGTAAAGCAAGTTTGCTGTTTAAAGTCTTGTCAAATTTGTAGTGATTTGGTGCTGGTAAAGTCTAGGTGTATGGTGTAACACTTTAAATGAAGTGGTTCAAACTGTACCTTTGCAAGATTGAGCTGTCTTGGCAATATGTCCGGTGAGTCTATAGAGATTGACCAGTAAATGGTAAGGTCAGGTTGAAGGTGAAGTAGGTGTGTTCTTTATCCTAGTGCAGTCTCTCCTCATGGAGAAGTGGGCTGGCTAATTCCCAAGTGGGGTCCTGTAGACTTGTGTTCCAGACTGCAGCTGGATGAAGACTGATGGTGGGCTATGGTCCACAGTGCTTCTTATGTAGCCTACCCTACCCACATCCATTGTGGGCCTGGTATTGTTTCTCTGGAGTCAAGGCCTTGATCTCCAGTGTCTGCAACTGTGGGGGTCTATTGTGTACTCTGTGTACTGGTAATTAGCTCCTCCTGTCATCCAGGACAGCCATTCATGACCGTCTAGACAGTTGTCTGAGTGTAGCTTATAAGGTCAATTGATCTCTATAGACTGCTGTGTTGGCATAGCGCGCTCTTTCATGTGGGGATTAGGCTTTAGACACTCCATTGTGTTACCCTTACTCTTCTTAGACTTCATGTCTGCTTTACTTGGGGGGGGTCCCAGTCTTTGACCCTTTCAGAGGCAATAACCTACTGATATATTTACAAATTTGATTGGCTTTATATACATATAAGTAATTCATTATCAGTCACACATGTCTTATGTGTGGATGAAGAGAATTTGTAATACATTTTGAAAATCTTATGTCTTTTGGTATCTCAATCTTGTTTCTAATTTCTTGAAACTGCACCACACCTAGATGTCTTTCTTAGTATGTGGTGTGCAGGCCTAGGCTTGATCGGGCCTATGCCTGTGGTTTCTCTTGTAAGGGTGATATCATTTTTGTTCCTTACAATTTTGCTGTAGTATTTGGCCTCATGTGGAATAAGCCTGTGTGCAAATTCATTATTTCTGACAGCCACAACCTTTTTCAGTCTGTCTATGTGCACTGGTCTGGCCACCAATAGATTGGTGTCCAAGTTTTTGAGTTTGGCACTTGTCAAACTAGGTCTATCTACTACAACATATGGTCCCATAAAAAGGGGTTGAAGTTTCTTACACTCTGTATTGGTCAGGATTCTTGGTATGTTTAGGTACACCATGTCGGTGACCTTGATTTCCTGTGGTGTAAGTTTCTTATCATATCTATCCTTTCTTTCCTTTTGTAGCTTGGCGACCCTTTCTATAGCTTTCCTCCTAGAGGTATCTTGATTTGTTATCATGTTAGCTACATGGTCTGCTACTGTGGATATGTCTTCCTGTATTCCCAGCCCTAAGTCCATTGGGGTGGCTGGGTTTCTTCCATGGAGTAGGAAGAAAGGGGTGAATCCTGTGGTTTGGGATTCAGTGTTGTTTAATGCAAAAGTTATGGGTTCAATAAATGAATCCCAATTGTTTTGGTGCTTTGAGCAGAATGCTCTGAGTGCTGTGCCTATGCTAGCATTGAATCTCTCTACAAGCCCATTTGATTGTGGCCTGTATGGTGAGGAGAATTTATGTTTGATCTTGAGGTGTTTAGTTAACTTTGTGAACTTTGCACCTGTATAACATGTCCCATTGTCTGTTTGAAGAGTGGCTGGTGTTCCATGATGACAAATTATATTCTTGTAGAACTCTGCTGCTGTTGTCTCAGCTTTTAAGTCAGTAGTAGCCCAAGCTGTTGCATATCTGGTAGCATAATCTATGCAGACTTGTATATGTTTGTTTCCCCTGGCAGTTGTGGGAAGTGGTCCCACCGCGTCTAGGTTTAGGAACTTCATTGGTGAAGTCATGTACTCTCTCACTGTCATTGGTGTTTTGTGTGAGTGTACTTGCCTTTTTGCTGTGAGGCATGTGTGGCAGGTGGAAACATATTTTGTTGTGTCTGCTAGCATAGACTTCCAATATACCCTAGGTCGGAGTGCTGACAGCATCCTACTTGAACCAAGATGGCCGCCAGTAGGTGAGTCATGGAAATACTGTAGTGTAATTGTTACCCATTGCTGTGGTATAACAATTTGAAGTGGTACAGTATTGGTTTTTCTCCAATTTATGGGGCATATATGGACTAATGTACCATTTACCAAGGTGTATGTCTGGCCTTGGTTGATGATTCTATTTCCTTGTGCTTTTGGTGCAGGCAAGGTTCCATCCTCAAGATACTGTATGAGGGGCAATAGGTCCTTTGCTTTCCTTTGTTCCAAGCCAAGGTTTGTACCTGAGATGGATGTGTCGGGAATCTGATCCAGTAGTTGATTTATATCTAGCACATGTTGTTTTATTCTGTCTCTTTCTTTTTCTTTTTCATCGACTATTGGCCTATCTTGTGCCTTTTGTTGGGGTGTGTCACTCTTGTTTTGGTGTGTAGGCTCCTTTGGAGGGCCTATTATCGCCTTGATGGGAGTGGCAACCTTTTTCTTTAAAGGCACAATTTGCTTTTTGTCAATCTTCTTTGTCTCAGAGTTCTTTGATTTAGTAGATGCAGTGTCTTTTGTGACATTTTTCCTGGCAGGTGGGGTTTTGGTAGGTTTGTTTCCTGTGACCTTTTTCTCATTTAGAATAGTTTGTGATTGTGTGGGGGGTTTTGGTGTGCCCTCCTGAATCATTTCTCTAGTCTTTGAGCGTGTGGTCATAGGACACAAATGGTTTGGTGTTTCCTCTCCCTGCATTGGTTCAAAGAATCTGACTGATTTAGAAGTTGCTTGAGTAATAGCATATATTGTGTCTTCTGGATCTTCATCATCTGAGTCAGGTGGGGTGAAGGGTGGCTCCTTAGGAGTTGCCTTCACTATCTGATTGAGTGATGAGAATTCAATAGGCTTGAAGTCATTATCTGGAAAGAGTTGTGAGTATTCTCTCTCACAGTGGCAAAACACATAGTGTGTAGATTGCTTCAAGATACCCCTAATGGGTGTCTCTGGCCTTTCAATGGTGTTGGGTGGATCATCCCTTTTGAATGGTACTTTCTTTGTTACTTTTGCAAACTTGGTTCTACTGGCTGCTCTAACTCTCCTTGGTGGGGGTGGAGGGTTAGTCATGGGTCCAGAATCTGGGTATTCTCTTCTAGACATAGCATCTGGTGGTGTGTTATCATCACCTTTCACGTGTTGGATGGTGAATGAAAATTGTTGTATGTCTAGAGCCCATCTGGCCCATCTATGTGTGAGTCCTGTATTGGTTAGTAGCGGGATTAGGGCTGCATGGTCTGTGTATAATTGGAAGTGTCTAGTCTCTAGATAGTGTCTGAAGTGTAATACTCCATACACTACTCCCAGTAGTTCTCTCTCTGTGGTATTGTAATTTCTCTCATGTTTGGAGAGGGTTCTACCTGCAAAGGCTACTGGTCTGAGCACTCCTTCATTATCTCTCTGTGAGAGTACAGCTCCTAAACTCACATTGGAAGCATCAGTTGCCAAACTGAACTCTTTCTCATAGTTTGGATATCTGAGAAGAGCATTGGTACAGAGGGCATGCTTTAATGTTTTGAAAGCATTATCTGCCTCTTCTGTCCAGACAAATGCTTTGAGATGTGTCTGTAGATCATATAATGGTCTAGCAATTTGGGCATAACCTTTGATAAACTTTTTGAAGTATTGGCATAGGCCTGTGAAGGATCTGACATTTTTGACTGATTTTGGTGTTGGGAAGGTTTTGATTGATTCCACCTTTGTGGGAGATGGTTGCAGTCCCTTGGGTGTGACTCTCATTCCCAAGAAGTCTATTCTGTCTATGAAGTATTCACATTTTGATTTCTTCAGTTTGAGTTTACCGACTCTTAGGCTGTTGAACACGTCTTCCAGGTCATGGAAGTGTTGTTCGATTGATGGTGATAATACCAATATGTCATCTAGGTATGGTAGGGCACATTTGTACTTGAGTTTGTTCAGAATTAATGTGACTAGATGGCAGAATCCCGCCGGTGCCGTCGCTAAACCCATCGGCATCCTTTCATAGACATATTTTTTGTCATTTGCTATGAATGCGGTTTTATGCTGATCCTCCTGTCTGATAGGAATTTGAAAAAATCCCTGTTGGGCATCTAGCTTACTGAATACTCTTGGTCTGAGTGACCCTATCATGTCTAGAGTGTCATCGGCCCGGGGTGTAGATAAGGCTTGATTTATCGTGTTCTGGTTCAAATAACGAAAATCTGTGACGAGCCGATGGCCTCCCGATGATTTTTGTACTAAAAAGGATCTGGAGGCCCAGGGGCCCTCGGCACATTCTCTCAGAATGCCCTGTTGTACTAGCCTTTCACACTCTTCCCCTATTGCGGCCTGTTTTTCTGGTGTTTGTCTATATGGTAGGAAATGACATGGTACTGCCTCAGGTTTTACATGTATTGAGTGTGTATACAGGTGTGTGGCACCAATGTCTCCATCTTTTCCTACAAATACAACATCATACTTGGTCAGCAGTGATTTTAATCTATCATGCTGATCTTTGGATGTGAGCACAGATTTTGGTGGAACATTCTCTTCCAATTCTGGCTCGAGGTCATGTGCCTCACTATGTATAGCAGCTATTTCAGAGAGTCTGATTGAGTTGGGTTCAGGGTCAGCGTATGTGGACTCACAGTCTGAGTCTGTGTCACTGAATTGAGTTACATCCTCAGGCCGTATGGCTGAGATGGATTGATCAGTGTGTGGGGTAGTGTCTGACACCTGTTGAGGCTTTTCTAAATCAGATTCCTTGACTTCCTGAAATAGAGCTATGATGGCACCCTTTTTGATTTTATGTGGGCGCCTGCTGGTGTTGAGTAACACTAGGGGATGTTTGTTATTTTCCCTGGGGGTTACTGCTGCCCTTTGAACTAGATATGGGGCATTGTTATTTCTTTGGAGGTTATCTACTACTCCAGTTTTGCCTTGCAGTGATTGAGTAGATGTTACTTTACCCAATACTGCAAGTTCAGAGAATGGAGGGATGGTAAAATCCCTCACTGCCCTAATGGGTTTGAGAATTTGTTCAGGATCAACATTAAATTCAATTTGAGATTTTGTAGTGCTTAAGAAATCTGTGCCGAGTACAACGGGCTGTGTGAGGTTGGGAATTACAGCAAATTGGTATTGGAATCTGACACCTTGGATTCTAAAGTTCAGCATAGCTGAATGTCTAACATGACACACCGATCCATCTGCCAAATGGATGTTGATTTTAGATTTCCTCAGTTGGATATGGAATCTCTTTTGGAGATCCATGAGGAATGATTGTCTGACACAGGTGATAGTAGCACCTGTATCAACCAAACATTGTACATCTGAAACATCATATAGATTTGCATTGATACAGCCATTTTGAAGAAGTACAATAGAAAGCTTGGTACTCTCACCTGTATCCTTTGATGATGAATCTGGTGGGGTGATGTGTATCACTGATGGACGTCTCTGTCTGTTAGATGGTAGATTTGCACTAGCAATTGTCTCTGGTTGGATCTTTGTTAATCCTGATTGATTGTTTGTATTTGGGGTGTCACAGTGCACTGGCCCATCGGCACTGTGACATCCTAGTTTTCCTGGTTCTGTGGGGTGGTTGAGATGCTTGCCACCAGGAGTTTGGAGATTTGATCCATCACATGAGGTGGTATTTGGGGGTTACTTTGTTGGTTCCCCTGGTAACCTCTTGTGTCAGGTTTGTAATCCTCCTGGCGTGGGTTGGAACCCTGGTTATATTGACCAGAGTTGCTGTATTGACCGGAGTTGTTGGATCTCTGATTGTTGTAGGCGCCATTGTTGTTGTAGGATCCACTGTTGTAGTTCCTATGTGGACTCTGGCCCCTACTGTTGGATCCTTGACTATAGGATCCAGAGTTGTTTGAACCCTGGCTGTTGTTGTAGGATCCAGAGTTGTTGTAGGATCCAGAGTTGTAGTTCCTATGTGGACTCTGGCTCCTACTGTTGGATCCTTGATTATTATAGGATCTGCCATTGCTTGGGGTTCTGTTTCTCCTATCACTGTATGAAGGGTTACCATTGTTGGAGTTGGAAGAGCTGTTGTCTTTCCTACTGTTGTGACCCCCCCGGTTGTTGTTGTTGTTGCCCCCTCTACCTCTACCTCTATTGGATTGGTAGTTGGGGTCATAGTTATTTCCTCTATATCTACCGGTAGGGTCTCTTGATGCAACCTTAGCCTCCTGTTGCCTTACATGGGCACTAGACATTAGGTTAACATCTTCATCTGAACTAGTGCTGATTTCCTGGACCTTTTTCTTAGTAGGCTGTGGGTTGGTTTCTGCATCCCTTACCTTCCTAGATCTCTCTTGGGTCTCAACCTCTAGGGCTAGGTCTAGGGCTTGGTCAAAAGAGTCTATTTTCTTGTTCTCAAGAGCTATAGAGATCCAGGGCCTCATGCCTTGGGTAAATGCCTTGCTTAGGGTTTCATCACTCTGGCGTTGGGCATTACACACTTTCCTGAGATGGCATGCATAGTCTAGAACAGGTTCATCTATCTTTTGTGCACGGAGTGCAGTCCTTGAGATTATATTGTCTCGAGTAGCAAAATACTCTTTTAATTTATTCACTACATTGGTCCATGTCAACATATCAGGTGTGGCACTCTCCCTGAAGGATTCAAACCAAGCTAGTGCTTGTCCTTCGAGGTACTTGGGTAAATATGTTACCATGGTGTCACTGTCTGTCACTTTGTACTTATCCTTCAGATATTCTGGGAATTTGTGATCAATGAATAATGCTGTTGACATGAGTGGTGATGGGTGTGAAAAGGCTTTGGGTTTTGTTACCTCATGTATCCTGATCTTTCTGTCGTCCTGCTGTTTATTGTCTATGAGCTTGGTCATGTTGGACACCATGGAGATTATGATGTCATCTTTGGATCCAGAGGCAGATGGTGTGACAACAGGTGTGATGGCAGGTGTGGGAGGTTGTGGGGTCTGGGATGATACCATCTTCATGAGATCTGCTATCTGTTGTTGTTCTCTCTAGGGACTTCCGCTGATCTTCCATGGCCTTCTGTTGAGCATCTATTGCTGCATTCCTCTCTGCCAGTTGTTGGTTGAGGATCCTCTCCCTTTCCTCCTGCTGGGACTTGTTGGTCTCTAGGGCAGTAACTGCATCTTGGATGGCCTTCTCATAAGCCCTTATCTTCTCAGCTGTCTGATTAGGTTGGGGGCCTTCATCGGTGTCCATGATGGAGGGTGTGGGGGAGGTGTCTCTGGAGGAGTGGCTGTCAAAGGCTGGAGCTGGGGTGGAGGATCTAGATGAGGGTGTGGATCCACCCCCTGAGGCAGATCCTTCTTCCCCTGAGGTAGATAGCGTGAGTTGGGCGTCCTGTAGAGATCCCTGGGAAATGTTGGATCCCTGAGAACTGGTTGTTCCCTGAGTAGACAGGGTGGGTGGTGTGTGGTCTACTGAGTGTGGGTCTGTTGTATTGGAGGCTGGTTTGCCTCCTGTGGGCCTCCTAGATCTTGGTGGGAGGGAGACCTCTTCAACAGGCCCCTGACTACGTAAGGTCTTTGTGTGTTGTTCTGCCAGCTTGACTGATAAGGCCTTGATGTGTGTGGTGGACCTCACTGACGTGTGGGAGACCTCACTGATGTGTGGGAGACCTCACTGACGTGTGGGAGACCTCACTGACGTGTGGGAGACCTCTCTGACGTGTGGGAGACCTCACTGACGTGTGGGAGACCTCACTGACGTTTGGGAGACCTCACTGACGTTTGGGAGACCTCACTGACGTTTGGGAGACCTCACTGACGTTTTGGGAGACCTCACTGACATATGAGAGATCTTACTGTTTGTGTGAGAGATCTCATTGATGTGTGGGAGATCTCACTGATGTGTGGGAGATCTCATTGATGTGTGGGAGATCTCACTGATGTGTGGGAGATCTCATTGATGTGTGGGGGATCTCACTGATGTGTGGGAGATCTCACTGGTATGTGGGAGATCTCACTGGTATGTGGGAGATCTCACTGGTGACCTTGGTGGGTATGGTGTCAAGGTCAAGGTCACTGGGTGGGTGGAGTGGGTCTAACTGTGTGTATGCGGTACCAGCTTTAATTTACTGTGTGCATGATTGTTCCCAGTTGCGGTACCAGCTTTAACTTACTGTGTGCATGATTGTTTTTAGTTGTGTTACCAGCTTTAAATTTTATGAGCCTGTGAGGGATGGGATCTTAGTAGGATGTTCTCCACCACTTTGTCATGGTAGAGTTTGGCATGATCAAGTTGTCATATGAGAAATATCATATGACTAGTGGTGTATGGAGTAAATACATCAGGCTCATATAAAATAGTGTTATTTCCAGTTGTCACTGGTTTATTCAGCTTTAGGCAACATGTAAGAAATATCAATCATACAGCAGTTAGTATGTAGGTAATTTGCACATACAGTAAACATACAGTAATTTATAAAGTATAATGTTCAGTTCCACTCCACCTGTGAGGTATTAATAATACAGTGTCCAGCATACTTCTAGGTGGGTTCCCACACCTAGCTCCTGACCTGCTGCTTAGAGGAATAATGTAATAATGGATAACTTTACCCTCTGGTGGAAGTCTTGAAGAAGATAGCCTCTGGCCACTAATGGTAGGAAACCAATGCCTGTCTAGCATAGTTTCACCATAGTGCAGTGGTATAGCAGGTAGCAGGAGATGACTGGAGATGTTACCTCTAGAGCGGTTCTTGGTGATGTGTCTTCCTGGAGGTGCAGACAGGCTATTTGTAGCAAATCTTGGAAAAGCACCTCCAGACTGACTGGAGCCAGCAGCATCTGCCTAACTCTACAATTGTTTGAGGGGACCCTTTCAAGTGTCACAGGGGGACAAAGGACCCCCATGGACGCCGCTATGGCCCCCATTGTCTTGGTCGGTTCTGCATCTTCAAACCCTCATAACTCGGTCGTTTATGCTTGTATAACCGCCATTTTGGGCATGCGCGGAGCTGAATGTGCCAAGATTATAATGCCCGCTGGATAGGCGCGTAACTCCCGCCGGTTTGTCTGTAGCTCACTCGGAGGTCGATTCAGTCTCCATGGCGTAACTTCCTTAATACTGGGAGTTCCGCCTTGATCTTGGGCTCATTCTGACCGTCTAATTATGGGCTTTCCATAGATATTTTGATATTTGACCTAGGTCGCTCAGGAGCGACGCTAGAGCGACCGGAAGGTTATGGCGTCGTGCTTATGTAACCCATTGTTCAGTCCTTAGAGTGCTCAGACACTCATGACGGCGTCAGCGGTGCTCAGGCACCCGTGACGGCCGGTTGCATTCACTTACAAGTTATTAATTTGTGCATTGAACCATGAGGTCGCACACTGAGACCCTCATTTTTATTATATTGTGCAGTGAACCATTAGGTCGGAGCCTTTGATGTCATAAACTCTGTCTAACTGACTGTGGCTGGTGTGCAGTGGGGCATGAACGCTCTTATACAAAGTTTGAGCGCTCTTATAGCTCTTAGAACCAACCTATGTATTAATTTCATAGATATTTCTTTGATTAATACAAAATATGTTAGAATTTATGGAACAATAAAATGGTATATCATACAATGTTCTTGTTTTGTTCCAAGTAGTGGCTCCAAGTAGAAAATGATAAACAAAAATAACTGCCTTTGAACCATCAAGTTGGAGAAGAGATGATAAAAAGAATCTACAAAGATGTCACTGGCCAGTTTGAGAGAATACACATAATTCTATTGCTTGGCCCATCAGCTTCTGGTTTGAAATCCACAGGTCCTATTTTGTGTGGCCCTAGATTATGCAAGTAACCATAATACTTCCCTAGTCAATATCATACTGTTCACATAGATAGATCTTCAAGTCTAGGCTATAGAGTTGGGTTTATGGTATTTATAGCAAAGTAATGGAGAATAGGATACAGCCTATAACAGGGTACGGAGATGATACCCGCACTGCCCCTACATTCTATAATCCTGTAATGTTCAACCCGACTTTCGACGTTAAGGTGATTGTACACTCCCAGCAAATCTGTGTCAACTTTTGTCATGCTGCGCCAGCCTCACCCCATGCGCTCTTAGGACTTGACGCGTGGGTGATCACGGACCATGACAAGATATGACGCATGCGTGAACATCCCAGCCAAATTTGTGAAGTTGAGTCAACATGCGTGAACCTTCACCAACAATGACACATGATGACATCATGTGTCATCACACATTATCACACACACTGACACATGGGTCATGACACAGTATCACATATATTGACGCACATACTAATTTATGGGTGGGGGATAGGCAGGGGGGGGTTGCAGGTGGTTGTGGATTTCTGATATTTCATAATTTTATTAACATCAATTCAGCTGTTCATATGCTGGTTCCCATTGAAGATATCTCTCCTCTGCATGTCATGTGTTGCCCACTTTGCTTGAAAATGGATAGATATTCTGTCAGCTGTGTGAGTTGAATTTTCCTTGTATCAGTCTTGAGAATGCCTGTTGAAATGATAAGAAATGGTCATAAACAAACAGCAGCAATCTAATTTTCACCACCCACTCACATCCAAATTGATAAACAATGACCACTCCCATATGGCAGCCTGAATCCCCCAGAATTTCCCTGAGCCTTGCTCACATAGAAAGTTCTACATTAATTTGGGATGTTGAGACAAATAGCTGAATTCAGCAACAAGATAGATGTTCAGGGATTGTAGATAATATCAATGTGTTACTGTATAAATGCTTATCACATAGGATTTCAAGTCAAATCAATCTAGAACTGTGTGACCACCTACCACAAGATCTGTTCTCCATGGCTGCCTCTGCCTGACTGTTTTGAAAGCAGGAGGAGAACAAAGGAATGGGAGGGAAATTTGAAATGGACCAATCAAAACACAGAATAGAACATAATGTGTCATTGTGCGTGAAGTTATGTCATGGTGGGTGAGAGTTGGCGAATCTTGACGCATGCTCACATCTCCTCACATAGTCTGTCATGCTAATGTTGGAAAAGTATCTGCCCCTATTATCACTCAATACAGATTTATTTAACCAGCCTATGAAGAGATCCTATATATTTGCTCTAATCAGCTGTGACCTAGCTAATCAGTAGACATTAAACCTTCATATCCCATCAAACCAGGACAAACAGATACTTAGATATCATGTAAAACATATGCAATTCCAATTCAGTGCTATGTCCCATAGACAAAACAAATGAGCTATTATGTCTAATGTATGCACTAAATCACATATACTTGGCTATCATTATGTTCCTGATTCATATGTATTTCATGCCATGTAAAAAAGAAACTTGCTCTGTGAAACATAAACTCTCATATTGACATTTACTCCATAGGCACACTCTGCAAAGTACAAGCCATGAGAATCCATACAGTTTCCATAGTCTCTTATTGTTGAAGGCTTGGTGAAGAAATGTCATGCTAGGTGAGAGTTGACAAGTATTGACACATGTTGACATGTGCTCACCCTGGTCCCCTCACATCTTTATTGAAGTAAGTGAAGACATGTGAAGCTGCCTGAGAGTTGACAAGTATTGACGAATGCTCACTCAGTTCCCATCACATCCTTATGGAAATGAGTGAAGACATGTGAGGTTGGGTGAGAGTTGACAAGTATTGACACATGTTGACATTCGCTCACCCAGTTCCCCTCACATCTTTATGGAAATGAGTGAAGACATGTGAAGATGTGTGAGAGTTGACAAGTATTGACACATGTTGACACTTGCTCACCCAGTTCCCCTCACATCTTTATGGAAATGAGTGAAGACATGTGAAGCGGTGTGAGAGTTGACAAGTATTGACACATGTTGACGCATGCTCTCTCAGGTCTTACTGAAGTAAGTGAAGGTTTGTCAAGCTGAGTGAGAGTTGACGTTGTATCACACAAAATGACATTATTCGTTATCACTAAATGTACTCACACATTCCTCACCCAGCATGACTCATGTTCACTAGGATTTGCTGGGCTCACACCCCGGAGGCTCATTCCAAGATAAAGTGAGGATTTGACATTGTTTACTTATTGTTTGCTGTCCAGGGGATAGACCCACATGCTGAAACTAGACAGAATACTAGGCTAATGAATGCAGGTGATAGGTGTAATTGGTGAAGGTAGGGGACTGTGGTGTGATTCCTGAAAGTTGGATTGCTGTAGGTGACTTTACTGCCTATACATGAACCTACTTATAGTGGTGTTAACCCTTTAAGGACCACTGAATCATTAATGCATCATGCCCATTGGTCGTTCAGATTCAACAATGTGGCCCTGGCGAGTAACTCACCAGGGCTAAATTCTTGCATCGTGCCAACCCTATGGGGTTGATACACAAACTCCCGGAGGGTTGGCATGATGCACCAATGAAGTGCTGGCGAGCAGTCTCGCCAGCACTTCATTGGTGCATCATGATGACCAATCGGCATGATGCATTAATGCATTAGCGGCCCTTAAAGGGTTAATTAGTAGGGTATAGGTGAGCCATGTTATCCTCCATCTTCTTCGCACCACTTGGTGGTAGCACTGTCTAGGGGTGAAAGAACTTACAACCTACCAACTTAAATTTCCTCCATGGCCCAGTGCCATGTCCTATACACAGGCTGGCAGCAGCCTCTTGCTCCATGGTGTTCCATTGATTTGTCGAGTGTTGCCAAAACAACACCACACTCCAGTGTATGTTAATACTGTACTCTCGCATTTAAACACTGGGTTTAGAGTAACCTCTCGGGTATGGAACTCTTGAAATGTCTCTTAAAAATGTAAAGCAGATCATTCGGAGACAAGTACCTGTCTTGTATTAGGGCAAGGATAATCAGTCCGTTCGAAATATGTTAAAGCACCGGGGCGGTTATTCAAGACAACATGGTAATTGTAGGTAATTGTAATGGCCAGTGGATGAACACCAGCCAGAATGACTGACCATGACCCAACAGTGATTTATAGCAATTTTCACTCATATAAAACCCAAATTCAGGTTTGGATAGCATAAGCATTGAAGGAATTTTCCTATAGCATCTGTGCCATCAATTATGCTCATAGGTTGGGATGATGCACCAGTGACATGCTGGTAAGTTTGCTCACCTCCACCTCATGCTGAGTGCCCAGAGAAGGGTCACTGTGATGTACACTGCAAAAAAAAAAGGTGTTTAAAAATATACACCCAATTTTCTCAACACCAGCATTTAAACACTTGAAGTGTTTAGGTGTTTAGCTATTAAACACTTATATGTCAAACACCTAAACGCTGAAGTGTTTAAGTGTTTAGTTTTTAAATACTTGGTTAAACAGTTTATAGTTAAACACGTTTAAAATTAAACACATTTATCCTAAATAAGTGATGAGAAAAGTGGGACAAGAACTAGTGTTAAATCCCTAAACATGGTTTTTACAGTGCATGTGATGCATTCATCCACTTTTGGCTCTTTTCATGGTTAAGGCGTTGATGGTAGTTCAAATCTATTATGGATAATTTGGATGTAATAACGTGGACCATACTCTTTTCATCCCCTTAATTCCACCACATAGTTCACCAATTGACAATAGGGGTATCTGTAGATAAAAGGCAGTGTGTGTGTATATGTCTAACCTACATTTGTGTATACTGACTGGGAGGCTCTGCTGGCGGCTGGCCAGCCATCTACCGTAGCCGCAGGTCTAAGCGCCAAGTATTTGAATAAGCACTCTTCTTGTATAAGGCTCTTAAGCACTGAAAGCAGATCTTGAAAAGGTGTCTGTCCTGTATGAGGACCCAGGGCCCTCCAAGTCTGTACGTCACAGGGCTGTCAGAAGCAGTATGACTTTGGGTGGGCCAAAGATCCTGAGCATTGCAAGTGAAAGACTTTCAATGGTTTTCAAGAGTTTGGGAGCATGCTTCCTGAGTATTATTAAAGATTCTGAAAATTAAGACATTTTCTTCTAGGTGAAATTGTGAGTAAAAGTTCACTATCAAAATTGAGTATACTGGTTTCCAAAGTTTTGGGGGCCAAAACGTATGTCCTCCATCTCAGGAATAAGGGGGGGGGAGGCTGTCGTATCCCGAAAGTCGAGCATCCCAGAAGTTGGCCGTAATTTTCAAAATAACTTTACCCATTTCATATTTCTACGGCGTAGGGACCGTATCATTAGGGTTGTTGTCCTTTCAAGTTCTATAAGAAGAGAGGGATGTTATCATGGTTTTTATGTTTTCAAAAAATTATTTATTTTTATTGATGTTTGTGGCCCATGAGCGATAATAGGCTTAAAACATACACTGCGCATGCGCAGCCAACTTCTGGGATGCGCCAACTTCTGGGATACGACAAGGCCCCTGTGTTCTGACACCCCGGAGACCGGGCGCTTCTTTACGGCATTACGGTGTCTAACATTGGCAGTGTTCTCAATGACCTTCTCTACCAGTAGCATACTCTCTCACTGCCTCTGGACCTCAGTCCCACTTTTAGTTTGGATTTATACTCTGGGAAATTCTGACCCATGAGGTGGTTTGATTAAAGTGGTGCCCCCTACAGTGTACAACCTGAAGTATTGCAGAGTGGGTGCCAAGACTTGTATACATGTGTTATACATGTATGTGTGGATCATGTAGACAGTATACCACAGTATGTCTGATGGTAGACACATCTGTCCTCCACCAAGCACTATACCCACAACACCCAGGGACTACGCACATGTAGGTTTACTTTGATTTACTTATTTAGCGTTAAACCCTACGTATAAGCCGCACCAGCTTATATAAACCACACTCTGAGTTCTGCAGAAAGCCGCATCTCAGGCTTTTAGTACTGTTGTATAGTCTCCAAACCCTGGCTATAAGCTGCGCTTGTGGTCTGAAATGGCCGATGAGCAGCGGTTTATAAATGTGGGATTTTACAGCGTTTTACCACAAAATCATACTTCACTTTACACACATGTTACAATCATTCTATTTTACCCCACAGATAATTGATGATGGGGAGCAGTAGACATACATACAAGTACTAATACATGGTGGTAAGGTGAAAGTTTGATTCTGTTGTTATTGTTGTATGGCAGCAGTGTTGGCTGCCACTGTTGTGGTCATACACTGCTACTGTGATCAGTATACCGTAATCTCCCGCGTATAAGCCGCGTCTTATACGTGGGGTTTTAGTTCTCATTGGATCCACAAGGGGGACATCAAGACCTTTCTTTTGATATGTTACATGCCCCCTTAGTCATAATAAGATATAAGGGGGCCTAGGGGGGTCCGGGGGACTCAAGCTACACATAGGTTTTTGAATTTTGAAAATTCATTCAGTAGAACCAAAGTTATTAATTTTTCATTTTTTTGAGAATTTTCCAAAACTCTAGGTGCGTCTTATACGCGCACTGCGTCTTATACGCGGGAGATTACGGTAGTTATAATACACCATACACTACTCTTTATGAGGGTATATATATATACTATACACATAGTATTCTATTGTCTGTAGGGAATTGGTTACAAGTTCTTAAGGCGACCGCAGACGGGTCAGATTCCATCAGTAACCAGGGAGTACTGATCCGCTCCGATCGGGAGAATCAAACTTGTTTAATATTGACCGACTGGATCGGATGTCCATACAGACCTTCCAGATCGTTAGGATCGGCCGACGCAGTCGGGCCCATCTGCGGTCACCTTTAAATTTAAGTGCCGCTAATGCAGGAGTGCATCATGCTACGACTCGCAAGCACTTCATTGGTGCATCATGCCAACCCCCGAGGAGTAGGGTCGGCCTGATGCATGAATGCCCAACAAGGCTCCATCCATGCATCAAGATGACTAAGGCCATTTTATTCTAATAACTTGGATTATGGATCCGGCGACGATATTTTTAGCAAAACTAAGAAAGATTTGCTCTTGGCCGACGGGATTTTTGGCTAGATTGACAAAATTACCCTTTGAAAAAAAATTTAGGTAGCTATGCTAAAATCCTTCATATTTTGGCCTTCAGACTTGGAAAATTCTCCATATTTTCCAATAATAAAGGTCAAAATATGGTATTTTAATGGGCTTTTTTTTTGCTTTCGGCGGTGGGGCATTTTGGCTGTCAGACCGACCAAAATTGAGGCTGAAAAATTCCATAATCCAAGTTATCAGAATTAGATGGCCTAATGAGCAAGATGCATTAAAGCGAAACACTACACAATTTTCATGATATTTTAATTAAAATATTGAAGTGTCCACCATCATGATATTGTATAGGAAATGGCTGTGGGGTCATTTAGTGGTGTTGTCAAAGGAATAAATAAATCCTGCCAGAAGGAAAGCTACAAAGAGCATCTAATTGCATCTTATCAGTGCTATCCAAGCACTGCTAGGATGCATATTGCCCAATGGTGACGTCATCAGATAAGCCTGCTGCTCTCGTTAGTTTCCTTTAATGGATTATCAGCATTTAAAAGGTTGTGCACTGCTCTGTCATGGGGTATACATACCATACACACACTATATTGTGTTATCTAGGGGGTGCACTGGGACTCAGTCTATAGGACTGTTGTGCACTGTATTGATCTCCATGTGTCAGTAGCAGCAATGTGTAGGGTGTAGTGTATGTCAATATTGGGATGACATTCAGTATAAAGCTAGAAATATCACCAAAATGTTCTGCACTGAAGTTTAAAGTGAATGTTGTACAGCTCTGTATGCACTGTGGGGATAGCATTTGCCATAGAGTGCATTATGGCTCTCGACTCGATCAAGCGACTTTGGCCCTCCTATCGTTAACAATTACAACTGATGTACCGTAAAGCAATTGATTAGAATTTGCTAGGATCTCCGTAAAGCATTACCAAGATCTCCATAACATAAATGATAATCTTGCTATAACCATTTCTACCCTTTCAAATTGAAGATTTCTTGGTTTGAAACGTGTTTACAGTATAGGAACTATTTTTGTTATCACATTGATGCATTGATTTAAAGGTGAAAATACCGGCCCTATTCCTAGTCTCACCTATCTTTCTGCTATGGGAAATGATTCTAGTGGTGGGAGCAACAGCTACTGATAAGCTATCATTGTGATATAGTTTGGGTAGGTTCTAGACGTATTAGAAAATGAACATTGAAGAATCTCAAAGTGGACATCCATCTTTCTGTCCATTTGACTCCTGGAGTAGATCCCTCCATACTAAGACACCAATGACATGCTGGAGAGCAGACTTCTGTATCTGACTCCTGGAGTAGATCCCTCCATACTAAGACACCAACGACATGCTGGAGAGCAGACTTCTGTATCTGACTCCTGGAGTAGATCCCTCCATACTAAGACACCAACGACATGCTGGAGAGCAGACTTCTGTATCTGACTCCTGGAGTAGATCCCTCCATACTAAGACACCAATGACATGCTGGAGAGCAGACTTCTGTATCTGACTCCTGGAGTAGATCCCTCCATACTAAGACACCAACGACATGCTGGAGAGCAGACTTCTGTATCTGACTCCTGGAGTAGATCCCTCCATACTAAGACACCAATGACATGCTGGAGAGCAGACTTCTGTATCTGCACGAGTTCTTCTTGTTCTTTGTAACATTTTGATATGACATTGAGATAACCTATTTCAACAATTTCAGCAGAAAGCTGTAACCTACTTTGTACCGCTATGTGGACCTCATAAAAAGTAGGCAAGATTCTGGATCAATTCCCACATGTCAGCACATGTAAATGGGCACATGACATGGGTAGGGTAGCTTGAAGTTACAGGTAAATCTACATCTAATAATCTATACCTCATACCTTACATTTACCTTGAGCATTGTTAATCCTATTTATGGTTGATCAGGCTAAAGGAGAAATAGGCAAACTATACAAACTTTAAAATTTTGTCTTGACAGGGAAAATCAATCCCTCATCAATCAAATGAACCAATTACCTCATAGATTGGTCATCCATAGATTTGATCACTGCTGTTTTGGCAAGCAGTGTCTAAATTCCTGTCCAGGACTGAATGTCTGACCAAATGTCTCATAAGGTACTGTATCTATACTGAGGCATTAAACTAATAAATCAATTATGGAGTCATTGGCTGAATACCTCTGTCCTTTTACCTGAACCATGTCTTAATGGGTATGTTGAGAATGTATCTATGTGTCAAGGTGCCTCTAGTATCAAGTATCAGCATCTTGATACTTTTTACCTGTACAAGGCTACTACACCTGAGTAGTGTTATTGATGTATGGGGATCAACAGGTGAGTGCCAGCCCACCTAAATCTCACCTACTGTATTGGCCTGTTTAAGCGCCGGGCCTGCAAATAAGCAACAGTCTCGAATAAGCGCCAGGAGTGAGAAAGTGTTGAAATGAATATTAAGCACTGAAAACAGTATCCAAGTAAGCGGTTGTATCATATAAGGGCCAGAGGTAGAGGTAGCTTGAAATCAATAAGCGCCCAGCTCTAAATCGGGCCAGTATGGTAGCACCCAGGTGTAAGTATAGCACCTGCCTTTTAGTACTATAGAATAGGACAGGTGAGCCTTACCTGCCACCTCTCTACCCTCCCCCTACCACCTGTACTCCGACCTAGCGGGATACATTATTGACCAATCAGATAATTCCCTTCCTTCAGTGCAGACTTTTCAGGGTGCATTACGTAACACCTGGTACCCATCATGCTGGCTGTTATCAGTCCTTATCTCTCTTGATACCAGTTTCAGCAGGGGTCGCCCCAGTAGGGATTCCGCTAACCAGGAATAGATTGTATATCTACATTTAAAAAATGACCTCCTAGGTTAGAAGCTGTTACTTGATATGAATGGCATAGTTCATATTTCTATTTGTGCAGAGTAACTGACCTGTGCTGTGTTAACTCACACTCCAGGGCTTCCCTAGCCCACTTAAAAGGGTCTATATCTCCTCTTTCCTATCCCCTCAGGATGTGTGTGGTGCACATATGCGCGGGCACTGACACATTCCTCTGTTAAATTATCAACCTGTGAAGCACGGGATAGCCACTTAGTGCCGCTAAAATGCTGTCAAACACAAATCAATCAATCAATCCAGTGGCCACGCATACAGGGTGAATGCACTCATACCATGCTACCTAGTACATTTATCAGGGACGACACTTTTCAACCAATGCCCATGATGCACTCCTGCATTGGCAGTCCTTAACGGGTTAAAAATAGCATGAATAGACAGAACTCAACGACTGTGGCATACATTCTCATCGATCCACCCTGAGGGGGGGGGGAGGCTGTCTGCCCCCTCCAAGGTGGATCGGTGATAATGTATGCCACGTAGTTAAGCTCTGTATTCACTGCATGTTATTTTGATTTAAAGGTGCTTAAATTAACTTGATTTAGCATCCAAATAAGTCACGTGACCAGTGCTCAGTGGTGATCAAGACACGTTATGCCACTGGGGTGTGGCATACGCCACTGTAGTGTTAAATGTATGGAGAGTTGTTATTCACATGAAATAAATGTAGATCTTATACCTTCACATTCTACACAAATAAGGTGAGAAGGTCATGAATGTTGGTCAGCTGCCAGTCTGAAACTTTCTAAACCCTAATCCCAACACTTTTACTACACCTACACGGCTACAGGACCCCCGGGACAGGACCCTGGGCCTCCTCTACTTAGACCCACCTCTGTGAGCCAGTGCTCATAATTCGTGTAGAGAAGTGGATGTGTGGTAGGGAATTAATAACTCCAGGTCTAGTCTGGCTGCTAGACATCCATTTTGCGTTCATACTGGTCAGTAGTTGGTCAGTACAGGTGAAAGGGTCAAGTCCTACCTTGCAGTCCACCAGATGGCACTCCAAGCAGCCTGCTGGTGACACGCTGCAAGTGCCGCGTTCTTGTAACATTTATAACAGTGGCGGATCTAGGATTTAGAAGGGGGGGGGGTACAGCCTAAAAGTAGGGGGCGCCCCCCCCATATTTGAGCATGTTTTGGGTCCAAAATAATAGTAAAAAAGACCTCTTAACTACAGACAAAAAAGAAGGGGGGGGGGCATCCATATGTCCCCATCTAAATCCGCCACTGACTTTATTCTTTTACGGCGCCAATATCGCATTAGTGCATCATGCCCATTGGTTGGCATGATACACTTATGAAGTGCTGGCACTGATTCTTGCATCATACCGACTGTCCAGAAGTGTATCAACCCTGTACCATGATGCATAAATGATATGTTGATGCATGATGCATTAATGAATACAGTGGCAGGGGTGGGGAGGGCGGGGTCCACGCCCCCCAACATAAAAGTGTTTTTTTTTTAGCGCCTCCCACGCCGCGTAGCGGCGGTACCGCGAAGCGGTACGGGAGTGCGCTATGATGATTTCATTTGCCCCATGTGATGAGGTCTCACAATACAAAATTACTGAATACCGACATTAACGGCTGGAGGCGTTTTTTTACGCGGTCACAACCGCATTTCTTGTTTACATTTACTTAGGAAATATTAAGGCAGATATCACTGGTGTATCAAATTCTTTCATTGTAAAATAATGAGCTGAAATGAGAACTGTGAGAGATGGGAAGAGCACAAAAATCCTCAAAAAGTAATGAAAAAATTCTTTAAAATGTGAAAAATTAAATTGAGACAAAACTTTTCAAAATCATAAAAAAAGAGTTTTTCCCCCTGTTTTGCTAGGGTCGGTTGGGTTACTGGAAACAACCATTTTTTATATGTTGTCACGAACCTGAAACACTGGATATGAAAGAAAGGCTTTCTTTGGGAGAGCTGTGCCATGGGTGTGTTTTCACCATCTGCCACTAGATGGCAATGGAAATCCTTACGTGTCACTAGGTGGCAGCACAGAGCCAGCATGTTAAACATCTTATATTCTATTTATTCATAACTTATTCTTACAAATAATATGTATTTTTTGTAGCTATATCTATAATTAACCATTATGGTAATGCACAGATAGGTTATCTATGCAATGAAAACAGTATGTCTGTAAAGGAGAGAGAAGTGAGTGTGCTGCCCCCTAGTGGGTAACTATGGAAGCCTCCTACGAAATCTTGCAGTCACTGGCCCTTAGGATATAATTTTTTTTCTGTCCCTTAAAATGTTCATAGATCCACAATTCAAAAGGATTTGGATAGCTATTTTCTTCATCTCAGTGACCCAAGTGATTTCCGATGGAAATCCTGAGAAGAAAACATTCTAGGAGGGGGCAATTTTTGGCAATTTTTCTAAATAGAAATCTTCAAAAACAGAGCCTTTTCTAAAAAAAAAATAACCACTTTTGATATCATAATGAAATGAGGTCAGTCAGAAACTACAAATCAAGTGCTTTCTGATGCTTTTTAAATAAAAGAGCTGTGACTTAGCTAAGTTGGGAAAAGAAATTATCTCGGATTGGTCATTCTGATAGAAATATAAAGCTAATTCAGCCCCGCACTCATAAAGTGGCAGTCAGGAGATAATTTTCTTTTGTCACTTAGAATTGTGATAGATCCATGATTCAAAAGGATTTGGATAGCTATGTTCTTCATCTAAGTGACCCAAGTGATTTCCTGAAAATTTTTTAGGAGGGGTTCAATTTTTGGCAATTTTTCAAAAAAATCTTCATAATCAGAGCCTTTTCTAAAAAAATATCCACTTTTGATATCATGATGAAATAGGGTCAGTCAGAAACTGTAGATCAAGATGTGATGCTTATTGAATCAAAGAGCTGTGACAAAGCTAAGTGGGGCAAAAAAAAATTATCTTCTGTAGGTCATGTTAAGGCCTACCATTAGTAGTTCCCATTTCTCCCACCAGGCACCCATGGCACAGTTGATAGACTGCAATGCTATACTGATTCAAATCCAGTCTTTCAGGTCCGTGATGTTGTATATTGTGGGCTCAGAATGCACCATTTAACTTCTAAAATTTCAAAACGTTCCTGGGGGTGTGCCCCCAGACCCCCCTTCAATAGATTTCTAGACACAATAAACATCTCACTAAAGTCATCTAGTAATAGGCTAGTCATACATTTAACCCTCCCCCGCACTTAATCTCTGGGTGCTGCCCCACCACCACCACCAACAACTTTGAATAGGTTCCGCCGCCCCTGCAGTGTCCTCTCTTCCGGGCCTTTCTTAAATGGTTGATATTGGGTGATTGGAGCAAATTGGAGGTTGGGAATTGGCGGCACACTACCGCCACTTTGGTAATAGCGGGAGAACTGGGAACTAGACCAGGGTGGTGTTCAAGAGTACATGTATTCAGTGCCTGGGAATCGTGGTGCAAGGTGTGGCACATGTTTATCAAAAAGTTTGATTTTAAAACTAGATAGACATGGAATATATAAATACTAGCGGTACTAGGCGATATGTTGCAGTTAGATGCCAACATAGAGTATCCACCATTGGCTATATATAGTGGGAATATATCCTCCACCCTCCCAAGCTCCCCGACCCCGTCTCCCCTCCCCTGCCCCTGCACTCACCTTCTGCACCCCCCCCCCACCTTTCCGCCCCCTCCCACTTTTCTCTCCTCCTTACTCCCTCCCACCTCTCCCCCTCCCCTCGCCCCCTGTACCCCCCTCTCCTCCCCTCGTCCACCGCTCCCCCCTCCTCAGTACCTTCCTCATACTCCGTATTTCGGCCTACCTCCTCAGTACCCGACCCCGACTCCCCCTCCCCTCTCCTCTCCCCTCCTACCCTCTCTGTCCCACCCATTTCTACCCCTCCCCCTCTCCCTTCGCCCCCCCTCTCCACACCTGTCTATGTGTAACGAATGGTTGACACATAGGTCAGCAATGACCTCACTTTTTGTTGTCAATAAAAGATATTATTGTTAATAAGCTCCTCTTTTCTGCCCTCCCCCTTTCTTTGCCACTCCTCTCTCCTCCTTGGACTTCTTCTCTTCCTGTCCGACCATTTCCATTTCTGCCCGCCCCTCTCTCTCTCTCTCTCTCTCTCTCTCTCTCTCTCTCTCTCTCTCTCTCTCTCTCTCTCCGGGCTTCCCTAGCCCACTTAAAAGGGTCTATGTCTCATCTTTCCTATCCCCTCAGGATGTGTGTGGTGCACATATGCACGGGCACTGACACATTCCTGTGTGAAATTGTGTAATGTAGTTCTCGCCATGAATATGAGCTTAGCTGTCGAAATGGCGTTAAACATCTATTACTCACTCTCTCTCTCTCTCTCTCTCTCTCGCGGCCCCTGCCCCTCGCCCACCACCCCCTCCCCTAACCCCTCTCTAAGCGTATCGAATGCCAAATAAGCTGCACGTCCCCCCTGCACTATTAGTGTTACCATAATCCACTGTACAAATATACTTAGGTAGGCTGGTGGGGTAGGGCCACTAGAAACTAAGCCTAAGGGCAGTGTTTCAGACCATTCTTTATATTTATATATATATATATATATATATATATATATATATATATATATATATATATATATATATATATACATGTATGTGTATATATATATATATATATATATATATATATATATATATATATATATATATATATACATACAGTAAAATTCCGTTATTACGAAATGCTTGGGACAAGTAAAAATGTTCGTTATAAACCGTTATATACCGGGGTATATTTATTTTCTAATTTACTTAAACCTTAATTTTATTGGGAAATTCGCTTCAGCTTCGCTCTTACGACTCGCAGAAGGTTAAAGGTTGCCTATTTTTGACTCCCAATGGAAAGGATCATTTGTTCTTAAATAAAGCCTTACAAACTCAAAGTTAAGGTCTTCCCTAGATTGTACGTTTTCTATTCCATACAAGCAGCTGTAGGGTGGGCCCCTTGTTACCAAGTGGGTAGGCTAAACCTAAAATAAAATATTTAGCCTCTATGTACAGTGCCTGTAGGTGTTAAGTTTGGCCTATTGTTTGAGTATGTTACATAACCTAAATCTAGCTGCAGAACACATCTAATTCTAAGGACCTGTCAATCATAGAAAATAGAAGCAATGGCATCTATCCTCATAAAACAAGTATTTTGCGAGGACTGAGATAATTTTCTGAATATTCGCCAATCTGTCCATGTAGAACCGAAGTCGCCTGTCAAAGGCGTATTTTTGTTTTAGTTCAAATTATCCCAGAGGGTGTTTTGTACTCATCATAAAATACTTCAATTCCGTAATGAAATTATGTGTACAACTTCAGAGCCTCGTGAACAGGGGTCCTGCAGAAATTGTATCAGCCGTGCAAAATTTGAAAGCAATGGGACCGAATATTCTACAGATAAAAAGAAAGACGCAAAGACTGTCTTATAAAAGAGTTTTAAATGTTTTCACAAAGACTGTACACTCTTCCAGCAGTTGTTAAATGACCAGTCCTCATGCCAAATAATTGGAAATCAGGCGTGATTTCTGCTGACCATATGTCTGCTTTACCCTCACCCCCACCCCTTCCTCTCACCCCCCCCCACCCACCCCTTTCTCTCACACCCCCCCCCCCACCCACCCCTTTCTCTCACCCCCCCCCCAACCCACCCACCCCTTCCTCTCACCCCCCCCCCACCCATGCCCTTCCCAAACCACCTTTCACCCCCCCGCCTTCCTCTTCTATTACTGTAAATCCTCGTGTATAGGACGCCCCTCGCATATAGGACGCACCCTGAGTTAAGCTAGATCCTACAGGATGCACTTGGGGTCAAATGTTGGAAATTTTAGCAATATTTAATAATGTAAATTCCTCGTCTATAAGACATACCCTGAATTGGTGTAATGCTGGTGTATAAACGAGCTGCGGCTTTCACGTGAGGGTTTCTGGTAGTATTTCTCCACCAACTCAGGTTCACCAACCCTCCCCCCCCCAACATTGAGTAGGTGTAAGGCCTTACGGTGCCAGGTTTGTAAGTGTGTAGGTCAGACTCAGATACTGAGACAGGGCCGGACATGCAGCACGCCAGGTGTAGCCATGTTTAGTGATATATCCAGGGAGGAACAAGCACAAGACGAACGGCAACCTATAGCGGCAAACCAGAAGGTAGAATTAAACATGTATATAACTGAGACGTAGGACTATAGCAGCAAACCAGAAGGTAGAATTAAACATGTATATAACTGAGACGTAGAACTATAGCAGCAAACCAGAAGGTAGAATTAACATGTATATAACTGAGACGTAGGACTATAGCAGCAAACCAGAAGGTAGAATTAAACATGTATATAACTGAGACGTAGAACTATAGCAGCAAACCAGAAGGTAGAATTAAACATGTATATAACTGAGGCGTAGGACTATAGCGGCAAACCAGAAGGTAGAATTAAACATGTATATAACTGAGACATAGAACTATAGCGGCAAACCAGAAGGTAGAATTAAACATGTATATAACTGAGGCGTAGGACTATAGCGGCAAACCAGAAGGTAGAATTAAACATGTATATAACTGAGACGTAGAACTATAGCGGCAAACCAGAAGGTAGAATTAACATGTATATAACTGAGACGTAGAACTATAGCGGCAAACCAGAAGGTAGAATTAACATGTATATAACTGAGACGTAGAACTATAGTGGCAAACCAGAAGGTAGAATTAACATGTATATAACTGAGACGTAGAACTATAGCGGCAAACCAGAAGGTAGAATTAACATGTATATAACTGAGACGTAGAACTATAGCGGCAAACCAGAAGGTAGAATTAAACATGTATATAACTGAGACATAGAACTATAACGGCAAACCATATGTAATGATATGCAATTCAAACCTAGTGTGCATGAAACGCAAATGGTGCTATATTTATAATATGATTGGCAACAGACTGTCTTTACCACTGATATTATTACCAGAAAGTTATAAATACTCTCAACCCTGTACTGATAGACATAATTACTTGTAAATAATTATGAGTTGATATTGTGTATTGTGTATGATGCATGAATGTAGTCCTTGTGAGTTACTCACCAGGGCTGCATTCATGCATCATGACGACCAATGGGCATGATGCATGGATGCATTAATAGTGGCCCTTAAAGATTCAAGACCCCACCTGCCCCAATCAGCAATGGAGCATTGGGCCATGCTTGTCCATGCTTGGCCCAATATAAGCCGACATTGGCCCAATATAAGCCGACATTGGCCCAATATAAGCCGACATTGGCCCAATATATGCCGACATTGGCCCAATATAAGCCGACATTGGCCCATTATAAGCCGACATTGGCCCAATATAAGCCGACATTGGCCCAATATAAGCCGACATTGGCCCAATATAAGCCGACATTGGCCCATTATGAGCCGACATTGGCCCATTATAAGCCGACATTGGCCCAATATATGCCGACATCGGCCCAATATAAGCCGACATTGGCCCAATATAAGCCGACATTGGCCCAATGTATCCTTGCTACCTGGGGCGTCCCACCAGGATGTAGCGGAACATTCAGGGTGTAGGTGTGTTTTTTTGGTGACACTCCTCATTAGTGTTGATATCAATTTTGAGCTGCAATCATGCATCGTTCTGTCCCTGATAAACTCCTGAAAGGTTGTCATGATGCCCAAATGCAGCCTTGGTCAATGGTGAGCTACTCACCTTTAAAGATTTTACCCTTAAACCCCGCCCCCAATCTCCCCTCAATGCAGAAACTTCCCCACTGCACCTTTGTATCCCCTCACCCACATACACTCGTCCTAATACCCCCCTCCCCCCACCCTGTCGCCACCATACAGGTTGCTGAATACGTACTTCATGACAGAATTACATGTATAACGACCGTTAGATCTTGTGGAATTTTCCCACCTGTTGCTGTACCCTGCACACAGCATACACCTTCACCCATACCCCCACCCGCCCTAAGTATCCTTCCACTTCTCTGCACCTCCACCCCCCCCCCTCCACTGCCTTAAAACCCTGGGTGAGTGGGGGTGGGGGTCCCCATGTCACAGGTCGATTTTAAGAAATGCCTATATCACATGATACTTAAATCCCCATGCCCAATGTCACGCTAAGAACCTCTCCTGTCCCATGTCACATTTAAGAAAGCACCTATGTTGTATCATCACCGGTTTATTTTTGCCTCATATCACTAAGCTCCATGTGACATGTCAATTTTAAGAAATGGCTATGTCACCATGTCGAATTTAGTGGTCCTTCCCCTCATTTAGTTATCATAGTGACAGAAGGAATTATGTTTACCCATTCAATTGCTGATAGCGCCATTCATGCATCATGCCCTAAGGGAGTGGTCATTTTTTAACAATGGGGGGGGGGGGGGTCGGTGAAATTCCGTGCATGCACAGCCAAAAAATTTTCACCCCCCCTCTGAGGGGTCTGAAATTTTTCCATCCCCCCAGTTATTCTATAGTCGCACGCGGGCTTTTTCCCTGAAAAGGGGCAAACATTTTTTTGTCCCCCTCCCTAAAAGGGGTTTGAAATTTTTTTGTCCCCACCCCAAACCCACAACCACCCCCCCCCCCGTGGTTAAAAAATGACCACTCCCTAAATTCAGCATGATGCCTTGGTGAGTTAGTCACCAGGGCTGCATTAATGCATCATGACGACCAATAGTCACGATGCATTAATGCATCATGACGACCAATAGTCACGATGCATTAATGCGAATTTTTGTCAAAACTGACCACATTTGGCAGAAATTTTAAAGAAAATTCTGAAAACTGACACTTATTTGGACGCGCAGGGTCAAAATATGAGAAAAGTGACCCTTGGTGAGAGGGGTTTTGACCAAAACTAGACCCTTGGTGAGAGGGATTTTGGCCAAAAAGTGGCCTTGCCAGCTGCACACCCCTGTCAATGACATATAGTGAGTGCCCCCCCCCCCGGGGGGGGGGGAAATCACATGATTAGTGACGCCAATAGGGCCATCATTTCATCACACCCACTGGTCAGAATGATGCATGGGTACAGCCCCTGCTGACTCTGCTCAGTGACAAGTTTGAAAATGATGAATTTTATTCATTTAAATGGATTAGTTGTGGTTATCCACTGGAATTTTCCAACTCTTGCCGCACCTCAAAGACTCCCTGCCCCCACTCCCACCTCCTCCCCCCCCAAAAAAAAAATCCCATCATGTGCTGTGTGACGTCAATGGCAGTAGTATACGTCATGTAGAACTGACGTTATGTCAAGGTTCACCTTATAGCGTTGACTCATGGCCGCTCCCAGGCACACACACCTTAGACATTGCACAACATACATTTGTACATGACCTGTTTGTGGTGACTCACAGTCACGGGACTGGTACATTAATGTGCAGCTAGGTGGGGCCACCAGCTGACCCATGCTGAATTTGACTTGATAATCATCTGATCGTTAAAATACACGTTTATATAGATGTATAACAATATGTTGCATGTAATGGTAAATTTATAGAAAAAAAAACAACACCTATCACAGCTTTTATCTTGTAATAGTGTGTTGTACCATGTTGGATAATGTCTAGTATCCACCTAGATGTATTTTCTGCAATAAAGGATTTGCCCCCCCCCCCTAAAAAAATAATAGATAAATAAATAAATAAAAAAGAAATGAAAAAAAAGAAAAAAGAAATGAATAGACGAAAATAGATAAACAAGTAAGTAAAACACAGACAGATAAGTTCATTTTCTGTCCCCTTGTTGCCGTTCATTCTTAGGAATGAACGGCTATAGGAGGGGACCCATTCTTAAATACAAGCTCTCATAGTGGTGCTTCCTCGCTCTCCATGTATAATCCTGTCATAGGTACAGTATTGAGTATGCCTATACCTGGATTAAAATCTGCAAATCAGTCAAGCATAGAAGTGGTGGCAGTGGTGGTGTTGGTGGACCTGTTATTGTAGACCCTGGGGACAGAGTGGTGGTAGCCCTGGACACCTCAGGCAGAGCCATAGTATATAGTATATATACCCCCCCCCCCCCACACACCCACCTCTGAATAGTGGTGGTGGCTGTGCTCCTGTGGTGGCCCCATACCTGCCTGCCACCACCTCCCCCAGCACCATGTGGTTCTCTTCTGCTGGTGGTGCATTCCTCAGCACCACTGACTATTAACCCACTAAAGGCCACCTACATGTATATTTATGTATACATGTACACATAAGTATGATGCACTTTTTTAGGAGTTTTAAGTGGCGTGGCATTGGATTATTTGGAGTCTTGGGACCGTTTTCCATGTGTGTCGGCCATCTTGGTTTTTGGAAACACAGGGATCCAGGCCATATATGGTCAATTTTGATCTTAAAAAGTTATCAGATGGATGTTAGTGACCATTGGGACACCTCAACTACCCAATTTTATTGTTTGCCATGTGTGTCAGCCATCTTGGTTTTAGGAAACACAGGGATCCAGGTCATTTGTGGTCAATTTTGATCTTCAAATGTTATCAGATGGATATTAGTGACCATTGAAAGACCTCAACTACCTAATTCTATTGTTTTCCATATGTGTCGGCCATCTTTGTTTTAGGATACACAGGGATCCAGGCCATACATGGTCAATTTTGATCTTCAAAAATTATCAGATGGATGTTAGTGACCATTGGGAGACCTAAACTAGCCTATTTTATTGTTTTCCATGTGTGTCGGCCATCTTTGTTTTAGGAAACACAGGGATCCAGCTCATATATTGTCAATTTTAATCTTCAAAAGTTATCAGATGGATGTTAGTGACCATTGGGACACCTCAACTAGCTAATTTTATTGTTCTCCATATATGTCGGCCATCTTTGTTTTAGGAAACACAGGGATCCAGGCCATATATATGGTCAATTTCGATCTTCAAAAGTTATGAGATGGATGTTAGTGACCATTGGGGAACCTGAACTACCCAATTTTGTTGTTTTCCATGTGTGTCGGCCATCTTGGTTTCAGGAATCACAGGGATCCAGGTCATATATGGTCAATTTTGATCTTCAAAAGTTATGAGATGGATGTTAGTGACCATTGGGGGACCTCAACTACCCAATTTTGTTGTTTTCCATGTGTGTCGGCCATCTTGGTTTCAGGAATCACAGGGATCCAGGTCATATATGGTCAATTTTGATCTTCAAAAGTTATCAGATGGATGTTAGTGACCATTGGGAGACCTCAACTAGCCTATTTTATTGTTTTCCATGTGTGTCGGCCATCTTTGTTTTAGGAAACACAGGGATCCAGGTCATATATGGTCAATTTTGATCTTCAAAAGTTATAAGATGGATGTTAGTGACCATTGAAAGACCTGAACTACCTAATTCTATTTTTTTCAATATGTGTTGGCCATCTTTGTTTTAGAGAACACAGGGATCCAGGCCATATATGGTCAACTTTGATCTTCAAAAATTATCAGATGGATGTTAGTGACCATTGGGAGATCTAAACTAGCCTATTTTATTGTTTTCCATGTGTGTCGGCCATCTTTGTTTTAGGAAACACAGGGATCCAGCTCATATATTGTCAATTTTAATCTTCAAAAGTTATCAGATGGATGTTAGTGACCATTGGGACACCTCAACTAGCTAATTTTATTGTTCTCCATATATGTCGGCCATCTTTGTTTTAGGAACCACAGGGATCCAGGCCATACATGGTCAATTTCGATCTTCAAAAGTTATGAGATGGATGTTAGTGACCATTGGGGAACCTCAACTACCCAATTTTGTTGTTTTCCATGTGTGTCGGCCATCTTGGTTTCAGGAATCACAGGGATCCAGGTCATATATGGTCAATTTTGATCTTCAAAAGTTATGAGATGGATGTTAGTGACCATTGAAGACCTCAACTACCTAATTCTTTTTATTTTTTTCAATAAGTGTCGGCCATCTTGGTTTCAGGAATCACAGGGATCCAGGTCATATATCGTCAATTTTGATCTTCAAAAGTTATGAGATGGATGTTAGTGACCATTGAAAGACCTCAACTACCTAATTCTTTTGTTTTTTTCAATATGTGTCGGCCTTCTTTGTTTTAGGAAACACAGGGATCCAGGCCATATATGGTCAACTTCAATCTTCAAAAGTTATCAGATGGATGTTAGTGACCATTGGGACACCTCAAGTACCTAATTTTATTGTTTTCCATGTGTGTCGGCCATCTTGGTTTTCGGAAACACAGGGATCCAGCTCATATATGGTCAATTTTGATCTTCAAAAGTTATGAGATGGAACTTAGTGACCATTGAAAGACCTCAACTACCTAATTCTATTGTTTTCCATATGTGTCGGCCATCTTTGTTTTAGAAAACACAGGGATCCAGGCCATATATGGTCAACTTTGATCTTCAAAAATTATCAGATGGATGTTAGTGACCATTGGGAGACCTAAACTAGCATATTTTATTGTTTTCCATGTGTGTCGGCCATCTTTGTTTTAGGAAACACAGGGATCCAGCTCATATATTGTCAATTTTAATCTTCAAAAGTTATCAGATGGATGTTAGTGACCATTGGGACACCTCAACTAGCTAATTTTATTGTTCTCCATATATGTCGGCCATCTTTGTTTTAGGAAACACAGGGATCCAGGCCATATATATGGTCAATTTCGATCTTCAAAAGTTATGAGATGGATGTTAGTGACCATTGGGGAACCTGAACTACCCAATTTTATTGTTCTCCATATATGTAGGCCATCTTTGTTTTAGGAAACACAGGGATCCAGGCCATATATGGTCAATTTCGATCTTCAAAAGTTATGAGATGGATGTTAGTGACCATTGGGGGACCTCAACTACCCAATTTTGTTGTTTTCCATGTGTGTCGGCCATCTTGGTTTCAGGAATCACAGGGATCCAGGTCATATATGGTCAATTTTGATCTTCAAAAGTTATGAGATGGATGTTAGTGACCATTGAAAGACCTCAACTACCTAATTCTTTTCTTTTTTTTTCAATATGTGTCGGCCATCTTTGTTTTAGAAAACACAGGGATCCAGGCCATATATGGTCAACTTTGATCTTCAAAAATTATCAGATGGATGTTAGTGACCATTGGGAGCCCTCAACTAGCCTATTTTATTGTTTTCCATGTGTGTCGGCCATCTTTGTTTTAGGAAACACAGGGATCCAGCTCATATATTGTCAATTTTAATCTTCAAAAGTTATCAGATGGATGTTAGTGACCATTGGGACACCTCAACTAGCTAATTTTATTGTTCTACATATATGTCGGCCATTTTTGTTTCAGGAAACACAGGGATCCAGGCCATATATGGTCAACTTCGATCTTCAAAAGTTATCAGATGGATGTTAGTGACCATTGGGACACCTCAAGTACCTAATTTTATTGTTTTCCATGTGTGTTGGCCATCTTGGTTTTCGGAAACACAGGGATCCAGGTCATATGTGGTCA